>JAUPFV010000003.1:78469175-78894365 GCA_036936605.1 Limnanthes douglasii subsp. nivea | reverse complement strand
AAGACTAGATGATATGGAGTTACTCTAAATATTGTTATTTGATTACATGTTCACGGAGAGATTATTTCTTATGCCAGTGCGACCGAGTTTGTAATATACCATGATCTTATTAATTAGGTACTGCGACTTTGCATGCACCCTTAGTTGGTGAGCTTTTCTGATTTAATAGACCTCTGCCTTAGCCAGGCTACTCCGAATGCTTGGAAAAATTTAATGGACTACATCATAACTTCATTCACCATAGAACTTTGGTACTTAGGGTATTTTCAATTTAAAGCAATTAAAAGAATTTCCAATTTTTTGGGCAACATATCCCATTCTAGATAATTTTATGGGGTGGTAAACTCTTTTTTCATCATCATATCTAGGGAGAAATCAATTGTTTCCATAAACACCTCCGAGTGGAAGCAATATTTCTTTTTCATCAGCACCTCTGGGTGGAAAAAACCCTTACTCCATTAGCACATTTGGGTGAAGAATATTTACTTCTAATCCGAATGGAAAAAGTATATCATATTATCCTACATTAGTATCTTCGATGAGAGTTATATAAAATAAAAGCCTCTAATTTTTTACCATCTCCCAAAGAGAGAAACTGAAGGAACGGTCCATTACTATTTCTTAACAGAGAAGAACATTCATTTACATTTTTCGAAAAATTATATGTTTCCGTACTTCATTCCTTAGGACTATTATCGTTGAATACGCGTATAATACCACTTTATACCAAGAGGCCACTACTCAAAACGTATGAGCTCCTAGAAAGGAACAATGTCCATGTATGGTCTGATTTGGGAAAATTCCAAAACAACGAATTTTATCCCATACTTCATATAAATATTCAAAAACAATTACTGTGTTTCTTCTTTCTTGTACTATTGAAGCGTACGCTTCTCTAATAATCTCATTGTAGTAACATCCAAATAATTTTGTCATTTTTATCGAGATATAGGAACAGAGATCTATACTTATGATTGGTGGATTCCGTTATTTAATTTAGAATTTTATATAAATATTTCTCCAATTTTGTGGGTGTCCTTTGGTAACCAATCCACGTGGTTTTAACATGATCTAGTTCAATAATTATTTTCTCACAATCGACTAGTGGAACTCCAAAATTTTCATTTTTCTTATTCTCAACAGAAACATGTTGTTCAAAGCGAGCCTGAAAATCTTCCCAAGCCTTTTACTAAAAGAAAAAAAATTCCTCGACCTGGAGTTATCTTGTCATATTTTGCCTCTCACTCTCTATGGCTCAGTTATCACAGCTAGAAATGACCCAATATCATATATTATTTCCTTCTATATGTTTTCACTCTCGCCACCAATCTGAAAGATGATTACAATTTATTAAAAAGTTAATGCATAGATAATAACACAAGGAAAATAACCAAACTTATCTTGATTCAAAATTCTACTTTATGAGTCGCCAAGTCGATTAAAATGGGCTCCGACCCTATTATTTCCAGTTGTCAACATTTAACAGGAAGCTGAATTTGGATCTAACAAACTTTTAGTGGAACTACAGTCATAAATGATATGATCGATAGTATCAGAATAAGAATTAAATAAGACATAATCTGGTGGGGTAATTAAATCCCAACACAGAATTTTGTCTCGAGTAGATAAATTTTCATGAATAGAAAATCAAAGAATGAAAGAGTGATGGAGGAATGTTTATACTTATTCATTACTAACCCTACCTACACGACCAACAAGTTTTTATTAAATTATCGGTTAGCTAAATAGTTATATAATGTTAGTAAACATTTGTGAAAATAATACATTAATGAACAAAACTTCTATCTAAAGTTTGTGTGTAGTATACAAATTGATAAAATTTAATTTTAAAAAAAACATAAAGGTGGATAAAATTTGAAAAAAAACTTAAAAAATAAATAATATAAAGATATATGAAAGTGGAATAAAACATCCCTATAATATAAATAAAAAAAGATAGGTAGATTACCTATTTTCTTATTTAATATATATATATATATATATATATATATATATATATATATATATTATACTAATAAAAAATCTATTTAATATATATATATATATATATATATATATATATAATTTTATATCAATAAAAAAGAATTTTCATTCCATTAGGTTCTAAAATCATATCAATGTTAAAATATATAGTTGTCGAAATACAAATCAAGAAGGTGATGATTGACACCCACAATTCAGAAAATATTATGTACATAGATAGTTATGAAAAAAAAATTAAAGGGGCTAACTGCTATAAATTACTAGTTCTAACATTATATATTTTAACGATACTAATTTCATGAACACCAAAATCCATTGCATTTACAACATCACTCTATTTTTTGTACTCTTCAAAAAGGTCGTAAATGTAAGCACCCCATATCATATAGTCCGATAACGGAAAGCAATCATTTGTGCCTAATAATAAATAACACTCTTATGTTATGACATGATGCCCACTAAAAAAAAGCTCATGAACTAATTTTTTTTTCATTCATCCACATGCTCTTACAGTTTAGATTTTATAATTTTATCATTGACTTTTATGTCAGTCAACTGAAGTTCTTCAATAATATTCAGCTCAAATTTAGAAGTAGTTAGTTTATCTTTACAGACATGAAGGATTTAATCATGAACATAAGTAACATTTTTCAAGAAAGGGCCAAACCTACAACTAGCAAGAAATATCTCATGAGAATGAAGTAATGCACTCTATAATTAAGACAAATGAAAAGACTTGTTTTAAATTTCTTTATTCAGTTCAACTTCAACTTCAATCTTCATTTGCAGTTCAAGTCTCAAAAGCCTCTCATTCTCATGGAAAATTTCAAGTTTGGCCTTTAGTTATTTATCACTTTTAGTTTTTAGTTGGAAGAGAAACTTTGAATTGAAATATCTCTTCATAGTTCAACAACACCATCAAAAAACACTAAAAATCAGGATACAGGTTGTATGATAGAAATTACACAGAGAAAGTATAGTCAATATATTGAGAATACCAATATTATCAAAAATGTAATTAGTTTTTCTACTAAAAGATGATGAAGAAGAAAATGTAATGAAAATTTCATTCTATATCAAATCCTAAATTCAACTATCTTTTTCAAGTCCAAATAAGAAAGATGGGTTGGAAGCTACCCCTCACTGGCTAAAGTGGCAAACAGAGTCACTATCTCATGAATTTGTTCAATGGAAAAATAAGATAACGTTGAACGAACAACCTCGACGAAAGAGAACTCATTTTAGATAATCAATCATCTAGATCTATAAATAGGGCCTCATCACCATGAGTATCTGCAACTGAAAAGACCTATAAAAAAACTTCAAGAAAATCTACAACATTACCAACAACATTGATAGTAGGGTATGCATTCACTAAGAAGTTGACACAAGTTTCAGTGGTGATGACATATCTTCCTTCGGCCTAACATCTTCATTAATAAATTTAACAACTAAAGTAATTATCATGTCTGCATAATCATCTGCCACATCACCATCTCTCCTAAATACTCCAACAATAGCTTCATTATCAATAAAAAATGAAAGTTTTGTAGATGAAGACTTTAACGCCTTAGTAATACTTTCAGTATTATTTATTTATAATTTGAAACAGAAAAATTCATCACGATCTTGCTTCAACCCCCCCCCCCTTTCCAATTAGCTTAAGAAATTGCCTTCTTTCTCAAACCAAAAAATCAGGCTCATAACTAACTTCTAGTAGAGTCTTCATGCGTTGCTCACAAAACAATATGTAGTTCTTTCGACATACAACTATCACATATAACAACTCTTTTCCTAGAAAAATAATAAATGAGGTCCATAGCTAGCAAGTCTGGACTAGGTATATTTTCACACAAAGCTACAAATTTAGTAGCAATGAATCTTGAAAGAGAAGTTGTAGAAGTTAAAGCCTTTGAAACACTTGTCTCAACAACAAGATTTAAAACAAAAGAAGGTTGTAAAGCTGGAGAAAAACAATAACATGAGTACTTTAAATTGTCTTTAGTATTACCATCAATCCTTTGAGATATATTATCTCTAGATTCTAATTTTTTATGATGTTTAATAAGGTGCATATCATATTCTTCATCTTCAGATTCAGCAATACTGGAAGAAAGCTCCATCTTCTTGTTTAAGCCAAAAACATCCATCATAATAGATGGATGGACATCGAGAGCCTTAGCTTCAACCTATTTGGTACCAAAATGTACCACTTGAACTAGTATATTTTGACCTAATACTCAGTTTTCTCCTTAGAAAAGGTTACTCCACGATCTTCTTCCTTGGAGATTGTTTTTCTAGATTTCTCTCTGAAGAAAGTTCCTCCATATAATCCTTATTAGGCGAACTACAACTAAAAAAGTTGTTGCGAACATCAATACTTAATATAAACGACTTTCATCCACGTGTAATCTTCTTGTAGCATCTTGCCCACTTGCTACCAAACTAACGATAAGCCATCAAACCTTAATACATTCACAATAAAACACCAAAAGAAACCAAAAAGTTTTCTCAAATACAAAAACCTAGTTTTTTACCTTTATTTATGTCTATATAATTTTGATTAAGACCAAAATAAAATATGCTAACTTCGGCTAAGCCAAAGAACCATTGAATTTATATAATGATCAGTCATTACTTTCGTTTTTATGAAAGACACACATCAATCATTCCCTTATCCTGCACTAAAAGTTAGGGGGTCTACTAACATACTATGAAAAATCGAGACATTCCAAAGTAAATAAAAAATATGTAATACCCTAACCGCCAACTAACTTTCAGTTATACTAATTCTCTTCGGTAAAATATGGGTTTTATCCTAAAATTAGGTTGCGGTCGAGAAAAGTTATAATGAGACAAGAACAATGCAGTACAAATCTAATTAGAAACGTCCCTGATGAATGTTCAGCTAAAGTAAATTAGAATAAGCAAGCCTTAAAATTTTTAGAAGTCTAGCCAAAAATGGATGTGATAATCGTTTCTGCATGTAACATATAATAGCTTCAGATGTGAAGACAAAACTTCGACAACTAACAAATCATAAGTAAAAGCTTCAACAAAATTTATCATTGCTTCCAACAAGTAAAAGTGTTAGTCATTTTATAAGAACTAAGGACTACTGATAAAGATAAAGATATTTCGGTCCGTCGACTTATAGTCCACGACACATATAAATATTTACAAATTAACTTACTTTAGATTATCAAATTTCTAGTTTAAATAAAAGTTCTCGCAATAAAATAGTATCATATGGATATATCCATAATATTTTAAAAACATAATCTATAATTAAATTCTATATATACAAAATTAATGATAAATTATTATTATTATTAATATTTATAATAATATGAATATGAATATGAATATAAATTTGAATATGAATATGAATTAATGAATTAATTACATGTTTTAGACTAATTTACTTGTTTCAAATTTGTCGCATCAAATCTATAGCAAATATTTTGATTTTAGAATTAACATATAATTGTCTATAATCGCATAAAATAAAACATAACTTACTGTATCCATAAATATTTCCACATATATAAGAAAAAAACGTGGTCTTGGTCTCCTACAAAAATAAAAAAATAAAAAATAAAAAAGGAGTACTAGCGTTTGAAAACTAGAAGAGTAAACAAATGAGAGAACACAAGAAGAGACTTTGAAATGTTGTCTGTTCCCTTTCGGTGTATCATACCCCCCTACTCGTACTATATAAACACAGCCCTCTACATCTTCTTCCTCATTCATCAAACAACTCTTTAACTCAACTTTTCTCTCTCTAAATAATACGAAACAAAAATGGTTTTATCAAAGACAGCTTCTCAATCCGATGTTTCAATTCACTCCACGTTCGCTTCTCGCTACGTGAGGCATTCGCTCCCGAGGTTTAAAATGCCGGAGAACTCCATACCGAAAGAGGCAGCTTATCAGATTATAAATGATGAGCTTATGCTCGATGGTAACCCAAGGTTGAATCTTGCCTCGTTCGTCACCACGTGGATGGAGCCGGAGTGCGATAAGCTGATGATGGACTCTATCAACAAGAACTATGTCGATATGGATGAGTACCCTGTTACTACTGAGCTTCAGGTACCCTTCCGCTTTGAAACAAATGTTTAGATCTATCATCTTTTTTTATACTAATCTGACCATGTTTTAAAGTCAAAGGATCATACATAATTGGATTCAGTTTTTAAATTTAAAATTCAATTTTTTTCTTTATTCTATATTTTAAAAGTGAATTTTTGTTTAAATTATGTTTCCCTTTTTTTTTCAAAATTATTATAAGTCATCACGATCTAATTGTTAGATTTGATATTGATTGAAATCCTATGCTAAAAATATTTGTTTTTTTCGGATTTCGGCCGGTTTGATTCGGTTTTCATACGGTTGGGTTTGATTTTGTTTTAACCATATCTATTGATACAGAACCGATGCGTGAACATCATAGCTGATTTGTTCAACGCACCTCTGAACGAAGGAGAGGCGGCTGTAGGAGTAGGGACGGTTGGATCATCTGAGGCAATAATGTTAGCCGGTCTTGCTTTCAAGCGCAAATGGCAGAACAAGCGTAAAGAACAAGGTTTGCCTTATGACAAGCCCAACATTGTGACAGGAGCTAATGTTCAGGTTTGTTGGGAGAAATTCGCAAGGTACTTTGAAGTTGAACTCAAAGAAGTGAAGCTGAGTGAAGGTTACTACGTCATGGACCCTGCTAAGGCTGTCGAAATGGTCGATGAGAACACTATTTGTGTTGCTGCTATTTTGGGATCAACTCTTAATGGAGAGTTTGAAGATGTTAAGCTCTTGAATGATCTCTTGCTTGAAAAGAACAACCAAACTGGGTATGTTTCTATATCTTGTTACATATACTAGTACATTTTACAGACATTGGTCGCAATTTGTTAACTTTCCGTGTAATATATTTGCAGATGGGATACGCCGATACATGTGGATGCGGCAAGTGGTGGGTTTATAGCACCCTTCTTATATCCAGAGCTGGAATGGGACTTCAGGCTACCACTTGTGAAGTCCATCAATGTAAGTGGACACAAGTATGGTCTTGTCTACGCCGGTGTCGGTTGGGTTGTCTGGAGGAGCAAAGATGATTTGCCTGAAGAACTCATCTTCCATATCAACTACCTTGGTGCTGACCAACCTACTTTCACTCTCAATTTCTCCAAAGGTAACAACTGTATAAGTTTATTTTTAATTTTCTATTTGTATTAGAACAGAGTTGCAAGTGTATGATTTATCGTAACAATGATCATCATCGATAATATTTTCTAAATTTCTATAGTTACATCTGCGTGTTCTACTTTGTAACATGTTCGACTACTTGTTTTCAGGTTCGAGTCAAATAATTGCCCAGTATTATCAACTTATCCGCTTAGGATACGAGGGGTACAAAAACGTGATGGAGAATTGCCAAGAAAACGCGATGGTTCTTAAAGAAGGTTTGGAAAAAACCGGACTATTTAACATCGTGTCGAAAGACATAGGAGTTCCTTTGGTGGCCTTTTCATTAAAGGACAATAGGCACCACACCGAATTTGAAATAGCTGAGACGTTACGTCGTTTTGGATGGATTGTGCCTGCCTATACAATGCCGGCTGATGCTCAGCATATAACCGTGCTTCGTGTTGTGATTCGAGAAGATTTTTCTCGTACTTTGGCTGAGAGGTTGGTTATTGACATACAGAAAGTGATGCATGAGCTTGATAGTCTTCCATCAAGGATAAGTGCCAAAATCAGTATTGCTAATCAAGCGACTGAGAAGAGTAATGGAGTTGTAGTCAAGAAAACGGAAATCGAGATGCAGAGAGAAATTACTACTTACTGGAAGAAATTTGTGAAGGAGAAGGTGTCCAGTAAGAACAAGATTTGTTAAGATTGCATGTTTACTCAAGTATCGGAAATAATTAATAACTTAGTATTACCAAAATAATAATAATGTAATGTTTGAGGTTTTTGTTTTTGTAGTTGTTTTATGCTTATTTGTTTTGTTGGGTTTGAATATGATAGCTCGTGTTCAAACTTACTATATCTGATTTGTAACACTCTGGCATTATGTAAGCTTATTTATCAAAAGACCATTTCTAAAAGGCTATAAGTTGTTTGTTAAGTGATTTTATTTGAAGTTCAACTCTTTTTGTTAAAGAAGGAAAGCTACAGCTTGAATTTTTTTTATTTTGAGTTCAACTCATTTTGCAAGAGAAGGAAAGTTATAGCTTGAAATGAAAAGAAAAGTGTTGACGAGCAAAAGGAGGATGGTGTTAAGCCTCAACTACGGGTGAAACTTATTTCGTTTTAGTGTATGATGGGGCCGTCCATATCCAGATTGTTGTACCTTATATTTTTTATTTTACTCCAAAAAAGAGTAAAAAAAGAAAAAAGAATCTAAAGTAGATGTAATAGTATAAAGAAGCCAAATTCCACTTTAAGGTTAGCACTACCGAACTATAATGCAAAAAAAAAAAGATGGAATTCTTTTGGATCTGTTTCCGTGAGTTCTTAATAAAGAATAAAATCTAAGAAAATTGGTGCTCTTACATATTAAAAAACCAAAACCAACTAACTCAATCAAATTGAGAAAAATCATATATAATCTCAAAAGATATTATAAGTTCATGGTCCATAAAGAAAACTCATTTCCTATTGAAACATAGAATGTTAGAACTTTTTTTAATGTTTAAAACATTTTTTATATTTATTTTCTTTGCTCGGTTGTATACTCTCTTCTATAATAGTGTCGTTTTCTTATTCTAGTTTTGTAGTAAAGTTTTTATGAGATAGCGGCAAGTCGATCAATTAATTTTTTTTCCTATTTATCTCGCGACTAATATTTGACAAAAATTCGTCGATGTATTTACAGAAGATATTTTTTTAAGTCTCATATAGAGCTCATAATTTAGGTTTAGTATAAATCTACCACAACCTAAAGATGTTCTAAGCAAGACTGGTATGAGTTGTTTGAAGCTAAAATTTAACCATGTATAATTAAATGTTGTAGCAAAGCTAAAATGGAATACATAATGCCGGGAACACAAGAATTTCAACTTGAGTAATCATGACAAAAGTACTAACTAATTAAATGGAGGAGAATGTCACGATCCGTATTTTCCCAATGGAAAAGCTAGTTTCAACCTCTATGTGCAGATGATGATATGATCTTACGACTTGTTGAAACTAAATCGATTCTTCATATGATAGGTACTTAAACTGAATCACTTCAATCCGGACGTTATATTGGTTGTATGCCATATGGGAAGTGTTGACTTGTGCAGCTAGGCGTGCACAATATAGGCATCTCGTGCAGGAAAAATGTTATACCCATGACACCAAGCTAAAGTTTCCTCTTGAAGCTCTCCCGAGCCCAAGCTCAAGCTTCCATATGAAGCTCGTTACCATTAAGCTCCCTAAGCCAAACTCAAGTTTCTATCCAAAAGTTTTCTAGAGCACAAGCTCATGCTTTAATCTGAAACTCTTCTATGACCAATCTAAGGATTTTATTTGAAACCCTCCTTAGCTCGACCTTAATCCTTCAGCTAAAGCTCCCATGGGCTCATGTTTAAGTTTCAGATGATTCTAGAAAGGTCTCCTACCCAAGCATATGTTTAGCTCGACATGTAATTTTCTAGAGTCTTAATATTATAAGATATCTCAGGGAAGCACCGTTGTATGTACCTTGATCGAGTCTTGGTTTACAAAAGGTCCATAAACGAGCTTGGATAACAAGAACTTGTAATCGTCAATCAGTATGTGACGTTATTTCCACTTACATGTAATAAATATAATTTAATGTAGCAGTTATAAGTATATAATAACCTATAAATAAATCTCTACAAAAAGAGATCTAGATGCTTGCAGCATGGCACACTTGGATAATATTATTCAAATCAGATACATTTGAGTTTAAACTTTCCATCTCCCCCCCCTAAAATCCATCTCTTAAATATAATCCCTTCAATAAAACACACACAAATTTCTACACAATAACTAGCTTAAAAAAATATTAATTTTTGTTTAAAATTTATTCCACTATCTCAAATAAAATCCAACCACATCATTGGCCTCGTATGTGTAAACCTATAAAAAATGATGATTTTTTTTATTCAAAGACTAAATTAAAACTCTTTCTCACCATTATTGGAGAAACAAAATGTGATGGTCACCATGTCAATATCATTAAGTCCTCATAGTTATTTTATCGCCATGCAGATGTTGATGAATATCGTCGCCGCACAAATTTTTTATTGCGACCGGCGTAAGACAAATTTTCCCAATTGGCACACAAAACCCTATTGTCGCCGCTACATTGAAAAATCCAAATTGTGATACCGCAACACAATATCCCACTGCCACAATCGCTCAAAATCTCATCGTTGATGCGCCACATGCAGCCATCGTGTCTAGAGTGAAATCTGTAACCACACAAAAAGAACAAGTATGCGATATGCACCAAACTTACATGGAAAATATATTTAGCAATCAAACGATTCATCGTCATTGTTAGAATACCAGTATATGCAAGATTCATGAGAGGGATCACATACACACTAATCTTGCAATTAGAATTCAAGCGTCTCGATGATTCGATTTGACGATGACGATAAATTGTTTTGTCGAGTATTTTTCATGACCTTTCAAGGTAGTGCACTAATGTGGTTCTATTATTTTTCTCTGGAAACTATTCAAACTTTAGAATCACTTTAGATCCAATCTGATACTAGTTCATCGAAGAAAGTAGTATGAGGAAACAAGGATTCTATTATCCATCACAAGTAAAAGCGAAATGAAACCCTCCGTGCATGTACTCAAAGGTTTTTTAGCATATATAATAGCCAAAAAAATTCTCACAACTTTGTGGCATGCATTTTTAAAACTAAACGATCTTGCATAGTCTCAAAGAATAGGATAGTATAAAGTGTATGGATCTTAGTTTTGGAGATCTCTGGGTGTAAGTTAAGAAACGAATATAGGTTTAAGAGACAATATGTTCACGGACAGTGAGACAATCAAATGTGTATTCGTCATATCATCCAGCCAGATTATTTCAATATGAGATCGGCCCCGTGGCTCAAATATAATCAAGTACACTTACTACATAACCTTCTAAATGATGCTCTTCTTGCAGAATATGAATGCTAGAACAGACGATAGACAACCCACCAGAGTTTAAGAGTCATGAAATCGTTGGAGTGCGAGTACCTAGTATACTGAGCTCGCCAAGAATATAGTGACAATCTATTACCGAGCCTGAGATTCAATTTATTTAAAAAACTGAGAATATGTAGATCCCGAATGAGCCATAAAACCCAAAAAAAGTTACGTAAGTATCACAATGATAATGACCATCATGCATATGAATGTCGAGCTCTAAAAGACAAAATTCAGTAAATCTTTGACGAGGGCAAGCTTCAAGAATTTATCAAGAGTCGTACCCCTATTCAAGTTAAGCACACTTCATTATATACACTATAGTTCGAGACCTATTGGCAAAACCATGATGATTATGAGTATCAATTCTGGTGGAGCCACCATCGCAGTTATACCAAAACTTTAAAAATATGGCACCCATATCTATAGGTTGTCTATCCCTCCGATCACATACAAAGACGTTATAGTCCTTATCGCCAAGATGTTCGAGGAGAAAGTCAGCCGCACCATGCTTGACATCGAAAACTCTACGAACATCTTATACAAGAAGAGTTATGGCTGAAACACAAGTATAACCCCGCTCTCATCCTCAGAAAAAGTTCTTATGGGTTTTAACAAAATTGAGACCAAATTACTTGGCAAGCTAACATTATATTTATCTCTCGTACATGGGGTTTAAAATAAGAAAATCTAAAGCGTGCTCATTATAGTATATGCACCGTCAACCTATAAATATCAACAATAAATATCAATCAACCAAATAAATGTGCATACCATTTGCTAATGAAAATGTTATGGAAATCGTGAAATCTATATATTATATATAAACCACAAAAAAATCCTCGTAAAAAATAATAATTATAAACGAATGTTGTTTATACATTTCACTGAACACACCAAAATTATAGATTATCCGTATAGACAATTGACTAGTTGGTGGATGCCAACTCACAAAACAATATGTTTTTCTTCATGGATGCCAATACGGACTACAACCAGATCGTCCTACACCTTGAGGATGATGAGCACACGACCTTCATGAGTGAGCCATGTCTCCATAGCTACAAGGTAATGCTTTTTGGTAAGAAACTCCAGGTGATGCCTACCAACGTTTGGTGAATAAAGCCTTATGCATCCATATACGACGAAACGTTCAAGAATATATTGACAAAATTCAAGTCACCAACCGAAGAGCTAAACTACCTGTTAGTCATTTTCTCACGCAAGTATACGCGGTCAAATCGTAGCAAGTAATAAGTAAGAAAGATCGTTCCCACGAAGACTAGGTGTATAAGACAAGAATTCACTTATGCAACAACGTATGATTATTAAACTAATGCTTGAACGAGTAATGAATTATGAATGTAACTAAACAAATCAAGTACGAGAATATCTAATGAGTTTTACTTATACGAGAGAAAACATGGAACCCTAACTTCATTGTTTATTTTACTTAGAGTATTAATATACTTAATCAATATGTAAGATAGCTACGATTACTAATCAGATAACACAAAATCAGAATACGCTACCTTTCAATACACGTAAACCAAACCACTTAATCAACCACAAAAGAGATAGCAGTTAAGCAGACACCGCATGCATGACAATCCTATATGTCTATATGAATTGAGGTACAATTGGTTTTAAGCACAAGTTATCTATTTCGATTACATAGGGTAATATGATATGGATAATGACATATTACGAATCATGAACAATCACAATATGAATAATTCAAGAACCTATGCTAGCATGGCAAGTTCTAAACCTTTAAATCTACTTTCGCATTCATTAAAGATAAACAATCTAGATGTTCGCGACGCATCTAACAAAAAAACACAACCATACTAGGTAACCGATAAACATATCTCACAAAAAATCAATTAAGTAATAAACCCTAAATATTATTCAAACAAATCTGCTAAGGTTCCATGACAACGATTAGTTCATAATCGAACAAATCATCATCATGGTCTTAAAAATTAACGTAGTTTGATGAATATAAATAAAAATAAAAATAAACTAAAAAGAGTATAGAAAAATTAACATAGCGTGATGAATATAAATAAGAATAAAAATAAACTAAAAAGAGTTTAGAAAAATTAAACCGAAAAAACTCAAAGTCAAATCGCCGTCGCTTGCCGTCAATTGCGTTTTCTGGTATCTTTTGTTAAGAGTAATACCTCCACAAGAAAACCCACAAGCAGCTGTCACCTGCTGGAAGAAAAACACCAAAATCGCAAATTCCGTTTTCTTCTTCTTTCTGTTTGATTTCGTCGTTCTATACTCTGCCGCTTTCTGTTTGATTTCGCCGTTCTATACTCTGCCGAAAGAAAAGTAAGTGGCCGAAAATCCGATCAGTAACATACTGCAACCAAAGTCGCTGTGAATTGCCTATCAGTAGCCAATGATGTTTGTTTCTTTGTCGCCAATTGTCTTCTTTTTTTTCGTCTCTTCTTTTTTTATTTTTTTTTATTTGTATTTTGCCGAAAGACAAGAAACCAGACGGTACACCCCTTTCTCTTTTACGTCTGTCTCTTTATATAGATATTCTGCCAAAACCCTAAAAACAATTAAATTATGCAACGTAAATATTTATGTTAAATATTTTTTTTTGGAAAATCACTTGTCATAATATATTTTAAGCATTAATATATTTTCATTTGGAAAATCACTCGTCATAATATATTTTTAGCATTAATATATTTTCTTTTCTTTTCAACTGTTCCAAAATTTTCCTAAATACATTAATTTTCTAGTTTCTTCAATTTCAACCCCAAATTTATTAATATTATCACAATTTACCCGCGGCACAAGTGTCTTTAAGAATACTGGAAAAATACGTTAAAACTCAACGAATATTTGAGAACCGGTGATGATTTTAAAAATAATGGAAGCGTAATAAGTGATATGAAATGCACTTTTCAAACCCCCAAACTTAAACCGTTGCTTGTCCTCAAGCAATGCAAAACAGGTTTAACAATTGATGTATGAATGCAACTGAATTTAAATGGATGCAAGAGCGCAATGATCCCGAACAAGTAACCGTAACTAATTAAGCCTCAACGAATTTAAATGGATGCAAGAGCGCAATGCTCTGATACCAATAAATGCCTCAACGAATGTAATGACCTCGGAATGTGAAATAACTAGGTACTCAAATGTTAGCAATACAAGTGAAGAAGCGTGCGTGTGTACTCAAACTCAATCGACATGTTTTTAGTACAAATTAATGGACCTTACTTGTTCTCATCATAATAATCACAAGATTAGAAACGAAATACAACCTAGATTCTTCATAGTCAAGTTGCACATCCATATTTCTCCGGGGTTGTCAAAGATTTATTATGCTTTACTCTATATACAGACACTCAAAGGCTTATTTTACCGTGCAATGGACGAGGTCCCTTAAAGACTTATACAATGGTGCCCATGTAACGAGCTTTAGGTTAGCGGATCCCAGACCGGAAAAGTCTTAGGTCACTAGGCACAAAGTCCCCTAGAACTTAATAACTCGAGCACCAAAGAGCTCATCCTAGCCAATTTTGCCTTTTTTTTAAGAAATCTGATTAGGAATGAGTGCGTTTCGCTCCATCTCATTCCACCCCTAGACTACTCGCAATACGCAGCCCCCAGCGAGAGGACGTACGTTAACGAGCGGCTACTAGCCTTTAACGCCTAACTGAATAATACGCATATTTATCTTTTAACTCCCCCAAACTTATTATTTTACAATCCATGAGCTAATAAAGGATTAAGGTGTAATTCTGAACCTAAGCAAGGATTATGTATAACAATACTCAAGTGTATCCGTAACTAGCATAAAAACAATCGATGAGTCTACATGTATTAATTGTGCTTCTACATCAAGCAAGCTAACTGACAAGCAACCTAATTAGATTTTATTCCTACTGTCATTCCAAACAATTTTTATCATCGGCTACTTAAGTAGAAACAACAACTGAAAGGATCAAAGACGCAAAATGCATGAAAAAATGCTATGCTAATAGACTAAGTCGATCCTAACACAGTCTATATAATCATGGCATGAAAATGCAAATAAGCATGACTAACATGAATAACTACTATGATGAATGCAACTACAAGAAATTAAAAGAAACAAGAAACACTTCCCTATTCGTCCAGCATTGTTGATCATTGTTTCCCAGTGGGTTGCCTCCCACGAAGCGCTTGTTTAACGTCGATAGCTCGACGATACCGCTCGGAATCATGTAATATCGAGGCTGATGATGAATGCCTCACAGTTCTCCATATCTCCATAGTAATGCTTGAGTCGATGACCATTGACTTTGAATGCTTTGTCTGGTGATTCTTTATAGATTTCAACTGCTCCATGCTGATATACTGTCTTGACTTTAAAAGGTCCAGACCATCTTGACTTGAGCTTCCCAGGGAAAAGCTTTAGACGAGATTTGAAAAGAAGAACCAGTTGACCCAGATCAAAATCTTTATGTACAAGCTTCCTATCATGCCATTTCTTGACGTTTTTCTTATACATCTTCGAGTTCTCATAGGCTTGAGACCGAAACTCATCAAGTTCATTCAATTGAAGCATACGCTTCTCATTAGCTGCTTGAATGTCGAAATTCAACTTCTTTAAAGCCCAGAATGCCTTATGCTCAAGTTCTGCTGGAAGATGACAAGACTTACCATATACTAACTGAAATGGTGACATCCCAAGTGGAGTTTTGTAAGCCGTTCGGTATGCCCATACTGCTTCATCTAACTTCAGAGACCAATCTTTCCTTGAAGGATTCACCACTTTTTCCAAGATTCGCTTGATTTCACGGTTCAAGACTTCAGCTTGACCATTAGTTTGAGGGTGGTAAGCGGTAGCAACCCGATGAGAAACACCATATTTAGCCAACAATGCTGTGAACTGACGATTGCAAAAGTGAGTCCCTCCATCACTGATTATAGCACGAGGAGTTCCGAAGCGAGTGAATATTTGCTTACGAAGGAAATTGAGCACTACCTTAGCATCGTTAGTTGGGAGAGCTTTCACCTCTACCCACTTAGATACATAATCCACAGCTAAGAGTATGTATAGATTGTTGCAAGAGGAAACAAATGGTCCCATGAAATCTATTCCCCATACATCGAATACCTCAACCTCAAGAAGCATATTAAAGGGCATCTCATTTCGCCTAGAAATATTACCAACCCTTTGGCATCGATCGCATCTACGAACGTACAGATGAGCATCCTTAAACAAGGTAGGCCAGTAGAAACCTGCTTGAAGTACTCGAGCAGCTGTCTTATCCCCAGCATAATGTCCTCCATAAACCGTAGAGTGACAATCATGTAAAACTTTCTCAATCTCACTGTATGGAATGCAACGTCGGATCATCTTATCAGCACACTGTTTAAACAAGAATGGTTCATCCCAAAGATACCATTTCACGTCATGCAAGAATTTCTTTCGTTGAGCCCAAGTAAAATCTGAAGGAATCACATTGCTAACCAGATAGTTAACAAAATCAGCAAACCATGGTACTTCTCCTTGGATCAGGAACAACTGCTCATCTGGGAAACATTCGTTGATAAGGATTCCATCTCCCTTGTCTTTCTCATGTGGCTCAAGACGTGATAGATGGTCAGCTACCTGGTTTTCAGTCCCCTTTCTGTCTTTAATTTCCAACTCGAATTCCTGAAGCAAGAGTACCCATCGAATTAAGCGAGGCTTTGCATCCTTTTTAGATAGCAGGTACTTGATAGCCGAATGATCCGTGAAAACCGTGAATTTAGAACCAAGCAAGTAGGATCTAAACTTCTCAAAACCATAGACAACAGCCAAAAGCTCTTTTTTAGTAACTGTGTAGTTTCATTGTGCATCATTGAGGGTTTTACTAGCATAGTAAACCACGTGAAACACCTTCAGCTTCCTTTGACCAAGAACGACTCCCACAGCGAAATCACTAGCATCACACATCATCTCAAACGGCTCTTCCCAGTTAGGTGCAGTGATGATTGGGGCTGATGTCAACTTTTTCTTCAAGAGCTCAAAAGCAACAGAACACTCTTCAGTAAATCGAAAGGGAGCTTCCTTTTCTAGTAGACTACAAAGTGGTTTGGTGATCTTTGAGAAGTCCTGAATAAAATGTCTATAAAATCCAGCATGACCAAGAAAACTACGAATTCATTTTACTTAGATAGGAGGAGGAAGCTTTTTGATAGTTTCAAGCTTGGCCTTGTCTACTTCTAAACCTCTCTTAGATACCTTGTGTCCAAGGATGATACCTTCTTGAACCATGAAGTGACATTTTTCCCAATTAAGAATGAGGTTTGTTTTCACACATCTCTCAAGTACTTTACCCAGATTAGATAGACAACCATCGTATGATTTCCCAAAGACCGTGAAATCGTCCATGAACACCTCCATGATATCACCAACCATTTCAGAGAAAATAGCCATCATGCACCTTTGAAAAGTAGCGGGTTCATTGCAAAGTCCAAACGAGACACGTCGAAAAGCAAAGGTACCAAAAGGGCATGTGAAGGTCGTCTTCTCCTGATCTTCTGGAGCTATACAAATCTGATTGTATCCTGAATATCCATCGAGCATACAGTAATATTCATGGCCCGCCAACCTATCCAACATCTGATCAATAAATGGCAAGGGAAAGTGATATTTTCTAGTGGCCCTATTCAATTTACGATAGTCCATGCAAATTCTCCATCCAGTGACTGTCCGAGTGGGGATGAGTTCATTATTTTCATTTGTTACTACTGTCATTCCTCCCTTCTTTGGTACACATTACACCGGGCTTACCCACTGACTGTCTGAGATAGGATAAATAATGCCTGCATCTAGCCACTTTAGGATTTCTTTCTTCACCACCTCTTTCATGATAGGATTTAGTCTCCTCTGATGCTCGATAGATGGTTTGCTCCCTTCTTCGAGCAGAATCTTGTGCATGCAGTAAGAGGGGCTGATTCCCTTGATATCTGCTATGGTCCAACCAATGGCTGATTTGAACTTCCTCAGGACTCTCAATAGCTTTTATTCCTCACTACCTGAAAGGTTAGATGCAATAATAACGAGTAATGTAGAAGACTCTCCTAAGTAAGCATACCTGAGATGATCTGGTAGTGGTTTGAGTTCAAGTTTAGGAGCTTCTTCTAGCGAAGGTTTAAGCCTTTCCTGAGAATCCTTAAGATCACTCAGTCTGAGCGACTCA
Source organism: Limnanthes douglasii subsp. nivea (assembly GCA_036936605.1). Lineage (NCBI taxonomy): Eukaryota > Viridiplantae > Streptophyta > Magnoliopsida > Brassicales > Limnanthaceae > Limnanthes > Limnanthes douglasii. Next base: position 78,875,991 of record JAUPFV010000003.1, on the reverse strand, counting down.
TGTGGAATATTGAGCCTCTTTTGATACGGGGCTGCCTGTAGTAGTTGAACACATTCAGATATCTCTTCGTCTTCTAAGTCAAATTTACCATGTAGAACTCTGCCTAGAACATCTGAACTCGCATACCGATCCACCTCATTGTTGTGCAAAGAATCGATCATATCCAACCTGAAACATTCTTCATCCTCTGTTGGAGATTTCATAGCCTTGAAAACGTTGAAAGTGACATTCTGATCTTGCACTCTCATAGTGAGTTCCCCTTTTTGGACATCGATCAGAGTTTTTCCCGTAGCCAAGAATGGTCTTCCCATGATGATAGGGATGTTTTTGTCCTCTTCGAAATCCAAGATAACGAAGTCAGCAGGAAAGATGAGCTTGTCTACCTTTACGAAGACATCTTCTATGATCCCACGAGGATATGTAATAGAACGATCAGCCAGTTGCAAAGAGATATTAGTCGGTTTTGGCCCAGGTAGCCCAAGTTTCTCAAACACAGATAGGGGCATCAGATTGATGCTCGCTCCCAAATCACATAAACATTTGCTGAAAGTTAAATTGCCGATTGAACAAGGAATGGTGAAGCTTCCTGGATCTTTGAGTTTGGGAGGCAATTTTTGTTGTAAGATCGCACTGCATTCCTCAGTGAGCGCCACTGTCTCAAAATCACCAAGCTTTAGCTTTTTCGAAAGAATTCCCTTCAAGAACTTGGCATAACTAGGCATTTGCTCTAATGCTTCAGCAAAAGGAATGTTGATGTGTAGCTTCTTGAACAACTCCAAAAATCTCCCAAACTGAGCATCTAGCTTCTGTTTCTGCAACCTTTGCGGAAAAGGTGGAGGAGGGTAGATCGTAGGCTCAAAAACTGACTGAGATGGCTTGTTAGGTGGCTGATCTTGACCAGAATTAACCACAGATGAGGGCTGATTTTGAGAAGAATGCACCCTTGTTCAATTGTGGGGTTCTCAGCAACCTTTCCTGATCGCAAGGTGATAGCTTGGCATTGCTCTTTGCCGTCCCGTTTACCTGGATTATGTTCTGTGTCGCTAGGAAGAACTACCTGAGGTCTAACAATCATGTTACTGGCCATCTGCCAAATCTGATTTTCCAAGGTCTTGTGAGATACCATCAGACTTTTAATCATTAACTTCATCTCTTCGAATTCAGAGTCTCTCACAGATTGTTGAGAAGGTTCAGGATGTTGATTCTGAGCTTGTCTTGGGGCATACTGTTGAGATTGATGTTGCTGCCCTTGTTGCTGAAATCCAGGAGGAGCGTATGGCTTAGCACCATAATGTTGATTACCTTGTTGATTAATGCTCCAACTGAAGTTCGGATGATTTCTGTTGCTTGGGTGATAGGTGTTTGAGATTGGTTGTTGATTCTGCCTCTGAAAGTTACTCACAAATTGCACTAACTCAGTAGATATTGGGCATTGTTGAGTGTCATGCCCTCCAACACAAATCTCGCACACACTAGCTACATGTTGTACCTCTAGTTTAGTAAAAGAATCTACCTTCATGTTTAGAGCTTCAAGCTGAGCTGCTAAAGCAGTGGCAGTATCTACGTTAAGAATACCAGCTACTTTATGTTGTGACTGTCTCTGAGAAGGGTACTGGAATTCATTAGTAGCCATCATCTCAAGGAGCTCATGAGCTTCCTTATAGCTTTTCGTTAATAAGGCTCCCCCAGATGCAGCATCGACCATAGGCCTTGTTTGCGCACCCAACCCATTGTAGAAGAAATTTATTACTAACCAATCAGGCATCCCATGATGAGGATATTTTCTGAGCATCTCCTTGTAACGCTCCCAAGCTTCACTTAAAGATTCACCATATGACTGAGAAAACTGAGTAATAGCATTCCTCAAGGCGGCTGTTCTTGCCATAGGAAAGAATTTTGAGAGAAATTTATGTGCTAGTATATCCCAAGTAGTGATCGAGCCTGCTGTTAAAGAGTGTGACCAGATCTTAGCTTTGTCCCTCAGAGAAAATGGGAAGAGTCTCAGTCTTATGGCATCATCTGAAACACCGTTGAACTTGAAAGTATCACAGATTTCAAGGAAGGTCATAATGTGCATATTAGGATCCTCAGATGAAGCTCCCCCAAACTGACAAGAATTCTACATCATCTGAATAGTGCTGGGTTTAATCTCGAAATTATTCACAGCGATATTGGGTCTGACAATGCTAGACTGAATATCCATGATCTTTGGTTGAGAGTATTCCATGAGTGCTTTTGGAGCTGGATCTCCCATTGTAGAATTAGTATCAGAAACTGCGAATATTAACTCTGTTCCTTGCTGTGTTTCAAGCTCCTTTTGTACTAGTGCTCTAGTTTGAGACCGTGTTTGCATACATACTCAAGTACCTGAAACACAAGAAAACACACAAAAAGAAAGTAACCGAATCAAGTCAGTAGTTTTATAATGACTCCTGCTGATAAGCAATAAAACTGTCAAATAACACCGAGTCCCCGGCAACGGCGCCAAAAACTTGTTAGTCCTTTTCTCACGCAAGTATACGCGGTCAAATCGTAGCAAGTAATAAGTAAGAAAGATCGTTCCCACGAAGACTAGGTGTATAAGACAAGAATTCACTTATGCAACAACGTATGATTATTAAACTAATGCTTGAACGAGTAATGAAGTATGAATGTAACTAAACAAATCAAGTACGAGAATATCTAATGAGTTTTACTTATACGAGAGAAAACATGGAACCCTAACTTCATTGTTTATTTTACTTAGAGTATTAATATACTTAATCAATATGTAAGATAGCTACGATTACTAATCAGATAACACAAAATCAGAATACGCTACCTTTCAATACACGTAAACCAAACCACTTAATCAACCACAAAAGAGATAGCAGTTAAGCAGAAAACGCGATGGTTCTTAAAGAAGGTTTGGAAAAAACCGGACTATTTAACATCGTGTCGAAAGACATAGGAGTTCCTTTGGTGGCCTTTTCATTAAAGGACAATAGGCACCACACCGAATTTGAAATAGCTGAGACGTTACGTCGTTTTGGATGGATTGTGCCTGCCTATACAATGCCGGCTGATGCTCAGCATATAACCGTGCTTCGTGTTGTGATTCGAGAAGATTTTTCTCGTACTTTGGCTGAGAGGTTGGTTATTGACATACAGAAAGTGATGCATGAGCTTGATAGTCTTCCATCAAGGATAAGTGCCAAAATCAGTATTGCTAATCAAGCGACTGAGAAGAGTAATGGAGTTGTAGTCAAGAAAACGGAAATCGAGATGCAGAGAGAAATTACTACTTACTGGAAGAAATTTGTGAAGGAGAAGGTGTCCAGTAAGAACAAGATTTGTTAAGATTGCATGTTTACTCAAGTATCGGAAATAATTAATAACTTAGTATTACCAAAATAATAATAATGTAATGTTTGAGGTTTTTGTTTTTGTAGTTGTTTTATGCTTATTTGTTTTGTTGGGTTTGAATATGATAGCTCGTGTTCAAACTTACTATATCTGATTTGTAACACTCTGCCATTATGTAAGCTTATTTATCAAAAGACCATTTCTAAAAGGCTATAACTTATGTAAGTTGTTTGTTAAGTGATTTTATTTGAAATTCAACTCTTTTTGTTAAAGAAGGAAAGCTACAGCTTGAATTTTTTTTATTTTGAGTTCAACTCATTTTGCAAGAGAAGGAAATTTATAGCTTGAAATGAAAAGAAAAGTGTTGATGAGCAAACGGAGGATGGTGATAATCCTCAACTACGGGTGAAACTTATTTCGTTTTAGTGTATGATGGGGCCGTCCATATCGAGATTGTTGTACCTTATATTTTTTTATTTTACTCCAAAAAAAAGTAAAAAAAGAAAAAAGAATCTAAAGTAGATGTAATAGTATAAAGAAGCCAAATTCCACTTTAAGGTTAGCACTACCGAACTATAATGCAAAAACAAGATGGAATTCTTTTGGATCTGTTTCCGTGAGTTCTTAATAAAGAATAAAATCTAAAAAAAAATTGGTGCTCTTACATATTAAAAAACCAAAACCAACTAAGTCAATCAAATTGAGGAAAATCATATATAATCTCAAAAGATATTATAAGTTCATGGTCCATAAACAAAACTCATTTCCTACTGAAACATAGAATGTTAGAATTTTTTTTAATGTTTAAAACATTTTTTATCTTATTTTCTTCAATCTCAACGATCGGTTGTATACTATCTTCTATAATAGTGTCGTTTTCTTATTCTGGTTTTATATTAAAGTTTTTATGAGATAGCGGCAAGCCGATCAATTAACTTTTTTTCCATTTATCTCGCAACTAATATTTAACAAAAAATTTATATCCTATAGAGCTCATAATTTAGGTTTAGTATAAATCTACTACAACCTAAAAATGTTCTAAGCAAGACTGGTATGAGTTGTCTGAAGCTAAGATTTACAAATGTATAATTAAATTTGGTGTAACAAATTGGATGACGGCAAAACACATTCAACAAAACAGGTGGGAGACTAGGATAATAGGTCTTGTAGCAAAGCTAAAATAGAACACATAAGAATTTCAACTTGGGTAATCATGACAGAAGCACTAACTAATTAAATGGAGGAGAATGTCACGATCCGTATTTTCCCAATGGAAAAGCTAGTCTCAACCTCTATGTGCAGATGATGATATGATCTTACGACTTGTTGAAACTAACTCGATTCTTCATATGATAGGTACTTAAACTGAATCACTTCAATCCGGCCGTTATATTGGTTGTGTGCCATATGAGAAGTGTTGCCTTGTGCAGCTAGGCGTGCACAATATAGGCATCTCGTGCACGAAAAATGTTATACCCATGACACCAAGCTAAAGTTTCCTCTTGAAGCTCTCCCGAGCCCAAGCTCAAGCTTCCATATGAAGCTCGTTACCATTAAGCTCCCTAAGCCAAACTCAAGTTTCCATCCAAAAGTTTTCTAGAGCAGAAGCTCAAGCTTTCATCTGAAACTCTTCTATGACCAATCTAAAGATTTTATTTGAAACCTCCTTAGCTCGACCTTAATCCTTCAGCTAAAGCACCGATGGGCTCATGTTTAAGGTTCAGATGATTCTAGCAAGGTCTCATACCCAAGCATATGTTTAGCTCGACATGTAATTTTCTAGAGTCCTAATATTATAAGAGATCTCAGGGAAGCACCGTTATATGTACCTTGATCGAGCCTTGGTTTACAAAAGGTCCATAATCGAGCTTGGATAACAAGAACTTGTAACCGTCAGTCACTATGTGACGTTATTTCAGTGTTGAGCTATAAGTATATAATAACCTATAAATAAATCTCTACAAAAAGAGATCTAGATGCTTGCAGCATGGCACAGTTGGATAATATTAGTCAAATGAGATACATTTGAGTTTAAACTTTCCATCTTTTCCCCTAAAATCCATCTCTTAAATATAATCCCTTCAATAAAACACACACAAATTTCTACACAATAACTAGCTTAAAAAAATATTAATTTTTGTTTAAAATTTATTCCACTACCTCAAACAAAATCCAACCACATCATTGGCCTCGTATGTGTAAACCTATAAAAAAGGACAAAAAAAGTTTTTTATTCAAAGACTAAATTAAAACTCTTTTTCACCATTATTGGAGAAACAAAATGTGATGGTTACCATGTCAATATCATTAAGTCGTCATAGTTATTTTATCGCCATGCAGATGTTGATGAATATCGTCGCCACACAAATTTTTTATTGCGACCGGCGTAAGACAAATTTTCCCAATTGGCACGCAAAACCCTATTGTCGCCGCTACATTGAAAAATCCAAATTATGATACCGCAACACAATATCCCACTGCCACAATCGCTCAAAATCTCGTCGTTAATGCGCCACATGCAGCCATCGTGTCTAGAGTGAAATCTGTGACCACACAAAAACAACAAGTATGCGATATGCACCAAACTTACATGGAAAATATATTTAGCAATCAAACGATTCATCGTCATTGTTAGAATACTAGTATATGCAAGATTCATCAGAGGGATCGCATACACACTAATCTTGCAATTAGAATTCAAGCGTCTCGATGATTCGATTTGACGATGACGATAAATTGTTATGTCGAGTATTTTTCATGACCTTCCAAGGTAGTGCACTAATGCGGTTCTATTATTTTTCTCTGGAAACTATTCAAACTTTAGAATCACTTTAGACCCAATCTGATAGTAGTTCATCGAAGAAAGTAGTATGAGGAAACAAGGATTCTATTATCCATCACAAGTAAAAGCCAAATGAAACCCTCCGTGCATGTACTCAAAGGTTTTTTAGCATATGTAATAGCCAAAAAAATTCTCACAACTCTGTGGCATGCATTTTTAAAACTAAACGATCTTGCATAGTCTCAAAGAATAGGATAGTATAAAGTGTATGGATCTTGGTTTTGGAGATCTCTGGGTGCAAATTAAGAAACGAATATAGGTTTAAGAGACAATATATTCAAGGACAATGAGACGATCAAATGTGTATTCGTCATATTATCCAGCTGGATTATTTCAATATGAGATCGGCCCCGTGGCTTAAATATAATCAAGTACACTTACTACATAACCTTCTCAATGATGCTCTTCTTGCATAATATGAATGCTAGAACAGACGATGGACGACCCACCAGAGTTTAAGAGTCATGCAATCGTTGGAGTGCGAGTACCTATTATACTGAGCTCTCCAAGAATATAGTAACAATCTATTACCAAGCCCGAGATTCAATTTATTTAAAAAACTGAGAAGATGTAGATCCCGAATGAGCCATAAAACCTAAAAAAGTTATGTAAGTATCACAATGATAATGATCATCATGCATAAGAATGTCGAGCTCTAAAAGACAAAATTCAGTAAATCTTTGACGAGGGCAAGCTTCAAGAATTTATCAAGAGTCGCACCCTTACTCAAGTTAAGCACACATCATTATATACACTATAGGTCGAGACCTATTGGCAAAACCATGATGATTATGAGTATCATTTCTGGTGGAGCCACCATCGTAGTTATGCAAAAACTTTAAAAATATGTCACCCATATCTATAGGTTGTCTATCCCTCCGAACACATACAAAGATGTTATAGTCTTTATCGCCAAGATGCTTGAGGAGAAAGTCAGGCGCACCATGCTCGACATTGGAAACTCTACGCATATCTTATACAAGAAGAGTTATGGCTGAAACACAAGTGTAACCCCGCTCTCATCCTCATAAAACGTTCTTATGGGTTTTAACAAAACTGAGACCAAATTACTTGGCAAGCTAACATTATATTTGATGAGTCTGAATTCTGCATGCTCCCCGAACAAGGACAGATCGGTCCAAGGCCTCCGGACCGGACAGACCACTTCGAACGCTCTGACCATAGGACTGTTCGAACTATGACAAAAGTACTAAAAAACCTAAACACTACTTGACTAAGCTACTTGCTCTCCTACTTAGAGCTCATGGGTCTTTGAACATGACCCGGGTCCATTAAACATGACCCGAAAGCCCATAAGGGCCCAAACATCAAGGTATAAATACCCAACCACCTGCATTAAGTGTGGGTAATGAGAATTAATTGCTACCATGCTGCTTAATTATCTCTCTACTATCTACCCTCTACTCTAAACACATAACACCCACACACTACTATAAAACACCAACCAAATTACTAGCCTACCCTCAGGCGATTATTATCCTCACCAAATTGGCGACCATAGTGGGAGGAAGAAGGTGCCTGAATGAAGCATTCAAAACCAGCAAAGAAAGTCTGTCCGAATGAATCCGGACAATCCAAAAGCACCACCAGCTCTGCTCGAAGTGGTGGGAGAGAACGATGAATACACTATCGAAGAGCGTGATAGGCTAAAGGGTGAAATAGAAGCTCTGAGGGCAGAAAAGGCTAAGATGGGTGTGAAAGAAAAGTCCAAAGCATCGGTTGCTCATCACACCGATAACCCCAGAGAGCATGAGTCTTCAAAGACTCATGTGAGCACCAAAAATACTCATGCCAGCTCTAAAAAGTCTCACCGGTCCAAGCCAGTGGAGAGTTCTGACTCAAGCTCAGAATCTTCTGATAGCTCTTCGGACGATGAAGGAGTTGAAAAATCTCTATCCTCAAGCACCGATGAAGGTCGAATTAGAAAGAAACAAAAGCAGATCAAAAAATATTCAAGGAAAATGGATAGACATGGAAGGATGAAGAAGAATATTGATAAAGGGTCATCTCACAGCCGGAGGCATGTGGACCGGATGCTGATGGATCCTTTCGCTTGCCACGATGAACCAGGTATCTTTGCAACTCCCAATGAGGATACTGTGTTCAGTCGTGGAAGGAATTGGAGGCAATCTCAATTGTCTTCTAAAATTCTGTCCGGAAACCTCCCCAAGAGGTTTGACAGCACCAAAATAGAGAAGTACGATGGCAGTACTGATCCGGACAACCATCTGGAACAATTTAAAAACTTCATGATGAACTTTGACGACGATGATAAACTACTTTGTAGGGAATTCTCCCAATCATTTACGGGGAGTGCTCTAAAATGGTACAACAGCCTGCCTCAGGGTTGTATTAAAGATTTCGATACTTTTTGGGTAGCCTTTCGAAGGCAGTTTGTAGGGAGTAAAAAGCTAAAGGGAAATGGAGACACAATAATCCATTGTGCCCAGGAACCAAATGAGTCATTGAAAGAATATATAAGCCGTTTTGTGAACACCAAGAATGGGTTGGCTGATAACTTTGAACAGGTAGCAATAGCATCCCTAAGACAGGGTTTGAACCCAGACAATCTAGCTGATTCAGTGACCAGAAAGAAGGCCATGACATGGGGGGGGGGGGTTGCTGAATCAGGTTGGCAAACAAATAAACGTTGATGAAACGAAGAAAACCAGGGTGCACAGGCAGGTGAGGTCTACCCCGGTGGCACCAAATCCCAATCAGAATCAGTCCGGGAATAAAGCAAGAAGACCGGACAGGGGCATGGTAGGGCAAAAGCTCAGTCTCAGCCAGCTGCTCCTGCTCAAAGTCAGCAATCCAGAAACAAGAGAGGGCCATGGGTCCAACCGGAGTGGTTCGCAGAGTTAAAAGAAAGTGTGGCCACTATTTTTGATAAAACAAAGGAAGAGGTGAATTACCGGAGGCCGGCTACAATGCAGTCTCCCAGAGAGCATCGTAATAACTCTTTTTGCCAGTATCACAACGATATTGGTCATACCACTGATGACTGCATAGCATCGAAACAAGAAGTTCAGAACTTGATTGAGAGGGGAAAGCTAGGGGCTTACGTGAAAAGAAGAGAAGGTAACAGGCCTGACAACACTCACCGGGTTGGTCCAAGTAATGCTGCTCCGGAGGGAGCCATGGTTATAATTGAAAGGTTTGACGTGGAATCTGAATACTTGGATCCTGATCCAACTCGAAACAGAGTGGGTACAATTGAGGAATGTTCTAGGTCGGTCTCCGGACTCATTAAGTTTTTTGAGTCACTTACACCTTTCGGAGGGGACACTATGACAGCTCCTACTGCTTCTTCAAGGAAGAGGCACGTGCATACTTTAGCCTCCCAGCTAGAAGGAGGCATGACTTCCTATCAGTCACAAAGCTCATTCCCCTTCATTGTTTTTGATGAAGATGATTTAAGAGACATTGCTGGCCCTCATGAGGATGCTGTTGTCATAGGAGCATCTATAGGGGGCAACGACATAAGGTGAATTCTGGTGGATACTGGAAGCTCAGCCAATATCATTTTCTTAACCACATACAAGAGAATGAAAAATCCAGCTGTAATTCAGAGTTCAGACAGATCAATTGTGGGCTTTACAGGCAGCTCATCAGATGTGATCGGAGAGTTCGAAGAGGAAGTTCTATTAGGCAAGGGCCCTTTCAAGAAAATGGTTAGAATACTATTTATTGTGGTGGATTTTCCCACTTGCTATAATGCTATTCTAGGGAGGTCTTGGCTCTCTAGGATGCATGCAGTGGCTTCAACAGTTCACCAGTGCTTGAAATATACTGTTCAGGGACAGGTTGGAGTCGTCCGGAGCAGCCAAAAGATTGCAAGAGAATATTATGCCACTGCCCTAGCTCCTCGAACGCTGGGGGCAGTCCGTATTAACGAACAATAGCAGTTTGAGGGCCTTTCTGGGGGTGAGGGTGAAATTGATGACCCTAGAGAGACCCCTGGAGTATTGATACCGGTTGAAGAGGTAGAAACACACTGTTTGGAAGATGGGAAAAGTGTTAAGATAGGGTCTAAGATGCCACCTGTTTTGAAAGATGAAATGTTAAAGTTTTTGAAGAACCATCAGCATGTTTTTGCTTGGTGCAATGCTGATGTTATTGGGGTTCCATCAGAAGTAATATCACATCACCTATCTATCCGGAGAGACGTAGCACCAGTGGTTCAAAAAAGAAGAGCTTTTTCTAAAGAAAAGGCTGATGTCATTGTGCAAGAAGTTGACAGGCTCACAAAGATGGGGCACATCAAGGAATCTCAATATCCTTTGTGGACTGCCAATCCGGTTCTGGTAAAAAAGAAGAATGGCAAGTGGCGCATGTGCATTGACTTCACAGATCTCAATAGAGCTTGCCCAAAATATTTGTATCAAGTTCCCCGGATTGATCAGTTAATAGACTCTACCTCAGGGAACAAGCTGCTTTCCTTTATGGATGCCTTCTCCAGATACAATCAGATTCAAGTAGATCCAAAGGATCAAGAGCATACCACATTTGTCACTGACAGAGGTCTTCATTGCTACAAAGTAATGCCATTTGGTTTGAAAAATGCTGGGGCTACTTATCAGAGATTAGTCAACAAGGCATTTGCTGATCAAATTGGAAGAAATATGGAAGTATACATTGATGACATGATGGTGAAGAGTGTGGCTGAGCAGTTGCACTTGTCCGATCTCCAAGAAACTTTTGCCAACTTGGTAAAAGTGAATTTGAAATTAAACCCAGAAAAATGTGTGTTCGGAGTGCAGTCCGGGAAGTTTCTGGGCTATATTATAAGTGAGCATGGAATACAACCCGACCAGGACCAGCTCAATGCTCTTTTCCAAATGGAGCCACCCAGAAATATTAAAGAAGTACAGTGGTTAACGGGGAGATTAGCTGCCTTAAACAGATTTATCTCAAGGTCTTCGGACAGGTGTGCTCCTTTCTTTCAAACCTTGAAGGGTGCAAAGGGATTCGATTGGACCCCACAGTGTGATGAGGCTTTCAATGAGATCAAGAAGCACATGTCCTCCCCCAAAACTTTGTTTAAGCCAGTTGATGGGGAGACGCTCTTCGTATATTTGGCAGTTTCAAGTTATGCCATCAGTGCTGTGTTGGTAAGAGAGGTCGATGGTCATCCCCATCCAGTGTACTATATCAGCAAAAGCTTGATAGATGCAGAAAGGCGTTAGTTGAAACTTGAAAAATTAGCATTAGCTCTGGTGATAGCTGCCAGGAAGATGAGGCCTTATTTCCAGGCTCATCCCATCATCGTCCGGACTTCTTTTCCCCTGAAGAATGTCCTCCAAAAGGCAGATATTTCGAGCAGGATGACTAAGTGGTCAGTAGAGTTGGGGGACTTCGACATAGACTTTGCTCCCCGAACAGCAGTCAAGGCCAAAGCTGTGGCTGATTTTTTGGTTGAATTTCACTCCGATAGGGATTCAGAGCAAACTACTGACATCAAAGATAAAAAGGTATGGGTCGTCCGAACAGATGGTGGATCTAGCACTGTGGGATGTGGTGCAGGAGTGTGTTTAACTTCCCCATATGGAGACAAAATGTACCAGGCTATTTGTTTTGCTTTCAGGGCATCTAATAATGAGTCTGAATACGAAGCAGCTATAGCTGGTTTAAAGTTAGCCTACATTTGTGGGGCTAAGAGGGTCAAGCTACTAAGTGATTCCCAGCTCCTGATCCATCACGCCCAAGGCCAATCTGAGGCTAAGAAGGAGCAACTTTTGAAATATTTACTCCTCCTAAAAAATGAAGCACTTAAGTTTAAAGGTGTTGTCTATGAGCACATACCCCGGGCAGAAAATGAGCTAGCAGATTCATTCGCAACCATATCATATACGGAGTCATATCCATGGATCCATGTGCTCGAAAGCCCCTCCATTCAAGTTGGTAAGGGTAAAGAAGAGGAAATTTTTGAAGTACAAGTGAAACAACCTCAAGACTGGAGGTTTCCTCTCCTGCAATATCTCTCCGACGGTGTCGTACCTCCGGATAAGTCACTAGCCAGAACTTTGAAACACAAGCCTCGTGGTTTTATCGTATTAAGAGACGTGTTGTACAAAAAATCTTATAGTAAACCTCTCCTGCGCTGTTTGGGGGATGAAGAGTCTCAAGTAGTCCTCTCCGAATTGCATGATGGTGAGGGATCAGCCCATTGTGGGTTTAGAGCTTTAACAAGAAGAGTTTTACTCTCCGGTTACTATTGGCCATCAATCATGAAAGATGCTAAGGAATTGGTAAGAAGGTGTGACCCATGCCAGAGGTACAGCAATGAAATTCATGTCCCTGCCATTCCTTTAGAATCAATTTCTAAGCCTATTCATTTTGCTTGATGGGGATTGGATTTAGTAGGGCCTCTCCCTGTGGCGTCCGGAAGACGCAAAACTATAATTGTGGCCATAGACTACTTCTCGAAGTGGATTGAAGTAGCCCCTCTAGCAGGAACAACATCAAATGCTGTTATAAAATTCATTCTATCCAACATCTGTTGCAGATTTGGTGTTCCATAAAAGATAACAACAGACAATGGGCCACAGTTCGACAATAGGGAAATGGAGAGCTTCTGTGCCTCAAGGGGTTTCTCTTCACCTTTCCACCCACAAGAAAATGGGCAAGTTGAAGTGGCTAATAGAGCTATACTCTCCGGTTTAAAGAAGAATTTGGAAGGGGCTGCTGGGAAATGGCCTAGTTATCTACAAGAGGTCTTGTGGGCCTACCAGACGACACCTGGGGCTGCAACACAAGAATCACCCTTTGCTTTGGTCTATGGGATGGATGCAGTAGCTCCCATAGAAGCAACTCTCCCCTCCTTTCATGTTCACAACTTCTCCGAACACGCTAACGAGGTGCCACTCAGAGGTCAACTTGATTTGATAGAAGAAAGACGAGTTAAAGCTCACCTTAGAGTTTCACACTATCAGGGTTTGATGAGAAGCAGGTTTGCTTCCAAAGTTAAAAGAAGAGATTTCCAACCAGGAGACAAGGTGTTAAGGAAAGTATTCTTACACACTAAAGAAAAGTTGTTCGGAAAGCTGGCTCCAACTTGGGAAGGTCCGTACATAGTTGTTGAAAGAATTAAACCTGGAACATATTGGTTGGAAGACAAAGATGGTAGAGTCTTGACTCATCCTTGGAATATTGAGCATCTCCGGATGTACTTGGAATAACGTTTATGTAAATATTTACTTGTTTAAACATCTATGTAAATATTTGGGGGCATACTCTTTCCTCCCTGGTGGCACGGGGAGGTTTTAATGAGGTGTCCGGGCTTTTGAATAAAAGTTGATGCCTTCTTAAAAATTTTCTAAGTTTTTTAAAGTTTTGTCCCTTGTCACACTATCCGAATTGAAATAACTAAGGGCTATTTAAACTCTAGCCGGAGAACTTAAACATTCTTACTATGAAATAACTAAGGGCTATTTAAAATCTAGCCGGAGGACTTAAACACACTTACTATGAAACAACTAAAGGCTATTTAAACTCTAGCTATCGAAATTAGCACAAACAATAAAAGAAGATGATAGTTGTACAGAACAGAAATATTCATTGAAATAACTTAAAGTGCCTTGGCCTTCCAAGGACTTTTCAAATTGTCAAAAAACAGAACAGAAAACCTATCCGGTCAGCTGCCGGACACAATTACAAAAAAAGAATGCCTTGGCCTTTCAAGGACTTTAGTTTGGATAACTAAGTAAAAACTGAATCATGAATTAAGGCTGAGCCTTGGAAGATAGCTCACTTTCATCTGTCTTTCCCTTCCCTTTGAGATCACTCTTCTCCTCGTCAACTTTCTCCCCCGTGTGTTCTTCGTCATCTGAGGAATCACTAGAGTAGCCATACCTGTCGCCTTCGGCCATCGTATGGTAGAGAAGGTCTTCAGGCTCAACATGAAGCCATAAGTCCCCTAGGTTCCTCTTCGGAAACTTTTCATGGAAAAGTAGAACCATGTCAGACCTCACCTTGGCAACCAGTTGCTCTTCGCTTTTGATCATCTGGTTGGCATAAGCATCGATCTTGGCTTGGATCTTAGCCTCTTGCTCCCTTAACAAAGTAGTTATCTCCTCGCCAGCCTTGGATACTGTATTTTCAAGGGCAATCTTGTCGTTGGTCAAGTTGGAGATAATTTGGTCTTTGGCCTTGGATTCTCCATTTGAGGTAGCAAGGTCTTTCTCCAGACCGGACAGTTTTTCCCGGAGGTCTTTAATGGTCTCCTCTAAAGTGGCGACTGTTGTGGTGCTTGCCTTTTGGCTTCTCTTCAGCTCCTCAGTTTCTTCTTTTAACATGGCAGCATTGGAGGTGGCAGTGCGAAGGTCTTCGGACAGCTTCTCCTTGTCAGACTTAAGGTCTTTAATGATGTCTGCCTGACTCCGAACTTGTCTCTCCAACATAAGTACGGGCTGCACGTTGCTTAACAAGGAGTGGGCTATAGCATCCCTTTCACTAGAAATAATGAAAGTCTTACCATTAAATTGACTGTGTTGGAGCTGCTCGGAGGAAGGTAAGGCCCTGCAAAGTCATCTCTGGGGAGATTGAGGAAGTATTCACCAAGCTCACCAAGACCGGTGATGTCTACTCCATCAATGTTGATATCTCCCCCCTCAACCTCATCTGTGTGAAAGTCACCCGAAATCTCCTCAGCATGCGTTGGGTCAGCAGGATCAGCTTGGAAAGAAGGCTCCGGAGCCCGGAGAGAAAGCTCATCTCCCTTAGATGTCTTTTTCTTCTTGGCCTCCCGGTCTGTGCCTTCGATTCCTTGTTTACGATTCCTCTTGGAAGCCCTTGGAGGTTTTGGGAGGTCCACTTCCTGCTTTTCAGTCTCTTGCTCCACCACCTGCAAGAGAGCAACATCAATTTGGCTCTGAAATGGCCCCTCCGGGTCTGTTGGAGCATCCTTCTCAGCATCAGCAGGGTTAGCACCACCCACCACCTTCTTGCCCTTCTTCTTCTTGCCTTTCATCTTGCTCGGGGCTTTGGCCCGGCCTGGCAAGAAGAGTGTCCAATCTAGCTCATGGGTCCTCTTAAGAACAACGCCCGGAGGAGGCTGAGTGGTGAGCTCCTCCCAAGTCAAGTCTCTCCGACCCGTGGTGTTCCATAGGTGAGACCTTGCCAAGTTGCTACTGGTGAAAGCAGCGTGGAATCGGTTCCCCCAGTTCTCAGCAGCCCAGGCATTAATCTTGCCGCAAGTGACCTGCCTGGCTTTCAAGTAGTCACTAAACTCCTTGGGCAGTTCTGCTAAGACAAAATCAAGACAAATTAGTACAAATTAAGTCTAAAAAGAAAAGAGAAGAGAGACAAAAATATAAAGGCAAGATACTTGCAGTCCATGGGGGTCTCCGGGTGTATAGGAATCCTGATCTTTACATTTTCTGGAATGCCCCACTTCGTACGCATCCTGCCCAGCTCAGCAGTGTGGATGAATGCGTAGTTGATTTTTTGTAAGGAGAGGAGGTAATTAACGTTGACCTTGTAAAAACAAGGCCCTACTTTTCCTTCTAGGCTCTCCGGCAGATCCTGATGCCTCAAGTACAGCTTCTCCTTGCCCTTGTCCTTCTTGGCAACTATCTCTTTACTGGTCTGACCAGAGGGCTCAGACTCAAATAGGGCCTCTTCAACAGAGTCCTTCATCACTTTCTCCATGATTGTTGAAGAGATTTCAGCAGCTGTAGTGGGGGGAGGGTTCAAACTTGACTCAGCCTTGTCTCCGGACTGATGGGCCTCAGTGCCCCTTTGATTTCTGCTCTCCGGTAGAGTGTCTGGAGCAGAAGTTTCTGGTTGGAGATTTGGATTGGGGCCCTCCGGTCCGGACAGCCTGTCCTTGGGGGCTCTAATAGGCACCCCTGATCCGGTGCTAGTGTCCTTTGCCCCCGACCTTGAGGGAGTGTTTTTAGTCCCTTGGCCTTTAACCAACCGGTCTTTCCTCCTGTCGACCAACTTCTCATGAGAGTGCTCTGTATCCGATCCCATTGCAATAAAGGGAGAAGGTTTTCTGAGGCTAGTGGCTGTAACTCCTGGCTCGACAGCAGGCTCCGATTCCTGAACTGTGGAAGAAGAAGAGCATCGATCTGACTCAGAAGCAGAGGTGATTGGTCTATCAACAGGCGAGGTGGGTATCCGTGCTGCGATCCGTCTATCTCTTTCGACTTTTTGAGCCTTCTCTAACTCAGAAAGGTTGAGCCACCCGCCTTTGACAAGAGCGTTCCTCGCTGTAAACATAAACTATCAAACAAAGTTTTGGCTTTAGAGAGAGAAAGCTTTGAGAGATTTTGCAGAGTAAATTTGAAGGAGATGGTAAAACAGTAGAAAGTGAGTTTGTATTTATAGTAAATCTGAAAAAAAGAAGTTGATTCCTAGGAGAATTCGAAAAGTTTGGCAATGATTAAAAGACGGCGCTGATGTCACCACCTTTAATTAAAGAGGTTTCTTTTCGAAGAAGGTGGGTTCGAAATTCAAGGTGAAAAAACGGCTAAAGCAACCAACCAGAAAGCGACACGTGTCCCATGAACTCTAGCACAAAACCGTTTGGATTCATGAAGCTTTATTAGTCCAGATAAACCCATAGCCCAAATTGACAGAACTGTCCGGATTAACTACCCCTGATGTCGGACTGTTTTTCAGGTCTTTGACAAGAGTATTTGCACAAACACCTAAAAAAGGGGCTCCTGATGAGTCCGAATTCTGCATGCTCCCCGGACAAGGACATATCGGTCCAAGGCCTCCGGACCGGACAGACCACTTCGAACGCTCTGACCATAGGACTGTTCGAACTATGACAAAAGTACTAAAAAACCTAAACACTACTTGACTAAGCTACTTGCTCTCCTACTTAGAGCTCATGGGTCTTTGAACATGACCCGGGTCCATTAAACATGACCCGAAAGCCCATAAGGGCCCAAACATCAAGGTATAAATACCCAACCACCTGCATTAAGTGTGGGTAATGAGAATTAACTGCTACCAGACTGCTTCTCTACCCTCTACTCTAAACACATAACACCCACACACTACTATAAAACACCAATCAAATTACTAGCCTACCCTCAGGCGATTATTATCCTCACCAATATTTATCTCTCGTACATGGGGTTTAAAAGAACAAAATCTAAAGCGTGCTCATTATAGTATATGAACCATCAACCTATAATGATATCCTCGATCGACCATAGATCCATCATATTTGTGCTATCATGTCAACTATGCACAAGTACATATGTTAATTGTAAACAATAAACTTGGTGTGAAGCTCAAAAATAAATGTATCGCTAATGAATGATATGCCACTTATCTCACTACTAAAAAATAGCAATTAAATAGAGGATCCATCCTCCTAGACGATATAAGAGAGGTATATCCCCCATTCTGTTCCCTCTCGAACCATTGATATTAGAGAGATATCAAAAGAAGTCACACTTTCCTTCAGACGTACGATCCGCATATGAAAAAATGATACAAGAAGCTCTCTCATATCAAATATTTACATATTCTTATCCAAAGATCTGGATATTTTTCTTAGTTTATGTAGGATTTCACGGAAGTCCCGACATCGATAACCCACCAGAAGTTGTCAATCAACAATAATTGTCAATTAACCAAATAAATGTGTATACCATTTGCTAATGAAAATGTTATGGCAATCGTGAAATCTATATATTATATATAAACCACAAATAAAATCCTCGTAAAAAATAATAATTATAAACGAATGTTGTTTATACATTTCACTGAACACACCAAAATGATAGATTATCGGTATAAACAATTGACTAGTTGGTGATGCCAACTCAGAAAACAAGATGTTTTTATTCATGGATGCCAATACGGACTACAACCAGATCGTCCCACACCTTGAGGAAGATGAGAACACGACCTTCATGAGTGAGCCATGTCTCCATAGCTACAAGGTAATGCTTTTTGGTAAGAAACTCCAGGTGAGGCGTACCAACGTGCATCCATATACGACGGAACGTTCAAGAATATATTGACAAAATTCAAGTCACCAACTGAAGAGCTAAACTACCTCACCGACCTTGTAGATGATGATGGAGTAATCTGCCGGTCTTAATAGAAAAGAAGTCAATTGCAAAAAGGAGAAGATAAATGTGCCTATTATTGTATTTATCGTTTATTAGGAGGCAATTTGTAAATAAAGTATTTTGTAAAGGACTAAAGATGAAATAATGCAAGACCACCAAAGACATAAACGGGACCCACCTTCCCCACTAAAAAAAGGGAGCCCATTTATTCTTGGTAGGTGGACAATTCTTTATTATATTCCCTTTCCACTTTCTCTCTCTACATTTTGAGCTTTAGTCACATCAGGTTCAAGATCCAACATTATCCTTTCTTTTCATTTACTCTCTCATCATTGGCGCCTTCTGTGGGAACACGTGATACCAAAAATGAATCTTTTTTTTTAAAATCGCGATCTGATCTTAAAGAATGAATGACGAAACAGTCGGGGAAAGGGTCAGGAGAGAAGTGGCCCGAGCCGTTTCGCTATCTGAGAGCGATGAAGCCCCGGGGCGGAAGTACTACGCGCAGGGTCGCGACAAGCGATCGACTCTTATCATGACCAGGAGGCAGTTGCTAGAAGATATCGCAAAGCTAAACGCTGAAAAAGAGCGGGCACTAGATGATAAAAGAGTTCGGGAAGGCAAAGGAAAATAACCGATCGTATACAACCGTAGAGAAGGCTATCCGACTATTGACCATCGTATCGATGCCCAACCTGTTTGATATTATCGGGAGTCTCACCCAGAAGGCAGGCAGGATGAAAGAGCAGAGAAATACCACATGGATAACCGGGGAATCTCCACCGATTATACTTCGGATGATTCATCGGGAAGAGAGTACCGACGCAAGGAAAGGCTAAACAAACGCGCGCAGAAGAGAAATTCCCGACGGAATAGGGCGCCCCGTTCTGACTCCCCCAAGTTCAAGAAGGGTAGTACTGAGAAGAGAACACCAGCGTCGTTCGAGAAAGAAGAGATGCTGACGGGCAGCAAAGAGGAGCGGGTAGTACTACCCCAGGTCCAGTGGCAACCATCGGATAGCCAGACCCAAGGGTACCGGGTCAGTAGCCAGTTCATCAACCCCGGAGATGGAGGTTTGTATGGGATTCATACTGAGGGGCTTGGAGGCGGATTGTGGTAAGGATTGTGGTGTAAAGCGTAAAGAGCGTAGCTTGATTTTGGGAGAACAATCTCCCAATCAACTAGTTAGCGGGGAGAGTAGTAACAGTTTAGTTAATTCTGATCAGAGAAAAAAACAACTTGCTACTGTTGGTTGGGCTGATGCTATTACAGGAGTGGGTCAAGCTTTTGAAGAAGGTGCTACCAGTCTGAGGTTATCTTTATGCAAGTTTACGTTAGAGCATGGTTTTTCTTTTAAATACCTGCACAACACATCAAATAAGATCACTGCTTATTGTGAAAATAAGTTCACAAGTGGGTGCAAATGGAGGCTTTATGCATCTATTGACTCAAGCACCAGCTTGATGACGATCAAGAAGTATGTCCCGCACCATACTTGCAGTCCTGTTTTCTCCCAGAAGCATAAGCATAAGGGGCACAAGAATTTGACATCAGATTTGATTGCAGAGGAAATTCAGGATTCTCTACGGACCTGCCATTCGTTGACAGCCAAAACCATACAATCGACTGTCAAACAAGATTACGGTCTTGACATCTCTTATCGTTTGTAATGGAATGCTTTAGAGAAGGCTAGGAGGGGAGTTTTTGGAGATAGTTCAAGTTCTTTTAGTTTACTCAGCGGATACTTCAAACACTTGAAGAGTCGGGATATTACTTCAGACTGCCAGTTGGAGTTATCAGCTGGAAACCGATTCAAGCGCTGTTTTGTAGCATTCGGTGCGTCCCTTCGGGGTTTTCATTCATGCCGTCCAATGTTGTTTGTCAATGGAACCCACTTATATGGCAAGTACAAGGGTACCTTGCTCACTGCTGTAGCAAAGGACGGAAACAACGGTTAGTTACATTTATCTAGTTAATCTGAATGATGTTTCTGTGTGAAAATGCTGATGCAATTCGCATCAGAGGCTGCGAATTAAGCAGTGTAATGATCTTAACCTTTCGCATCCTGTGCTACGAACTAGGTATTATCTGAAACTGTACTTATATCGCAACTTGAATTAGGTATTATTTAAAGTTTTCACGAACAATTCGCATGCCAAGCTGCGAATTCCATGTATGAGCAATTAAAATGTCCCACATAATTCGTATGGCAAGCTGCGAATTGTTTGTTCCAGGACATCATGCGAATTGTTTACAATTTTTAACACTTTGGGTACTGTTGTAGTGCTCATTTGATCTGCTTTTTTCCAGGACTATTCCCTGTTGCTGTTGGTGTAGTTAACATTGAAGATTGTGACAATTGGATGTGGTTTTTGGGGTGTTTGAAACCACATTTGCTGGATCGCCAGATCACATTTATTTCAGATCGTCATTCTGGTATCGTTAATGCTGTTTCTGTCTTGTATCCAAACTGCTATCATGCGTACTGTTATTTCCATCTCATGCAGAATTTGAAAGCCAAACTGGAACATATTAACAAAGACTATAAAAAAAGAATGTTGAGTTTCTTCTATTGTCTTGCTTATGCTCCCAGTCGAGATCTTTTTAAAGATATACTAACGGTTTTTCTATGTGAAGGTGGTGGCAGAATGAGTGATTTTCTTGCAAATTTACCTCCTGAAAAGTATGTGCAGGCTTACGTAAAAGGGAAACGATACAGCTCTATGACTTCTACTGCAGCTGAATCCTTTAACAATCAGATTAAAAAATATTGCGGCCTACCTATTGTTGAGTTTATTGATTGGATTAGAGTCTTGCTTATGACTCAAGTTTCACGGAGATATGAAGAAGGTCTCAGCTGGAGTACTAATTTGGTTCCCGAGTACGAGAAGAAGCTAAAGCAGAATGTTGACATGTGCCGAACTTGGGTAGTACGTAAGTCCTCTACCGCCATGTTCGAAGTCTTTTCGAATCCTGTGGCTGTTGTTAATCTATTGGATTTCAAGTGTTCATGTGGATCATGACAACAAGAGTGTTTTCCATGTCCTCATGCTTTAGCGGCATTACAATACACCAACCAAGATCCATTGACTGTAATTGAACCCTTCTTTACGGTTCAGAATTACAGGGAAAGTTAATCTTTCAACATACCAGCTATAACAGATTTCGGCGAAGGGTCCAGCGCTAACGATCCTTCTTTTGTTGAATTTCTGCCTCCGAACGTTAAGAGACACTCAGGAAGGCCTAAGAAAAAGCGAATCCCTTCTAGAGGAGAAATCTCAACCAAGCAGTTGAGGTGTGGCCGATGTTCAAAATCAGGCCATAACCGGAGGACTTGTGATGTTCCAGTTTAAGGACAATCCGTGTTGTGGACAATTCGGGTTGGCCAGATCACATTTATTTGTAGTACTGTTATTGTTCTGTACATCAAACTAAACATTTTTACATTCCTCTGTTTTGTAATGCTATTATTAGAGTTACGAAATGTTAAGTGCTTTGGGTTGTAAGAATTTCGCATCCTCTGTTGCGAATTGTATACAATATGTTGGTATATTGTTGCAAACATCTATCAGGATTACATACGATTTTGTGTGAAATTTCACCAGGATGTGAATCGTTAGTAAAATCATATCAAACATTTATCAACATTTTGAGGCTGCGAACTATGTTGAGCTATAACGTAATGCCATTTCATATAAATATCAGGACTCCTGGCTGCGAATTATGACCAGAACATATGATAATAATTATGCGCATACGTTTTGCATGATAGGTTGCGAATTATGACCAGAATTATGATGCGATTGGAGAACAATTAGAAGTCCTGCTATTTGTCACATGATAAGTTGCGAAGTGTGCTTTAATAAAAATACCAGTATATTCGGTAAGGTTGAAAACAAGAAATATATCAGGTTAACATGCGAATGATTTGCAAATTGTAACTGGATACGAATCGTTTATATGATTGAAAGTCTGTAAACAAATTGGATTACAATATTTTCATGCACTAACAAATGTTTACATAGATCACTACAAGTTACTGTTGTTAGTTAGTTGCATTCCAAAAAATCAAAAAACAAAAACCAACTCTAGCAGTTAGTAGAGGATTCATCACAATTTTTTCCCTCTTTCTCCTCTTTGTGCTGATCATCTTTCTCTTTCTCCTCTTTCTCTTCCAATTCCTCTTCATCTTCAATATCTACGTCCATCATGCTTAAATTTTTTATCCTTGATGGACCAACTTCGTCTTCCCTCTTCCTTTTGTTGTTTCGAACCACTGTCGTTTGAGGTTGCACCTTTTCTGGCTGAGGTGCAGTAGCAAGCATTGGAACCTTTTCTGGCTGAGGTTCAGTAGCAACCAGTGGAACAACTTCCACTGGTTGAGAGTCAGCAGAGTAGTAGTCATCATACATGTCTAACCCAAAAACAGATACTAGGCTGTTTGGTGGTGCTGCTGGCATGATCAACTCATCACTCCAGTTAACGGTTAAGGATGACCAGGAGTCACCCAGAGAACCGAGTGAACCAGAGTTTGAGTATGAGGTGGTGGTTGTGGTGGTGGAAAAAGACATAACTGTTTGAATTCGAAGAGAACAAGAGGTGTTTTAAAAAAAAAATATAGAGTATGTTGTAAAATTAGCCTCTGGTTACTAGAGGTATTTATAGGGAAAGGAGGTAATCATTACATAGCCTCCATGCCCAATCAGCATTTAATGGGTTATGTACTTGATTGGATTATTTTTTGTGTGCTCAATGGAGAAAACGTTTACCAAGGCATAAGCCACAGCCTGTTCGTATCCTTGAACTTTATATTTTGAATTTTTTATTTCTGCACCAGGCTGCGAACTGTTTTTAAGGTGGTATACCAGGCTGCGAACTATTTGTGTAGTGATAAGTACGCATCTATCAGGTTAGGATGCGAACTATTTGCTGATAATTTAGGCTGCGAATTATTTACTGATAAATAAGCATCTATCAGGTTAGGCTGCGAACTGTTCATACATACCAGGGATTTGCTACGAATTATTTGGTTGGAATTATTCGAATATTAATCAACCCATATAGATCAGGTTATGATGCGAACTATAAGCTAAGGAATATTCACATTTCTGGAAATGTAATTTGTTTATGTATGCACAACAAACTAAAAATTACAACCGATGTATTTACAAGCAAAAGCATAGTGTTTTAAATCGAATCAGCCATATGCGATGCGGTCTTTGTCATTTAAAAAGTAATAAAACATTTCTGCTCTGAAGGCAGTTACCATATCTGTATCGTATTTTTTCTACACGAATCCATGCTCGATAATATCTCTTGCATATTTGCAGACAAAGATACCACAGTCCACGGTGCCTTGCTTTTGTTGTGGGATACCTCTTTCAACTTTCACCTTCCACCCTGTAGTGTATTTAGGTAGGAATCCTCTATCCAACAAATATTTGATCTGTGTATAATAATTAGTGTTAGGAATTAGCACAAAAACAACAACAGTTGGTGCCACAGAATTCGCACCTTAGGCTGCGAATTGTATGAAAACAAATCCAACATGGGCATGTCACACGATTCGCAGCTTAAGCTGCAAATTATTTGATATGCAATCCATTTTTTGTTGAAATGCCCCGTTCAACACAATTCGCATCATATGCTGCAAATTGAGTTATGGATAGGCTGCGAAAAGCAATTGATTTACTCACAATTCGCAGCATATCCCGATCACAGTTTGCAGCATGCATACTTAAAATGTGTTTAAATTTAAGTGTATAGTTTGGAATATTTACCAGTTGTGCAGGTGTCCTTGTGGTGTAGTCTATGGCTTTCAGCTTAGGCAGAAGCGGATTGTAGTTTGAAATTGTCCTGCCGTCGACGTCAATGACGAGCAACGTCCAGTGGTTTATCTGGTCCTTTGTCTCGGTGCATACTGGAACGATGATGATGTTGGCATCTTTGCGCCCTATTCTAAAAACCATGTCCACCAAATTTTATACTTACCAGCCTTCTCTCATTTGATGTTGCATCCAAGCAAGAGTATATTAAAATGAGAACATTTTCAGAAAAATTTGTTCAATTTACCTGAGCTAAACTTACCGCAGTCATGCCCGAAATCAGTATGGCGTCATGATGCTCTCCTTTAGCTTTAGTGCATGGAACTTTGAAGTCTGCTTCTTCAAGCATCTTTCGAATCCAAGCATCGATAACCTAAGAAAGGAGTTGTAGATTTATGTTAAATATACAAGAGATATTGAAACATTAAAAATAGAATTGGTTGACAATTGGATACCTTTACGTCCAGCTCCAGTTCTAAAGGTAGTGCCATGGCATCACTCGCTTGCACTCTGATTCCGTATGTAAACTTGGACTCTGGTAACTGCCATACCACTGGATCAGGGGTGTCGCTCTCGTAGGATTTAACTAACTGTATTTTGTGGTATTCTGCCACATCGATACAGCCAGTTACTTTTGTTTTCTTTGGCCAGTCGCTGTATTCTACTTTTGGCGGTTCCCGTATTGTTATAATGAACTCTTCTGTTCCTCTGCCACTTGAGGCTGTGTTTGTGTCAGTAGAGTAAAACTTGGCTCCTCTATCTCTTTACTGGGCTCGAGCTTAGTAAATAAAAAAAATCAAAAGTAGATGGGTGTCAGTAATTATAATTGCAACGACTCCAAACAGTTCGCATGCTAACATGCGAACTGTTTGGTTCCAGATGAATAAATTTCATAGTATCTATCAGGGTAGGATGCGAACTGTTCGAGGTTCCACTGAACAGTTCGCATGATACCCTGATATTCGTTTGTAATACCCCAATCAGTTTGCTAACACAAATCTCATGTTATGATGCGAAATCATTATAAGTAGCCCTTACCGCACGGTCAGCGACAACCAATGCCGTTGACTTGTTCGGCATAGGATCTGGATCGTGTCAGCAGAAATCATTAATATCATCCTCCGACATGTTCTCCAAGGACCGTTGTATTATAGAATCGTAATATACATTATCAATTTCATTTAAAAATATCTGTGAAACTTGAGTGTAAATACCATCAACAAAAGCATCGGGTAAACCTACTGTGTTATCGTGGGACTCTGGAGCTTGCAGTTGATTTGTTACCGGGCCTACAGTTTCACGTTGGCTTAGCAGTTCTGACTTTGTTGACAGCAATTGGTCTTTGAGGTTCCACTGAAGAAGTGGTGTTGTCTTCTAAGGATGGTCCTTCCTGGCTGAGTAGTTCCGTCTTCTCACCGGGATGGACAGGTTCTGACTCTTGAGGTGCTATCTCTTGCGTTAGCCTTTCTCTCTTTGCCAAGGTTATCTGTTGCTGCTGTTGTTGTTCTTGTTGTCCTTGTTGCTCTCGTTGTTGTTCTTATTGCCGGTCTTCGTGTTGAACTTGTGGGTGCTGGTGTTGTTGCTGGTGGTGTTGTTGCTGGTGGTGCTGGTGTTGTTGCTGGTGGTGTTCTTCTTGTTGTTGCTGTTGGTGTTGGTGTTGTTGCTGGTGGTGTTCTTCTTGTTGTTGCTGTTGGTGTTGTTGTTGCTGGTGGTGTTCTTCTTGTTCTTGCTGTTGGTGTTGTTGTTGTTGTTCTTGTTGCTGTTGTTCTTCTTCTTGTTGTTGTTGTTGTTGTTGTCTTTCGGTCTCCTGTTTCATACAAAATTCTAAAAAAACAAAAGGGTGGAAGGGTTAAGCATACTATAATCATTGTTGCGAATGATTTGCATGCTGACCTGATATTTGTTTTGTCCACCTCAAACAATTCGCAGCTCAGCATGCGAATTTTGTAATAACCAATCCAATTTTTGAATACACAATTCGCAACATAAGATGCGAAACGTTTGGACAGGACTACAGAAGACTCTTGATATTTGTTTGATATCATCATATCATCCACTTACATCGTGTATCTCCTTTGGGTCATTCGGAGGAGACTCGTGTCTTTCTTTCTCTGTCTGTGTCTCTATGATGTCCATCTCTGCAGATTGTAACGGTATAGGTGAATGGTTGGCATCATCGTCCCTTTCTTCTAGCAGTACTCCATCAGCATGGTGCTGATCAGCATTAGACACGGATGCTTGCTGATCAGTGGATTCTTCTCTGTCTGGAAATGCTGGTACCTGCTCAGCTATTGGGCTTTCAATCCGGCAAATTGGATGAGAGATAGCATTGTGGAGTTGTTGTGCTTCAAGTTCCACTATCTTGCGTTTCAATTCTTTCAGCTGGAAAAATGATAGCAAACGATTTATAAACATATTAAGTGCTGATTGTAGCGATTATTTAAGGCTCAAGTCATACTTACTTCTCTGGCCTGTTTTTCTATCTTTCTCTCGTACTTGTTCTTGTCGGCGTATGTCTTCAAACTATTTGATTCAGCAACAAATTGCAGAAATCTCGGGATTAGGACCTCTGCGTTTGAGTACATAATCACCGATTGTTTCACTCATACTAGTTGTGTCGTTGTCGTCGGGCTCCTGCCTGGATTTGCCTTTCGGTTGTGGTGGAATCGTTTGCTTGGGGAGTCTTGGTGGTGGAATCGTTGGCTTGGGTGGTGTTGGTTGTTCGGGTCCGGGAGACATCACCTTATTCATTACTTTCTGTGATGCTCGTCTCCTTTGTCTTGGTTTTGATGCTGTGCTTTTCGTCCTCTTCCTTGGTCTTTCTTCCGGTGAAGTAGAAAAGGTTTCTGCATCTTCACTATCTTCTCGTTCTCCGAAAGCTTCACTTTCAGCCTCGGTAAGACGTAATGGACCTTCGAAAACCTACCAACAGAGGCACATGTAATTAAATAAATTGTTTTTGAAAGTATGAGGGTGTAGACAAACAAATTGTTTTTTAGAAACAGTTCGCATTATATGATGCGAAATGTGTGATTCTAATCATGTTAGAGTTGCACAGAATTCACGTGCTGAGCTGCGAATTGTGTATGAGACATATGCTGCACACTATGCGTAAACCATATGCTGCGAACTAAGTATTTATTTCAGGCTGCAAAAATGATTGATGCATTGTTCTATTATAACACTTTGTTAAAACGCATGCAGAGCTGCGAAATGTGTGTAAAACTATATGATGCGAACTGTGTGGAAAAAGAAGCTCCGAAGTAAAATTCATATCAGGCTGCGAAATGATTGATACATTTTACTAAGCAAAACGCATGATATGCTGCGAACTGTTTGCACCCCCAATTCAATACCTGTATAATGCTTATACCTGGTCATTATCCAGCGAGGGTGTTCTAAGAAGCACTGTCATGGTTGCTGCTTGGCACTCTAATCCCAACCATTTGAAAAACCTTGGTATCGAGGTTGGCTTCGCTACCTCGTAGCCGATTGTTGTGTGCTCCATGATGAAGGGATGCATGGGGACAAGTTTTATCAACAAGATGCTCTGTACATAACTAATTTTTATACTGAATAGATCAATCTTACAATTACAAGGGCGTGTAGCCGACGACTTTATCAGCTCTTTCTATTGCTAAGCAACTCTTGATAGACTGTGAAAGCTTGTACAGTATTGATCCATCTCAGTCATAATTGTTTATTCTGCTGAGGTCTTCAACGTAATAAACCGTGCTCCAACCCAGGATATCTCCAGATACTGAGTAGAATAGGGTGGAGCACAAAAACAGTATCAACAGCCTCGCAACGTCTTCCAACTCATGCTCCCCTCCTTCGTTTATGGCCTTCTCTATACCCTCCTGTAAAACCAATGACAACATGCTATGTTAGAAATGTACATAATCTTGCTTTATAAAGATGAAGTCCATTTTAGACGTACCTTTATAATGGCATTTGTTATTGTTTTGGTATTACTAGGTGCTACTTTCTTGCCAGTTTTACCCATGAAGTATTTCTTCATCATCCTTGATTCGTCCTCCTCGCCGGGTGCATATTTGTTCTGAAAAGCTCCGGTTTTTGTTAACCGCATTTTCTCGGTGCTATGCCTCAACCCGAATATGATCTTCACATCGTTTTCAGTTATCTTTACATACTTGTTGCCAATCCTAAAGGCGTCTCTATCCACAGAGAATTACTCGATGATATACTCAATGATTGAGTATAATTTTTTCTTTGGCAGCTCTGCCTCATTACAGATTTGGAAAGCCGTTTTCAGAAGTGTGTAGAAGGGTGTGTTTCTTGCAGCTTCAATGTGGGCCCTTGTAATACACATATCTTTAAGTAGCTTCAGAAGGCTCACCAACCCTGACCTGTAGTAGCTAGGTTTTGTTGTCATACTTTCTGCACAAACACAAATCAGTTGGAGTGTCACAAATAATTCGCATCACAAGCTGCTTAACATGTCACACACAATTCGCATGACAAGTTGCGAATTGCTTATATATGAATATTGCTTTAACAGACAATTCGTAGCCTGGGCTGCGAATTGTCTGTAAATGAACGACATAAAAATATAATCGAGCTGCGAATTGCTTGCATAATGGGTGATCAGGATGCGAACTGTTCTACTTTTTACATGCACGTTGCAGGGATCTAGGAATTATTGAACAAACACCAATATCAACAATCAACTACCTAATACACATCTAACATACATAATATTTCTCAGGAAAGTATTAGCATTACATGCAACTAAACTTCTACCCTGCCTTCGACGATAAACCCAGAAACTGAGCAACTATCGTGAGTATATACTTCATTCAAGTATAAAAAGCAACGCCTATCGTGAAGTAACAGAAAAAAATGGTTCAAATTCGTCAAAAATGCAAAAAAAGTACACTTTCCACGATAATGCATACCTGTTAAATTTCACCGGTCGGAGAATGAGATTGAAGCTTTCGGAGACGACTTCACGACAACTTTTTCGAACAGAAGGTGTGTAGTTGGAGTGAGTAAAAGACGCTGACCGGTGAGATAGCGTCGAAGGTGCGAACGGTGAGAAGCTGTAGGGTTTTTGGGTTTGAGAGAGAGATAGAGTATCACGAAGTCGAACAGTTTTCTGGTGGTTTCTAAAATTAGACTTTTGGGTTTGTTTAGGGTGATAGGAAGGTGGAAAAAGTGGGTTCGAACTGAAAAATGGGTATATATAGTCGAGTGGTATTTTTGTCCAATTTATTAGTCGAGGTATTAAGTAACACTATGTAAAATTTGGATAGTGCCGGGTAATAAGATAGTTGAGTGGGTATTTTCCGGTACTTTTCTCTAAAAAAATTACTAGACTGTTATATGGCAATCCTAATAGGATATAAATATATAAAATTTTACAAAGATGATAAATTATTTTTATAATAATATGAATGCGAGTTTGTGAACATTTGATTTAACGGTTACACTTATAATCCTTGACGGTTTAGTGATGTCTGTGGTATAGCTGATGAACCTATATTTTATAATCAAGGTCATCAGAGGTGTCTAATGCTTTTGGAACCGCGGGTAAAAACTGGAGACCTGTTAGTAAACTGGCGGATAACCTGCGAAACTAGCCCGTTAGAACTGCAATCCGGCAGAATTACAAACCGTTAGAAGTGTTTAATCGCTAGAACCGCATAAGCAGTAACCCGCCAGAATTGCAACCGATAGAACTGCAACCCGTCAGACCTGCAAACCGCGGGTTATTTTTTAAATATTATAAGTGTTTTAATTATTTTATACATAAAATCATATCTTAAGTTATATTTAAAAAATATTGAGATATTGTATATGATTATAAAATTATTATTACATTTTGGTCAGTATTAATTTGTTTTGGTTATTAATATTTTAAGTGTTGTAATTATTATATAAACCAAAATTTTAAGTATTACTTATGTTATTATTACATTTTGAATATTATTATTATGTTTTGGGATATAAACCAAAACTATATCTTATCATGTTAAAATATTACAAATTTTATGGCTATAATTTTAATATTACATTTTGATTACTATTGTGATTTTGTTATAAATATAACAAGTGTTTGTTATTATTTTTTAAACCAAAATCACATCTTATAAGTATTTCATAATGCAATTGTTGTTTTTATAATAAATGGTAAATAGTTTTTATTTATTTATCTAGCCGTTCACAGTTTATACTCTTGCGGGCCAGGAGTTGTACAAATGTTTTCAAATTAAAATACAAAATAGTAAAAAACTATTACAAACATCATTCATCTTCAGCTTCAGATTCAGTTTCGTCTTCTTCGTAAGTAAAATCTTCGTCTTCGTCCTCACTTGATTCACTTTCAGCTTCGTTTTCTTCTATAATTTCTCGTTCAAGTGTATCTTCATAATCATCCGGATAATCTTCGAAGATGTCGTCTACATTCACTTCGTCTCTAAACTCTCAGCCTTGCATCATTTTATCCGCTGTTGTCCAATCCTTGACTGCCACAAGCACTCCAAGTGCTTTGCCCGTTAATCTTGTTCTCTTTGTCGTGTATTGCAACCTCGCTTGGCTGAAAGCACACTCACTTGCAACTGTAGACCTAGGTATTGCATAAATCTCTTTAACAAATCTGCAAAGAATATGATACTCTTCAGTTTTGGTACCCCGCCATCTTATGATATCTTCAATACCACGGTCGGGAAAATTCTTAAAATCAAACCTAGTGCTCAAATATCTAGAAAACTCATTATCAGATTGAGGTGTTTCTGTAAATTCATTGCTTCGTAGCATTGCCATTTGAACATAGTTAGTAGAAAATCTCCCTCTACCCCTATTGTTACTACTCCTTACATTTGTAGTTGTATTTAATGTATATCTTTCAGCATACTTATCATACATATTATGCATACAGTCATATACGCTGACAATATACCCTTCAGGGTCAACTGGATCCTTCGGTGGACTACTTACAGAAAACTGTACAGATCGATAAAAGCATCTAACTAGCCATTCAAATTGATCTTTTCGTGAAAAAAGATCCAAAATACCAGCAATTGAATAAGTCATATGGATTTAATGAAAATAATTTGTGAACTTTAATTCCATATGGGGCACCATGTCTACACATACAAAATTTGATCTAAATTCATCTATATACATGGCAAGATTAGTAATTGTGAAAAGGGTTAAATGAGCATTAGGTTGATTCCATTTCCAATAACAAGTGTTTTAAAAGCTCTTTTTTAGCAGCGGAGGTCGTGCAAAATAGGATCCCATTTTTTATAGGGGCAATATAATCATCCAAAACCCTACTTATTCCATCTTTCGCAATTAATTGAAGTACATGGCATAAACATCTGGTGTGAAAGAATTTAGGAAAAATGGGAGTGTAATCTTGTGTAAGAAATTTTATAGCACTCAAATTAGAATATGCATTATCGAACGAAATAGAGGTGATCTCAACATCGATGGAGTCGACATCACCGGTCTTGGTGAGCTTGGTGAATACTTCCTCAACCTCCCTAGAGACGACTTCGCAGGGCCTTACATTCCTCCGAGCAGCTCCAACACGGCCAACTTCAATGGTAAGACTTTCATTGTTTCTAGTGAGAAGGATACCATAGCGCACTCCTTGTTAAGCAATGTGCAGCCGGTACTTACGTTGGAGAGACAAGTTCGGGGTCAAGCAGACATTATCAAAGACCTTAAGTCTGAGAAGGAAAAGCTGTCCGAAGACCTTCGCACTGCTACTTCCAATGCTGACATGCTAAAGGAAGCAAACGAGGAGTTGAAGAGGAATAAGAAGGAAAGCACCACAAAAGTTGCCACTCTAGAGGAAACCATTAGATACCTCCGGGAGAAGCTGTCCGGTATGGAGAAGGACCTTGCTACCTCAAAGGAGTAAACCAAGGCAAAAGACAAAGTCATCACCAACTTAAATACTGATAAGATTGCCCTTGAGAATGCAGTGTCCAAGGCTGCCGAGGAGATAAATACTTTGTTAAAGGAGCAGGAAGCCAATATCCAAGCCAGGATCAATGCTTATGCCAACCAGATGATCAAGAGCGAAGAGCTACTGCTTGAGAAGGTGAGGTCTGACATTGTTCTACTCTTCCATGAAACGTTTCCACAGAGGAACCTAGGGGAGTTGTGGCTTTATGTTAAGCCCGAAGACCTCCCATACCACACGATGGCCGAAGGTGACAGGTATGGCTACTCTAGTGGCTCATCGGATGATGAAAAACATACTGGGGAGAGCCCAGATGACAAGAAAGACGATCCCAAAGGCAAGAAGGTAGATGAAGGGAAAGATGACCCTAAGGGTAAGAAGGTAGACGAAGGTGAGCCATCCTCAAAGGCTCAACCTTAACTTAAGATCCACTTAGTTTATTTTTAATCCAGGCTAAAGTCCTTGGAAGGCCAAGGCACTCTTTTGTAATTGTGTCCGGTGTTCGACCAGACAGGTTTTTTGTGTTGTATTTTGACTATTTAAAAGTCGTTGGAGGGCCAAGGCAATTTTAAGTTATTTATTTCAATGAATATCTTTGTTCTGTACAACCATCATTTTCTTTCATTGTTCATTTTAATTTTGATAGCCAGAGTTTAAGTAGCCTTTAGTTGTTGCATTGTGAGAGTGTTTAAGTTCTCCGGCTAGAGTTTAAATAGCCCTTAGATATTTTAGCCCGGATAGTATGACAAGGGACAAAACTTTAAAAATACTTAGAAAAGTTTTAAGAAGGCATCGAATTTTATTCAACCGCCCGGACACCTTATTAAAACCTCCTCGTGCCACCAGGGAGGAAAGAGTATGCCCCCAAATATTTACATGGATGTTTAAACAAGTAAATATTTACACAAGTGCTATTCCAAGTACATTCGGAGATGCTCAATATTCCAAGGATGAGTTAGAACTCTGCCATCTTTGTCTTCCAACCAATAAGTTCCAGGCTTAATTCTTTCAACAACCATATACGGACCCTCCCAAGTTGGGGCCAGCTTTCCGAAGAGCTTTTCTTTAGTGTGTAAGAAGACATTCTTTAATACTTTATCCCCTGGTTGGAAATCTCTTTTTTTGACTTTGGAAGCAAACCTGCTTCTCATCAAGCCTTGATAGTGTGCAACTCAAAGGTGAGCTTTAACTCGTCTCTCTTCTATCAAATCAAGTTGACCTCTGATTGCCACCTCGTTAGCGTGTTCAGAGAAGTTGTGAACACGAAAAGAGAGGAGGGTCTTTTCTATGGGGGCTACTGCATCCTTCCCATAGACCAAGGCAAAGGGTGATTCTTGTGTTGCAGCCCCAGGTGTTGTCCGGTAGGCCTACAACACCTCTTGTAGATAACTAGGCCACTTCCCAGCAGCCCCTTCCAAATTCTTTTTTAAACCGGACAGTATAGTTCTATTAGCCACTTCAACTTGACCATTTGCTTGTGGGTGGAAAGGTGAAGAAAAACAATGCTGTATACCCCTTGAGGCACAGAAGCTCTCCATTTCTCTATTGTCGAACTGTGGCCCATTGTCCGTTGTTATTTTCTGTGGGACACCAAATCTGCAACATATGTTGGATAGAATGAATTTTATAACAGCTTTCGATGTTGTCCCTGCTAGAGGGGCTGCTTCTATCCACTTCGAGAAGTAGTCTATGTCCACAATTATAGTTTTGTGCCCTCCGGACGCCACAGGGAGAGGCCCTACTAAATCCAATCCCCATCGAGCAAAAGGAATGGGCTCAGAAATTGACTCTAAAGGAATGGCTGGTACATGAATTTCATTGCTATACCTCTGGCATGGGTCACACCTCCTCACCAATTCCTTAGCATCTTTCATGATTGATGGCCAATAGTAACCGGAGAGTAAAACTATTCTTGTTAAAGCTCTAAACCCACAATGGGCTGATCCCTCACCATCATGTAATTCAGAGTGGACCACTTGTGACTCTTCATCCCCCAAACAACGCAGAAGAGGTTTACTGTAGGACTTTTTATACAACACTTCTCTCAATATGACGAAACCACGAGCCTTGTGCTTCAATGTTCTGGCTAGTGACTTATCTGGAGGCACGACACCATCGGAGAGATATTGAAGGAGAGGAAACCTCCAGTCTTGAGGTTGTTTCACTTGTATTTCAAAAATTTCCTCTTCTTTACCCTTACTAAGTTGAATAGAGGGGCTTTCGAGCACATGGATCCATGGATATGACTCCGTATATGCTATGGTTGCCAATGAGTCTGCTAGCTCATTTTCTGTCCGGGGAATATGCTCATAGACAACACTTTTAAACTTAAGTGCTTCATTTTTTAGGAGGAGTAAATACTTCACAAGTTGCTCCTTCTTAGCCTCAGATTGGCCTTGGGCATGGTGGATAAGTAGTTGGGAGTCACTTAACAGCTTGACCCTCTTGGCCCCACAAATGTGGGCTAACTTTAACCCAGCTATAGCTGCTTCGTATTTGGACTCGTTATTAGATGCCCTGAAAGCAAAACAAATAGCCTGGTACATCTTATATCCATATGGGGAAGTTAAACATACTCCTGCACCACATCCCATAGTGTTAGATCCACCATCTGTTCGGACGACCCATACCTTTTTATCTTTTATGTCAGTAGTTTGCTCCGAATCCCTGTCGGAGTGGAATTCAACCAGAAAATCAGCCACAGCTTGGGCTTTGACTGCTGTTCGGGGAGCAAAGTCTATGTTGAAGTCCCCCAACTCTACTGACCACTTAGTCATTCTGCTCGAAATGTCTGCTTTTTGAAGGACATTCTTTAGGGGAAAAGAGGTCCGGACGATGATATAATGAGCCTGGAAATAAGGCTTCATCTTCCTTGCAGCTATCACCAGAGCTAATGCCAATTTTTCAAGTTTCAAGTAACTCTTCTCTGCATCTATCAAGCTTTTGCTGATGTAGTACACTGGATGGGGATGACTATCGACCTCTCTTACCAGCACATCACTGATGGCACAACTTGAAACTGCAAAATATACAAAGAGAGTCTCCCCATCGACTGGCTTGAACAAAGTTTTGGGAGAGGACGGGTGTTTCTTGATCTCATTGAAAGCCTCATCACACTGCGGGGTCCAATCAAAGCCCTTTGCACCCTTGAAAGTTTGAAAGAAGGGAGCACACCTGTCCGAAGACCTTGAGATAAATCTGTTTAAGGCAGCTAATCTCCCCGTTAACCGCTGTACTTCTTTGATGTTTCGAGGAGGCTCCATTTGGAATAGAGCATTGAGCTGGTCCGGATCGGGTTGTATTCCATGCTCACTTATGATATAGCCTAGAAACTTCCCGGACTGCACTCCGAACACACACTTTTCAGGGTTTAACTTTAAATTCACTTTTACCAAGTTGGCAAAAGTTTCTTGGAGATCGGACAAGTGCAACTTCTCATCCACACTCTTCACCATCATATCGTCAATGTATACTTCCATTTTTCTTCCAATTTGATTAGCAAATACCTTGTTAACTAATCTTTGATAAGTTGCCCCAGCATTTCAAACCAAATGGCATTACTTTATAGCAATGAAGACCTCTGTCAGTGACAAATGTGGTATGCTCTTGATCCTTTGGATCTACTTGAATCTGATTGTATCCGGAGAAAGCATCCATAAAGGAAATCAGCTTGTTCCCAGAGGTAGAGTCTACTAACTGATCAATCCGGGGGACCGGATACAAGTCTTTTGGGCAAGCTCTATTGAGATCTGTGAAATCAATGCACATGCGCCACTTGCCACTTCCCAGAGGGATGCTACTGCCACTTGTTCGAAGCAATCAGCCAACCCATTATTGGTGTTCACAAAACGACTTATATATTCTTTCAAGGACTCATTTGGTTCCTGGGCAAAATGGATTATCGTGTCTCCATTGCCCTTTAGCTCTTTACTTCCTACAAACTGCCTTCGAAAGGCTACCCAAAAAGTATCGAAATCTTTAATACAACCCTGAGGCAGGCTGTTGTACCATTTCAGAGCACTCCCCGTGAAACCTACAAAGTAGTTTATCATCGTCGTCAAAGTTCATCATGAAGTTTTTAAATTGCTCCAGATGGTCCGTACTTCTCTATTTTGGTGCTGTCAAACCTCTTGGGGAGGTTTCCGGACAGAATTTTAGAAGACAGCGGAGATTACCTCCAATTCCTTCCACGACTGAACACAATATCCTCATTGGGAGTTGCAAAGATACCTGGTTCATCGTGGAAAGCAAAGGGATCCATCAGCATCTTGTCCACATGCCTCCGGTTATGAGATGACCCCTTACCAATATGTCTTTTCATCTTTCCATGTCTATCCCTTTTTCTTGAATCTTTTTTAATCTGCTTTTGCTTTTTTCTGGTTCGACCCTCATCGCTGCTAGAGGACAAGGATTTTTCAACTCCCTCGCTGTCCGAAGAGCTATCAGAAGATTCTGAGCTTGAGTCGGAACTCTCCACAGGCTTGGACCAGTGAGACTTTTTAGAACTGGCATGAGTCTTTTTGGTGCTCACATGAGTTTTTGAAGACTCATGCTCTCTGGGGTTATCGGTGTGATGAGCAACCGATTCTTTGGATTTTTCTTTCACGCCCATCTTGGCCTTTTCTGCCCTCAGAGATTCTATTTCACACTTCAGCCTATTACGCTCTTCGACAGTGTATTCATCGTTCTCTTCCACTACTTTGAGCAAAGCCGGTGGTAGTTCTGGATTGTCCGGATTCATTCGGACAGATTTTCTTAGCTGGTTTTGAATGCTTGATTGAGGCACCTCACGCTCCCACTGTGGTCGCCAATTTGGTGTGGATAATAATTTCCTGAGGGTAGGCTGGTAATTTCAGTTGGTGTTTTATGGTGGTGTGTGGGTGTTTAAGTGTTTAGAGTAGAGAGTAGAGAGATAATTAAGCAGCTTGGTAGCAGTTAATTCTCATTACCTATAGTTAATGCAGGTGGTTGGGTATTTATACCCTGATGTTTGGGCCCTTATGGGCTTTCGGGTCATGTTTAATGGACCCGGGTCATGTTCAAAGACCCATGAGCTCTAAGTAGGAGAGCAAGTAGCTTAGTCAAGAAGTGTTTAGGTTTTTTCGTACTTTTGTCATAGTTCGAACAGTCCTATGGTCATAGTGTTCAAAGTGATCTGTCCGGTCCATGTGATCTGTCCGGTCCGGAGGCCTTGGACTGATCTGTCCGTGTCCGGGGAGCATGCTGAATTCGGACTCATCATATGGAATCACATAACTCATAGAAAGTTCTATTTTCTTCTATGGAGGATTTTAAATAATATGCTCCCTATAGATTCTATAATCCACAAAAAGATATATTGTTAAAGTCTCTATGTGTCAGTTTTTTTGCAACTTAGAGACTCTAAATCGCTTATTTGTCTATTGCAATTATGCTTGGTCTATTTGGTCTTACTTTGCAGCTTTGTTTAAGATCAAAATTGGTCCATTCATGAATCTGGCGCACATGATCAATAACAAGTTTTGGTCAACTCAAAAGAAGGTTCACATTAATTTTTTTTACCAACTATCATTAACTGGGTAATCTGGTAATACATGAACAAGATAAAATTCAAAGGCAGTTTAATTTCCTCTATCTATTCAATTAACTACATTAAGTTTATCATTATTAGCCTTGATCAATCTAACCTATTCAATCACAAGCAATGGTATGATGTTGAGTATACAACATTTGAAATGGGGTATTACAATGATCTTAAAAAGATCAAGAAAGCTACTAACCTTACATGGTCTCTTTCCCTTTCTGGTAGATACAAATTAAATATCGATCCCTTTATGGTCAACAATTTTTATGGAGAGCTTTCTCTGATTATGGATAAAGCCAAAAATCCCTCCACGATGGTCTCTAAATCTTCAAAATTAAAGGTTCGTCGATATTGAAACTGACAGTGAGATACTAACTTCTCTTCTCTCCTCAGGCAAAACTCCATGACCTTTTGGACTATTCTAAAAACTATTAAACATTTAATAACTCATTATGTGGTCCTCAATAATATCTTTAGAGAGAAAACCCAAGATAAAGATTGGCTAGCTAGGTGGACTCTAAAGTGTAAAATGAAAATGGACTATATATCCTTTCAAGCCCCTCCCCAGTTGAAAGCTATCACTCTCCTTGAGAGTGAAGGTATGGGTTACATAAGACCAAACATTAGTTCGTTTTGATTTTCTATTCTGGTTCCTCTGTTATAGTTATTTTTCTACTAATCCTCTATCTCTTAACCATGTTGGTGCAGAAACTCTGACAAGCTTGTGCATAGCTATTTTATAAATTGAATCTTAATCTTAGGCCATCAAATCATTCATTTGTAAGGATCTAGAAATTTTGATTCTTTCTCTCAGCGAAAGTATCCAGCTAGATCATTATCAAGGAATTACTTTAACCTTAATTGAAGATTCTTCATCTCCTCAATGATGGATATTCTATGATTAATTTGAGAATGCTTAATTCCAACCGGTTGGAGTAATTTTATTAAGCACTTTATCGAGATGAATGTTTCGTAGTTTAACTTGCGTAATCATCTCGAATCTGTTGCTCTCTGGCTGCATCTCCTTCTCGCGGTGCTGCTTCATGGCGGAGTAATCAAGCTCTGTTTATACTCTTGAATTATGGTCAAGACATTGCATCCAGTCTCATTTCTAGCCTTGAATCATTTAGCTCGTAGTTGGAGATACTTCATGTGCTTCTTTTATTTTACGAGATTCTAGTCCTTATGATTAATCTTCCTTCAGATAGCTGGAATCTTTGTTCTCTTTATGCTAGGAACTTGAAATCAACTTTCAATAGAATTCTTGTTACTTTCTACTACAAGTCGTAGTTGATTGAAGGAATTCTTTTATTCTTGTCTTGGCCCCATGAAATCAAGCTAAGTGATTAAGTTGAAAGACTATTGGACTTCTCTTTTGGCTTCTCTAGTTCATGTAATCATTGCTAATCTTGGAGCTTGGAGTATAATGCCTTCTCAGTGATGCTTATTCATCCAAATAAATTCAAATTTAAGCCATGAAGTTGGAAATTTCACTCAAATTTATTGGCGCCTTCTCTAATATTTAGTCTCTTGCTTTGTTGTCATTGGATTGGATATCAACCCATCTATTGTTTGGGCTACTTCGTTTCCCATTTAATAATATAATTTTATTGGGAACAAAATCTAATATAATAATATTAAAACTATTAGATATGAATATGGTTTCAAATAAAACCAAATTATAAAAAAACAAAACTCCATAAATATAATAGATACTCCATTGAATTATATGAGCTCAGGTGTGCCTACCCCACTAATTATGCACCATGGAATATGAAAATCAAACGATTCTTATTTCAATACTATCTAACTACAAATATTTATAGATATTCATTTTTGAATATCGTATGGGAAGTTTGAAATGGTATCATAATTAGTAGTCAAATGCCATTGCAATATATTATTAGTTGTTAGTTACAATCAACAAATAAATTTATCCATATTAAAACTATTTTTTCTCCAATCATATGTTGGATTATTTGGTTAATATGATCAAAACATTTCAATCAACAATATGGTGGACCAAATTATTTGTACGATATATAAACTTAATTGTACTAAACTCTTTAAAAAATAATTTTGGCATGGTGACTTAAAGATAACATATGAATTAGGTTGCTTTCATCATTAAAATAATTTTAACAAAGCTATTCCAATCAAACAACTACCTCTAGTAAGGAATATACTCAATTTTAACTCAGATGTTCTCTATTATTAAATGATGAATCTAGGGAAGGAAGCCTTGCTAGAAATAACAAGGGAGATATGGTTGCAGCTATAGGTAGACTTTATAAACAAAATCAGCACTTATAGCCTAAAGTGGAACCGTTTAGATGGACTTATACTGTGCAAAGAAAATAGCTTTAAACATCAAAATATTGAATTTGATTCAATCATCATTTTCGAAATGTTAGCTTATAAACAATCTCCATGGTACCTAGCTCATACCATTAATCGCTGCAAAAAATTCCTTCATGATTGTAAGACACGTATATAGCAAACAAAATTATGATGTTGATTAGATTGCAAAATGGACAATAAAGTGTAAAACTAACCTAGACCTCAACCAAAACGAGCCCCTTACTCAACTAAGGTCATTCTCTTACGGAAAATCTTAGGCGTGGGCTATTTAAGATTGAAGAACACTAGCTTAGCAAAATGTGTAGATAATTACAAACTAATGACTCAATACCAAGATGAAACATACAGTCATAATATCTAAACGACCTATTAATGTGCTACTAACATTTTTTTAAAGCAGATAGTAATACTTGACTTATTATGTAATTGCTAGATCTATGTGTTTTACATGTATAATCTTCGACGATCCACAAAATGACTTCTCGGAAACTTCTTGACAAATTCTACCTCTATTGCTAACTGGAATCCTGTAAAGTGAAGAACCCAGATTTTGGAAAAGACAAAAAACTAATCAATGCGATTTGAACTAAATAAAGATGATCCCTATACAGATTATTAAATATTATGCAGATATATTTCTTCATACTATAGTCATAAAAGTACCTTAAAGCTTGAATATATCACGTCGTATTGAACTGGATCTCCAAGCCATACCAAAATTAGACCAGTATTTCATCTAATTTGTGAAATGAAAAAACTATAAGAGATATTAAAAAGTAACTTAAACGATAAATGAAAGCACCATAATTTTAATTTTTTTTAAATTGTCAATAGAATTGGACAAAAAATAAACACAATTCAACAAATATAAGAGCAAAATTTATATAGCATGACTCTCTTTTTTAAGCACCAAAATATTTATTGAATTTGTTTTATCAAACTTCGTAAATCATTTAAAGTAAGTAAATTATTCTCTTAATCTTTTTAATGGTCTCTCTACAAAATTATTAAAAACATTTATCATTCTCCTGGCAATCAAGAATATATTAAATATTATTTTATTTAATTAATAAAATAAGAGCAATATAGATTGTTTTTGTTTTATGTTTTGTAAAATGTATCAAATTCTTTTATTTTTAATTTTGTTTAAAAAAATATTTATTATATTTATTATATTACTGTTATTAATATACATGTCATTATTTAGAACGATTATTATAAAAAAAGAAGGTATATGGATAAAATAGAATGCTAATTAATATGTTATCATAATAAAATTTGTTAAACAATTAAAAATGTTATATAAAAAAGTTTAAGTTTATGTTTAATCAACATCATAAAAAATCAAACTTAATAGATTTATATTATTAAATAAATAATTAAAATAAAACAAATTTAATATATATATATATATATATAAAACGCATACAAAACGGCGAAAAAAACAAAAACAAATCTTAAAAAATAACCCATAATTTAAACAATATAAATTTATTTGAACTATTGAAAAAGACTAAATAACTTTCTATTCTCACGAGGGGAAAACGAATGACTTAGTAATAGAATGAATTCAAAACCCTAGCTTTTGTTAGTTTGAATTAGGCATGAGTTTTTTAACCGAAACCGAAAGATTTAGTTCTTTCATAATACCTGAATGGTTCCAGTTTTCAATTATTCACTGTTTTCGGAATCGAACCGAACCGAACCGAAAAACTGTGGGTACCCGTTAGAAACCGAACCTATGTATTAACTTTTAATTTTGATTTTTTTAAATATATTTTATTTTTCAAAGTTAGATGTCCTTAAATTAGTGACTTCTAATTATGTTCTTTTTAATAAATGACAACATAGTTAATTTAAAGTGGCGACATATTTACAAACTATTATGAGTATAAACAAAATAACAAAATATCAACTTTTATATAATCTAATAAATAAACTTGATAGCATCTCTCCATTTTATTTATATTATTCATACTATTCTTTAATATATTAATTTTGAATATTTCTTATATTTAGTATTTTTTTTCTTACCATCTAACATAATTTTATCGTTTTAAAGTGTAAAAGGAGTTTTATATATGTTGATATTGGAGAGCATTTAGAGTATTCAAAACTACCTGATTGGAACCGAGTTAAATACCCATACCAAACCGAACTAAAAAGAACCGAACAGAATGAAAATTTATTCGGTTTCTAAATGGATACTAGTTTTGAAGAACCGAGAACCGAACCGAACCGGATGCCCATGACTAGTTTGAACCCAATAAAACTAATGAAAGTAGCTGAGTTAATGTTGGACTTCAGATTCCCCGTGCAATTTGGTTTCGAGTAGATATGTGTCGTAGTTGGGTTAATGTTGGACTCTATGTTTAACACGTTGCACTAGCTGGCATGAGACTCTTTAGTTTTCAATAGATAATAAGGACTGAAAAGTATGATAGGAGTCTCTTAGAGCTCGCCTATATATAACGAACTTTTTTTTTCTTTTTAACATTTTCTCAACTTGTTTTAGCGAGAGTTACTAGGCTAATAAGTAAACTAACTGCATTATTTTTTTGAATTTATTTCTGACACAACTTTTACTAGTTGCACCACTTTTCCGGTAGATTTTGTCAGTCTTTAGGACCTCTCGCATACGTTCGATTCTACTGATACCTTTCGATCTTATGATGCTTGGATTATTAAATTCATTTATATATCAAGCAATTAGATTTTTCTTTAATAGTAAGAATTTCAATTCGAAAAAATGTAAGGATGTAAATAAGATTCTGACCATACGTAGTGGTAAGGTATAATCCCTGGATTCTTTATAATCTTCGACGGAATATCTTTATAGTTTTCATATGCCTACGAAAGAGAGAATTGAAGAGGGTGTTCAATTATTCAATTGTCCTATTGAAGTTGTGCATATAAATTTGGCTTTATTATTATTAAGATTAAACTTATGGGTCTTACTTTGATGACCCTCAACCCTACCTTATTTGAGGTATATTGTTCTCATGAATATATCACATTGAACTCTACGAGTCGTAAGCTTTGAGAATGAAAAACGCCAACCACAAGTAATATAGTTTTACACTTCGTGAAGTTACTCCCACTATCTTAATACAAATAAATCAAGCTTTGAAAAGTTAATCATTGAATATATTTATCA
Source organism: Limnanthes douglasii subsp. nivea (assembly GCA_036936605.1). Classification (NCBI taxonomy): domain Eukaryota; kingdom Viridiplantae; phylum Streptophyta; class Magnoliopsida; order Brassicales; family Limnanthaceae; genus Limnanthes; species Limnanthes douglasii. The sequence goes on along the minus strand of JAUPFV010000003.1, from coordinate 78,832,894 downwards.
TGATCCGAGTTATCTTCATCACTTTAAGACTATATATGTAGTTCTTCCCAATGTTGTTATTTATAACCCATTCACAAAGAGACTTTTTCCTAATATATTGTGATCTTTTTAAATGGGGACTATAACTTTAACTGCACCTTATATTGGCAAGCTTCTTCGATTTAATAGACCACTACCTTAGCCAGGCCACTCTGAATACCTAGAATAATTTAATGGAAAACATCATAACTTCTTACACCATAATACTTTAGTACTTGTGGTATTTATAATCTAAAACAAGTAAAAAATATCATAATCCTTGGGCAACATATCTTCTTCTAAATAATGTTATGGGGTGGTAGAACTTTTTTTTTCATAATCAATTCCAGGTGTAAAATTAATTCTTATTTATGAACACCTCCAAATAGAATAACTCTTATCATCAACAACTCTGGGTGGAAGAAATCCTTATTCATTAGCATCTACGGGTGAAAAGTATTTTGTTCATATTCAAGTAACTGGAAAAACATATCATTTTCTCCTACATCAGTATCTTTGATAGAACTCTTTAGGTGGAACGATACATTCCATCTTATCAAACGATTTGGGTGGAAAAACTTCTTCCACGCCATTAGTATATTTGAGAATAAAAGTCTCTCATTTTTCCCCATCTTCCAAAGAAACTTAGCGACCGGTCCATCACTAATTCTTAACAAAGGAAACATTCATTTACATCTTTTGATAGATTCTCCGCTTCCTTACTTTATTCCTTAGAATTATGTCGTTGTAACACCCGTAAAAGACCATTCTACACCAGCAAGCCATTACTCACGAGGTATGAGCTCTTACAAAGGAACAATTTTGATATGTGGAAAAAGATAGCATAAAATTTTACACACCCGTAAAAGACAATTTGACACTACATTATCTTATTTTAATATAATCCTTTTTATATGGAAAAAGGTAGCATAAAATTTTAATTTTTTCAAGAAAGATCTTTTAGGATTTAAATAAGGAGCAACTTCCGCTTTGGAATGAAACCCTGTCAACGTAATAAGAGATAAATACCAATCCCGCCATGACATTCACCAAATACTCATCCTTTAAGGGCCAATACCTCTACGTAAAAAAGTTCTCAAAGAAAAATAAATGTGATGTGATTTTACCTATTGTTTTAGACTCTTACCTAAATGTTGATTTTTTTTCTATTTCTCAACTCATGTTAATCGACCAAATAACGGTTATTTTATATTGAGTAAAAATAAAAATAAGACATTTATCTTTTATGACTGAACATACACATATAATTACAGATAAATAAAACTTAATGTTAACTGTCCAATATTTAACAAAGACTTTTTTTCCAGTATTTCTCGAAGTTAGAAGGTTCGTTACGATCTTATACTCGTTGAGGAGAGATAGATAGTAAAATGACCTTTAGTTTGGATAATTTATGGAAGTGATCACCAAAAGTACTTCCATATAAAATGGATAGTTCACAAAATTAGTGGTCGTAATCGAGGCTACGAGCAACCATTAGTCATTCAACACCAACTCACTAGAATACATACTAGACAACTAATACATGGTATAAGTATAGATGGCGCCTCACATAAAACATACATGAAAAAAAGTTATTTTATAGATGAAACTCTCCATATGAGTCTCTCGTTTGGTATAATTTTCTAATAATCACAAACTCATGAGTGTTCTAGTGCGCTTAAAGAGAATAAAGTTGGTGTTTCTCAAAGACATAGTACTTTTTATAGAATACTTTGACTAAAAGAAAATATGATGTAAATATTCTTTAACATCAGAACTGACTCCTCCGGAAAATCTGAGCCTGACATAACAACATAGTCTTTGCCAATAGGGATTTGAAGACAGGCTAGCGGAACAACCAAAATAATATTCATGTCGATCACTGGTGGTCGAACCACCTAATCTATCAAAGTTTTATAAGGCAACACCTTTGCAGGATTGCACATTACTCTCTCATCATTTTTTAATGTTAGAGTTATATAACACACAATCCGGGAGAGAATTAATCTCCCAACTCCAAAGCTTATCACAAGTGGACAAATTCCCCTGTATAGCAAGCCAAAAGATGAAGGAATGATGGTGAATGTTAAATTTATACCAAACTAACACCGCCACCCAAAACGGGAGTGAGCATAAAAAGAACACCATAAGTACCCTTAATAGTGAACTTAAACATTCCCATGTTACCCATCAAGTAATGGACATCGTTCTAGAGGATATTAGGGAGAAGGAGGGAGATTCTGAGTTTGTTGGTCTCCCGGAATATGTTGTGATTTCTAACACTAGTAAATCTAATATGAGCTGGCCAATTCTAGAGTCCATTGTAGAGAATGTCCGAAATTCTGAGGTTCTTCCCAAGCCTAAAGTCATGGATGATGCTAATCTCGTAATGGGTTACAAAAGAGATAGAAATGAGCAAATGATCATACCAAAATGAGGTGTTTTCCCCTATTACTGACTGCCATTGTATATAAATTACTACCTAGAGACCTACGACGTAAAAGTTTCCTTGAAGTTCATGATAGAGAGAAACCAATCTTCAAAGATAAAAAAATAATCGTCTTTAATCTTCTCAGAGATAATCCAATCACACCAGACATAATATTTATTTTAACTAACAATAGATCATAAATGTTTGAGGATGACCGCCTTAATCTAGGTCTTTAAATCTGGAATCCCAAGGTTGCCCTCAGATAAGGGTAAGGTAGCAGCAGATCAAGCTACTTTTTCACTCGTAGCCTTCATTTTGTGACCAGTCCAGAGAAAACGACAAACAGATTGAGAGAGTTATTTAAGAACTTTAGTAAGGAGAATGAATGTCGAAGACCAATAAACCTGTCATGCCTAAGGCACAGACTTGATGAGCTAAAGCCTTCCCAAATAAGAGAGATGTTTAGAAGTCCATGAGGCAATATGGGTAGTAATTTTGTCAAGAAGGAGTTGATATTCGTGATGGGAGAGTTCACCGTGAGAAAAGGGACTCCAACATATTTAACCAAGATGGAGCCAAAGTTGAAAACAAGGATATTGATCAAATCAGATCTTAGCAAGGGGTTAATCTGAGAGAGGAATATGTGACTCTTTTGTGGGATAACTTTAAGACCAGAAAGACTAAAAAATTCATTAAGACAACTTTTGATGAGGTTGAGGGAGTTGATGTCACCTCCTTGAAAACACATCAAATCATCTACAAAGCAGAGATTGACAATCTTAAGCATATGAACCTTCCAATGAAAGTGAGAGTTAGTATCATCAATTTTCTCCTTGAAAATACTTTAGAGAACTTGCATGACCAAAACAAATAAAAAATAAGACAAATGATCGCCTTGTCTTAGACCCATTATGCTGAGGAAATTCCTGTAAAATTCACCGTTAATATTAATAGTGTAAGAAGGGGTGAAAACACATTGAATGATCCAGTCAATCATATATTCTGGAAAATTCATGGCCACTAAGATATTAAGGATAAGGTACATCGAGCGTTATCAAAAACTTTCATCAGATCGATTTTCAGAATAATCTTTGGACCTTTACCATTAATGTGATATCATTTTAGAAGATCTTGAGAGATCAGGGTGTTGTCCGTGATATTACGGCCAACGACAAAAGTAGATTGAGATTTTTCAATGAGATAAGTATAAAAGTCTTTGATCCCGTCAGCCAGGACCTTGGAAATAATCTTATAAACCACATGGCAGCATACAATTGGTCTAAAGTCATCAGTGGTGGATGGGGGTTTTTCCGAATTAGGAAAATGGAGGTGGCATTCCACGATGGATCAAGAATACCACTACTAAAGAACATTAAGATCATATTAGGAATATATTTACCGATGATGTTCCACGAGTGCTTGTAAAAACAAGTATTGAAGCCATCAGACCCCGAGGATATATTACTATAATATTAAAGAGAGTGCTTTTAATTTCTGCGTAAATAACAGGTCGAACCATTGAAGATCGGTCATGGGAATCAACTTCAGCAGAGATAAGGGAATAGATTCTAGTTAGTCCAGGGTACCCCTAGAGGTACCCATAATTCTATAAGTTTGGAAAAATAGTAGATTCAGACACTCGTCATCCCTTTGGTGAAATGACAAGGTCTATGTTACTATTAAAGACTGAGACTATTTTATTTCTCGATATACGACTTTTGATACTATTATGAAAGAATTTAGTGTTATAGTCTCCAAGTTTGAGCCAAGTCTCTCTAAAAATATTTTATAGAAAAATTCATCAGCATGGTTGAGAGATATATAAGTGTAAGAGGCAGCAATCTCAAAAGAGATCAACAAGGGTTTCAAAGGGCCAGTAGCTAAACGAGATTGGACCGTGAGTAAGTGATTTCGGGCATTAGACACCCTAGAGCTAATTTCTTTAAATTTCTTGCGATTAAGTCCACAAGGGAAAAATTAAAGACGAATGAGCTTAACAGAGACCAGTCTCATACCATGAGCATATACTAGAATATTCCACGAATAAAAAAACAACTCGTTTTACGAAGGGCGAGACTGCTTCATGTTAAAATAACTTAAAGGTTTTTAATACGCGACTTTAGGGTACCCGGATCTAGAATAAGACTGGAATGATCAGAAGAATGGGGAGGACCAACGTGGACAATGGAGATAAGGAAATAATTAGTCCACTCACTGTTAGCTAATACACGATCAATCCTAGAAGCAATGGGGTTTAAGGGTTTTTTATTGAGCCAAGTGAATTGGGAACCAAACGAGCGAATATCTCATAACTCACATTGATTGCAACAGTGAGTGAAATCGTCAATATCACCCTAGTTGGACGAGGCAGTACGTTGATCGGGATTACGAATAACATTGAAGTCTCCAAAAACAACCTAAAGAAGGTCGCGGCAAGAAACCGAGAGGACTTCCAAATCAGTCCAAATAGGACAATGCTCAAAGCCGTCACGATAAGCATAGATAGACTACAAATTTTGCAGTGAATAAATTTTTTTTTTAAATCAAAAGATACTTTTTATTTCAATTGGGAAAGAAGTACAAATGCAGGGGCCAAAGTAAACCCCAAAAGTTTTATGACCTAGAATTGCCCGCCTAAACAAATTTTGGATTTTAAGTTTCGCTCCAAAAAAACAGACCCACTAAAACACCAACTTCACTAGGACTCTAATCAACTAATCAGAAGAATCATCTTCTTCAACCATCAACTACGAACAAAAACTTCTATAAAAAGCCAACAACTCAGCAACTCATCATTTAACCAACGATAAGCAAATCCTCGAAGGATAGAGGAATCAACTTCAGCAGCAGCAACAACTCCATACACAGCAAACTGCTTCACAAACAACTCCACAATCTGAAATAAAAAAACACTTAAATTGCAAATAATTCAAATTCTACTTAGACGATGAGAAATCCTAAAAATAACTTATTTTCTAATAATAAATTTAACCTTACACAATCTGATTTTAATCTCCACCAAAACTATGATTAATGTGTTGGTAACTTTTTTTGCTTAACTAGATTGTTTAACTCGCGCGCATTCGAAAAACGATAAACATTAAAGCTTACGTGTGAATTTTTATAATTGATTAAATCACATAAAATAAAAGATAACTTAACATATCCATAAATTTTTCCATATATAAGGATAAGGAAACGTGGCAGTTGTCTTTTCTTACAGATATTTAGAAATGTATAAAAAGAAATATTAGAGAAACGTGGCAGTTGTCTTCTTTTACAGATATTAAACAAAAGATGGAAGGGAACACGTGTCAAGAATAGACTTCGAAATGCTGTTTGTTACCTCGGTGTAGCTTCTGTCAAACCCCCTACTCCTACTATACAAACACAGCCCACTGCATCTTCCTCCTCATTCATCAAACAAATCTTTAACTCAACTTTTTTCTCTCTAAATCAAACGAAACAAAAATGGTTTTATCAAAGACCGCTTCTCAATCCGATGTCTCAATTTACTCCACGTTCGCTTCTCGCTACGTGAGACATTCGCTCCCGAGGTTTAAGATGCCGGAGAACTCCATACCCAAAGAGGCAGCTTATCAGATTATAAACGATGAGCTGATGCTCGATGGTAACCCCAGGTTGAACCTGGCCTCGTTCGTCACTACGTGGATGGAACCGGAGTGCGATAAGCTGATGATGGACTCCATCAACAAAAACTATGTCGATATGGATGAGTACCCTGTTACTACTGAGCTTCAGGTACCCTTCCGCTTTGAAACAAATGTTTAGATCTATCATCTTTTTTGCACTAATCCGACCGTGGTGCTGTCATGTTTTAAAGTCGAAGTATAACAAAGAAGATTGGTTTTAGTTTCTAAATTTAAAAGTCATTTTTTTTCGTTGTTTCTATATTTTAGAAGTGAACTTTAGATTAGATTATATTTAAATTCATTTTCAAAATTATTATGAATTATAATGATCAAATTTTTATATTTGATACTAATTGAAATCACTATATTAAAAGTATATGATGTTTTAGAATTTTGGCCGGTTTGATTCGGGTTTCGATGGGTTGGGTTAGGTTTTGTTTTAACAATAACTATTGATACAGAACCGATGTGTAAACATCATAGCCGATTTGTTCAACGCACCTCTGAGCGATGGAGAGGCGGCAGTAGGAGTAGGAACGGTAGGATCATCCGAGGCAATAATGTTAGCCGGTCTTGCATTCAAGCGCAAATGGCAGAACAAGCGTAAAGAACAAGGTTTGCCTTATGACAAGCCCAACATTGTGACCGGAGCTAATGTTCAGGTTTGCTGGGAGAAATTCGCAAGGTACTTCGAAGTCGAACTCAAAGAAGTGAAGCTGAGTGAAGGTTACTACGTCATGGACCCTGCTAAGGCTGTGGAAATGGTCGATGAGAACACTATTTGTGTTGCTGCTATTTTGGGATCAACTCTTAATGGAGAGTTTGAAGATGTTAAGCTCTTGAATGATCTCTTGCTTGAAAAGAACAACCAAACTGGGTATGTTCAATAAACAAAACAAAATTCTAGTATGTATTACAGCTTTCCTTATAATATATTTGCAGATGGGATACGCCGATTCACGTGGATGCGGCAAGTGGTGGGTTTATAGCACCCTTCATATATCCAGAGCTGGAATGGGACTTCAGGCTACCACTTGTGAAGTCCATCAATGTAAGTGGACACAAGTATGGTCTTGTCTACGCTGGTATTGGTTGGGTTGTCTGGAGGAGCAAAAATGATCTGCCTGAAGAACTCATCATCCACATTAACTACCTTGGTGCTGACCAACCTACTTTCACTCTCAATTTCTCCAAAGGTAACAACTCTATAGTTTTCATTTACTTTTCTATTTGTATCATAATAGCTGTGCAAGTGTATGGTTTATCATAACAACAGTGATGATCATCGATAATATTTTCTAAGTTTCTAATAATTACATTTGTGTGTTCTACTTCATAACATGTTCTACTACTTACTTTCAGGTTCGAGTCAAATAATTGCGCAGTATTATCAACTTATCCGTTTAGGATACGAGGGATACAAAAACGTGATGGAGAACTGTCAAGAAAACGCGATGGTTCTTAAAGAAGGTTTGGAAAAAACCGGATTATTTAACATCGTGTCGAAAGACATAGGAGTTCCTTTGGTGGCCTTTTCATTAAAAGACAATAGCCCCCACACCGAATTTGAAATAGCTGAGATGTTACGTCGTTTTGGATGGATTGTGCCTGCCTATACAATGCCGGCTGACGCTCAGCATATAACCGTGCTTCGTGTTGTGATTCGAGAAGATTTTTCTCGTACTTTGGCTGAGAGGTTGGTTATTGACATACAGAAAGTGATGTATGAGCTTGATAGTCTTCCATCAAGGATAAGTGCCAAAATCAGTATTGCTAATCAAGAGACTGAGAAGAGTAATGGAGGTGTGAAGAAATTTGTGAAGGAGAAGGTGTCCAGTAAGAACAAGATTTGTTAAGATTGCATGTTTACTCAAGTATCGGAAATAATTAATAACTTAGTATTACCCAAATAATAGTAATGTAATGTTTGAGGTTTTTGTTTTTGTAGTTGTTTTATGCTTATTTGTTTTGTTGGGTTTGAATATGCTTACCATATGTGATTCGTAACACTCTGGCATTATGTAAGCTTATTTATCCCAGAACCATTTCTAAAAGGCTATATAAGTTGTTTGTTAAGTGATTTTAGTTCGAGTTCAACTCTTTTTGTTAGAGAAGGAAAGTTAAAGCTTGAATAATGATTTTATTTTGAGTTCAACTTTTTTGCAAGAGAAGAAAAGTTACAGCTTGAAAAGAAAAGAAAAGTGTTGATGAGCAGAAGGAAGATGGTGTTAAGCCTCAACTACGGGTGAAACTTATTTCGTTTTAGTGTATATGATGGGGCAGTCCATGTCGAAATTGTTGTACCTTATATTTTTTGATTTTACTCCAAAAATAGTAAAAAGATAAAAAAAAATTTAAAGTAGATGTAATAGAATAAAGATGTCAAGACAAGAGGAAGGTCTTCTTCTTCCTCAAGAAGGTCTTGGGCTTTAAATCCTTCCGTTTTCTATGGTTGTTACTCTCCCGACTGATTTCTTCTTCTTCTACCGTATCTCTTCTCCGTTCTTCATTTCTATCACGGATAACAATGAATTTTTTGAGAAAGATGAATTCCCTCTTTTTAGTTCAAGAAATAGAATATAGATCAAATCGGGGAATGTCAAAAAAAACTTATGCCGATATTGTAAGATATTGTAAAAGATTTAAATGAGGATACTAATGTAAAGTTGATTCCTGAAAAGATAAATAATCAAGGAGATCATATATCCATTCAGTACTCCAGCGAGGTCAAGGAGTTCTTGACTCATTCGTCGAAAATCTTGATCTTTGGAAAATTCACTACAGGTTTGTCTAAAAAGACTGTTATCGATCAGTTTCTGATTTCTCGTAAGTTTAAAGGCAATTATAGTGTGTTTAAATGGGACTCCAGGAAAATTATCATGGAATTTGACATGGAGGAAGATGTTTGTAAAGTCTGGTCTAGAAACGTTTGGAAGATAGGCTCTTGTACTATAAGAGTTCTCCGATGGAAACCTGACTTCAATGTAAAATATGAGTGCCCTGTGTCTTTAGATTGGATAAGGCTTGAGAAGATCCACAAATTTTTGTATAACAAGAAAGTGTTATCGGATATTTTAGCTTCCATTGGAGTTCCATACAAGATTGAATTCCCAGAAGAAAAAAACAGAGCCTTCAATAATCGGCTGTTGCTTTAGTTGAGATGGATGTGTCTGCCAAGATTCATAATAGAATATTGGTAGAGTTTGGAAGAAATGAAGGTTGTTGGTTATCTGTTTCTTATAGAAATCTCATATCTATTGTTCTTCTTGTTGTTATCTGGGTCATGAGATGAATGAATGTTTGAAGATGCAAAAGATTCAAAGTAAAATAACAAATGGAACTAAGAATGTCAATGATCGAAAAGAAACTGAAATTTTATTGGCAAAAAATGGAAAAGTGTACAAGATTGTGGATTAAAATAAGAACTGTAATACAAGTTACAATCAGGTCTATGTTTCTAAGCTAAAGTCTATTGTGATTGAAAGGAAATCTTCGTCTTCAAAAACTTTGGTGATGCTGGGAATTGTAATGATGTCCCGAGTTCTACAGAAGCTAATAAGGTTGATCTTCAAGGTGCTACGACTATGAATAATGTTCAGTGTGGCCAGAAAAATTCTGTAAATGAAAATAAAGTTCATGGTGAAGACATAGAAGTTATTGATGCTTTGAAGAATCTCAAAAAGGATATGGATTCCAAGATTTCTCGAGATTATAGCAGTTTACGTTCTGTTAAAAACTTACCTAGACAAGGAAACATCGGGAGTGATTGTTCCTCTCATGTCAGAAAGATCAACTTGAACTCTCCTACTGATCAAGGCTTCAACAATAGACTGTAAAAAAATTGAAATTTGTTAGCAAAGGGAAAAGGCCAAGCAAAATATTTCTTAAATCTTTGCATTTTTCAGGGATAATGAAAAAGTACTATTCTATTTCTCATCATTATTAAAGTCTTAAATTGGAATATGCGTGGTGTTAATAACAATTCTACTATTGGTAGATTAAAAGAGATCATTTTAAAGAGAAAGTTAAGATTCTGGCTTTAGGAGCCTATGGCTAAATCGGATGTGGAATGTGATGTGGCTGTTAGATTAGGGTTTCCTAATTATTCTGCTAATTCTTCTAACAAAATCTAGATTTTCTGGGACTAGGATATTGTTGGCTCCAAATTCACATGGAACGAGAATTTAAAATGGAAAAGGTTAGACCGTGTGATGATTAACTCTAAATGGTCTAACATTTTCAATTATACTCTGGTTATCAATATGGTCAGAACTTGTTCTGACAATGCTACACTTCTTATCTCATTTTCTACATTAAGTAATACTGATCTAAACAATAAGAAAAGTTTTAAATTCCTAAATGTTTTTCCACTGATTTTTCCTGTCTTAGCACTGTTGAACAGAACTGAAAGCTTAATATTAAAGCCCTACCTAATGAAATTTTGTGGTTTAAGATGAGAAGACTTAAGAATTGTTTGAAAGAAGTTGAGGCTAATGTTGAGAGTGTGAATGTTATTCATTTAAGGGAAAATAACTTTATCTCTAATGTTAACCTCAAGAACGTTATTTCTCTTCATCTAAAGGCCCTTAGAACTGAGGAGGCTTTTTAGAGACAAAAATGTTATAATGCCTGGCTTAAAGAGGATGATTGCAATTCTAAGTTTTATCATGCTTATGTTGATAAAAGAAGAAGGAGAAATGCTATTAAAGGCATTAAATATGAGGATTGTTGGTATTATGATGATGCTAGTATTGGTAATTTTGTTGTTAACTTTTTTACTTCTTACCTGTCTTGTGACTCTTTCAGTAGCAAGGAGGAATAGGAGATTATGATGGCTAGTGATATATTTGACACCATTCCCAAGTTGGTGACTAATGAATATAATGATCTTCTTATGATGCATGCAAAAGAGGAGGAAATTTGGCATATTGTTAAAAACATGAAAATAGACAGCGTTACAGGGTTAGATGCGTATAACATTAATTTTTATAAAATATGTTGGAGTATTATTAAGGGTGATCTTTGCACCTCCATTAACTCATTTATTCAGGGTCATAACATCTCAAATGGCATGTTTGCTACTGGGATTAGTCTGATTCCTAAGTCTTTTAACCCCATCAATCGGAGACTACAGGTGTATAAGCTTGTGTTCTATGTTGAATAGAATCTTCTCAAGGCTTATGAATACCAGACTTTCTAATATTCTTCCTCGTATTATTTCCAATAATCAGGATGCCTTTATTAAGAACGGGTTTATACACGAGAATATTCTTATAGCTAAGGAAAGGGCTTATGATCTTAATACAAAGCCTAAAAAGGTAATATATGATACAGTTGGACATGTCAAAATCATTTGACAGAATGTCCTTCTCTTTCATAATTAAAGTCTTATCTTTTTAGCTTCTCTATTAGTTTCATATATCTCGTTTCTAATATGATTATGAAGGTCAACTTGTCTATTTTAATTAATGGAAATAGTTATGGTTATTTCCATACTAAAAGGGGATTGAGACAGGGTGATCCCTTGTCTCCAAACCTCTTTATTATAGGTGAAGAAGTCCTGATTAGAGGTCTATTTATGCTTTTAAGTTTCAATAAATCTATGCAGTATGCTTCAAGGGCCCGAATTATGGTCTCTTGTATTGCTTTTGCAGATGATATCATCATTTATACTAATAGTCTACCCTATAATATTGATCTATTAAGTTGCTTCTTAGACAGGTTTCAAATCGTGTCAGGTCAGTCAATAAACAAAGGACAAACAAAAATCATTACCTTTAAAAAGCTGCATCAATGCAGAATCAATAGCTTGGAGAGCACTACTGATTTTAACACTGACAACATCCCAACCTGTTATGGGGGAAGGCTCTCTATATCTTATTACTAGACGCAAAACTGTATTGTTCCTATCAGTGTAATTAAAAAGGCTTGAAATAATTTTTAACAGATTTCTATGGAGGTCTAAGTTTAATAAAAATCGCTTCATTGGACATCTTGGGATAAGCTTTGTTTTCATTTTGATGAAGGTGGACTGAATATCAGAAAATTAACTGATATTCATGACACTTTCTCTCAAAATATTTGGTTTGCTTACAGAAAGAATGAGAGTCTCTGATCTAGAATCATGCAAGAAATCTACAATAGAAATTCTCATCCTTTGAAAGTAAAGTTTAATCATGTTGGCTCACTAACATGGAAATGACTTGTATGAATTATAGATTTTACAGAGAGTAATATCAGGTGGTTGCTGGGTCGTGATGATATGCATTTCTGGTATGAGAATTGGCACAACTGGACTCCTATCTTGGATCATAAGTTGCCTGCAAACAGCTGGTTTTTCTAAGGCCAGAGTAAACTCCTTTTGGAAAGCTAGCTCATGGGACTTGAAGGCTCTAAATGATGTTGTTCCCAAAAACATAATAAATTTAATTGGGAAGTTCATAATTGATTCATCTAAATAGGATGTTATGATTTGGGAATTATCTCCCGACCACTTTTTTAACATGAAATGCACATGAAATTCTATACGGTAAAACAAGAGATCTTCAAACTTCTACAGAAAAATCTGAACAACCATCAAACCAAAAAAGTTTTCTTTCTTACTTTGGAAACTCATTCATAATTTCGTTCTCATAGACTCAGTTTTACAAAAAAAGCATTTGCTCTTGGTATCAAAACGCCAATTTTTCTCAAATTGATGTTAACCATCTCTTTGTCAACTGTTCTTATGCCTGGAGTCTATGGAGCCATTTTAGTAACCTTTTCAATATAAGGATTGAAAGATTTATGACTATAAAGCATTGATTTATAACTGGTTTTGGTTTTCGACTCAAAAATTCCATATCACTCAGTCTTTGCCAGCAATAATTTGCTGGGTGATATGGAAGAGTAGAAATAATGCAAAGTTTAAAGAGGCTGGTATTAATATTCATGCTTCAATAAATTTAATAACCAAAATTATACTGGGTTTGGACATCTCTAATGTTTTTACCAGCAAACACTGGACAAATGTCAGTGATGCTAGACTAACATTAGGATGTATTTCCCAACAAAAACTTTATAAGGATGTCACTTATCTTAAATGGACTACGCCTGTAAATGGCAGGTTGAAGCTGAACGTTGACGCCTCGTGCTTCAGCAATGGAGAATCCTGTGGGGCTATGATTTTTAGGGACTGGGAAGGCATTATCATCAACGGCTCGAGTAAATTCTTTGGAAAGCTAACTTCTCTGGTTGCTGAAACGAGAGCGTTGCTTGAAGGGCTTCTGATCTGCAAAGAAAGGAATTGGGATAATATAGAAATAGAGAAAGACTGTTTGGCTCTGATTAACATTATTAAGAAAAGGAAAAATCCTTGGTACCTCAAATCTGTAATTCCTATATGCAGAGACCTTCTTCTTCTATCAATGTCGATATATTTTGTCTCGCAGGTACAGAATAGGGCTGCTGACTGGGTCACTAAGTGGACATTAAAATGCAAAGAGAAAATATTGTTCTCTCATTTCAATGCCCCTAACCCTCTGCTTGTTATTGTGCTTCTCGAAAGCCTGGTTTAGGCTACATAAGGTCTCCTTGATTGATTTTGCTTTTACTAGAATTTGTTGGCTTTTATTTTCTTTTGCAGAATGAAGTTGGGTGTCGGACATGTTCGAGTGGGCAAATACAAGCTCTGTTGAGGCTATATTTGGATGGAGGTGCTGATTTGAAGAGGATTTTTGAAGAATTTGAAGAATGAAGTTCGCTAGGGTTTGGTTGGGATCGAGATTGGGGATTTGCTATATGTTGAGATGATTTGAATTTAAAGTTTTCAATTTCTTCGAGCTGAATGGATTTCAAGCTCATGCAGTGGTATTTTCTGGTCTGGAAGAAGGTGTAAGGTTTGAAGCTTTGGATATGGAGTCTGAGCTCCAGTAAATGGCGATTTAGAATATTCTCACTCTTAACTGATTAATCTTTAAGGTTTTATTACGATGAAGTCCCTGATTTTGTAATAGAGTCTCATTTGGATCTTTAAACAAATATAATTTCTTAATCTAGTAATATAAAGTTGTTTTTGCTTAAAAAAATAAGGAATCCAAATTCCTATAAGGTTAACACGAACGAACAATTGTTTTGGATCTGCTTCCGTGAGTTCAAAATAAAAAATAATTCTTTAAAAAAAAGTGTTCTAACATATTAAAAGTCCAAAATGAACAAACTCAAATCAAATTGAGAAAAGTCATATATATAATTTCAAAAGATATTATAGTATGAACTTATATATTAGTGGACGATAAAATAAAACTCATTCCCGACTAAAACATTGATTATTATAACTTTTTGTGTTTTTATATTTTTTTTATCTTATATTTTTTAACTTACATGCTTGTTCTAAAATTTCGATGAGATACCGATAAGTAGACTAATTAATATTGTTTTTTATTAATCTCGTGACTAGAAATTAGTAAAAAATCATCAATGTATGTTCGGAAGTTATTCTTTTAAATCTAATATATAGAGATTATAATTTAAGTTTAGTATGAGTTGTCTAAAGCTTAGATTTAGAAAAGTCGTAAAAAATGGAATAACTGCAAAGCACATTTACCAAAATAGGTGTGGTGTAAACACAAAAGCTTCAACTTGAGTAATCATTACAAAAATGCTCACTAATTAAATGGGGGAGAATGTCACGATATGTATTTTTCCAATGGAAAAACTAGTCGCAACCTCTATGTGCAGATGATGATAAGATCTTACGACATGTTGATACTAACTCGATTCTTCATATAAGAGGTACTTAACCAGAATCACTTTAATCCAGCAGTTATATTGGTTGTGTGCCATACGAGAAATTTTGCATTGTGCAGCTAGGTGTGCACAATATGAGCATCTCGTGCGCGAAAATGTTATACCTCTGACACCAAGCTAAAGTTTTATCCTGAAGCTCTCCCGAGACCAAACTCAAGCTTTCATATGAAGCTCGCTATCATCAGGATCCCTAAGCCTAGGCTCAAGTTTCAAGCCGGCGATTAGGAAGTCAATAGCCTCCAACTTTTCATATTTAATTGATTTAGACACAAGCGATATTCCAAAAAATCACATAGAGTTAGGTACAGTGGAATCTAGATAACTGCTACGAGCACACTAATAAAGATAACATCCTCATTTTTATAATAGTTTTTGGGTGTCTCTCTTATAAGAGGATGTCTAGTCTCCACTGATGGAAAGATCCTGATATAGTTGCACAAGCCTGTGGCTATACGACCTTTTTGTACAAACAGGTCGTACTACATATCGTACGAGGCGGTCGTACTACATATCGTACGAGGAGTGCTAGCGCCTAAACTACTATCGTATTCCCACTCTGATGGGTTCCTTTAGTTGATCTGTCCTGACCGGATTTTTTCCTACCTTTAGTGACAACCGACTCCTTAGGTTCCAAAATATGAATTCTTTGTGGATCTAGGATTTGCATCATTCTATTTATGATGTGATCTTGGATGTGTGCACCGTAACCGCGAATGATGGTATCTATTAAGAAAAGTTTTCTTGTAAGCTCGTTTTCGGTCCAACCGCATCCTTAGCTTTGATCTTTAACGTACTCCAATAAACATCACACTCATCTTTTTGAATCCCCCTACCTTCTTTATAAATCAAATCTAACTCGCATGCACATGATAAATTATGAGTTTTTCTAATAACACAACCACACATTCTGGGAGTGAACCATATTTCCATGGTCATCTTAAGATTTGTTTTATTATATATATAGCCGTACATGAAAGTTTACCTTTTATTTTCTTATAGATAGCCGCATTAACCACCCTAGTTGAGTTTCTTGGAGGAAACCTACTACGCTCGAACGATTCCAAAATGTTAGAGTGTTGAGCGGTAAGCAATGCATGAGCATTTTTCCAAATTTGCTCAAGATGTGCACAGATTACTGCCAATCGTCTGCTTGAGGCTTGAGTGAGAACTCTCCGCCCTATAACGTAAGATAATGCAATAAATTATTAGTCTAACACTTAATATATAATATTAATGTATATATATATGGTAATATAACTCACTGATTTCTAGTATGGTTGCCCAAATGTTTAAACTTGTTCGTGTGGATATTGAGAAATTTGTGTCCATAATTATCTATCCATTGCTTCATCACCTAATCGAGAACCATTGGACAAAATGCGTACGTGTGGTGTAATTCGGCAAGGTTTTTGTTATAATCTTCGAGCGTGCCCGAATACTAAACCATTTTATAAAAATTGACGAACTCATCGGCCATGCCCGTATTTGGCAAAAATTTCCTTGCGTAGGAGCAAATGTTCCTACTAATATGCCAAGTGCATAACATATAAGTGGCATCCGGAAATATATCATCGATAGCGTTCATTAAGGCCAACTCCCTATCGGTCACGATAATATTAGGCAATGGGCATATGTTGTTCGTCAACACGTCCCTTAGAATGCTCAATCCCCAAGTGTAGTTCTTTTGTTTCTTGGAGCTCAAAAAAACAAAAGCGACACAAAACTTCTTTTTCGTCGAAGTTTGGCCAACTATTTCTAGCAAATTCATCTTATACCTTGTAGTCTTATACGTGTTATCCATTATAAGAATTTGAGGAAAAGTGTGCAAGAAATGATGCTTTTAGGATGTGCAAAAAACAGCTTGAGGATCTCGTCTGTTGCTTCGCAAATTCGCTCCCAAACATAGCACTCGTGTTGTTTTAACTTACAAAACAAGTATTATATTTTGCTCTTTCCCGCTTTATCGACCAAGTTGTGTTTTTTACGCATGTTGTATATCGTGCGCATGGTAGATACATTTTTCGAGTTTTTAAGCTTCAACCCGCGGTATATCTTTCTTGGTCGAGAATCGACTTCCGTTTGACTACGAAAAAATGCTTGTTCTTCTACTTTTAGTCTAGCGGCTCGTGAGTGACCATCCAAGTGCATAAACGATTCGTTGTTACGTTTCTCGTTCACTACTATCAATTTCCAATAACCGGGTAGCTCTAACACAGATTTTCCCCTTAAATATATGGACACCCGCATTTTTTCGATGAACATTCTCGGCGCTTCTTAACATACCCCGGTTTGAGGTTAGGTTTTGTTAAACCATGTGTCTCTCGCACCTAAAATATATCCTAAAGGATTTTCCACTTTTGCTACCGTTGTCGTCTTTAATACGTAGCACAATGAATCCTAGTTTTGTTTCTTTCAGATTCGACCCATAAAACCAAATCGGGTTTAGTGTACAAGTTATTCGTACTAAACACTTTCGTGTAATCAGTAGTCGAACATGGCGGTTAGTCCGGTTCCTACAAATTAGAATGGTCTCCTAATTAGCATCCAATGGAAAAGTAGGCTAAAATTTACTTGACGAAATTGCGAATACACACTTCGTACGTTTGTCAAAATCGCGAACATGCTTCTCGTGATTTTGACAAAATTAGAAAAGTAGGCTAAATTGGACATGACAAAATTGCAAACAATGTGTGTCGAACAATGTTGTCACAATCACGAGCACTACATTCGCGATTTTGACACACATACGAATAATGTGTTCGCAATATATCGAAATGAGTTCGCAAAACGCATTGGAAGTAGAAAAAAACCCCAAAAAATACCTCAGCTTGGGTTTCGAGATAATTCGTCAAAGGCTCCTCCTCTTCGGACACAAAATCATCAAGATTGCAGCTAAATTCATCATTTAAATTGCTCAAATTCATAAGTTTAATTTGTTTTTTTTTAAAATTTTTGTTGTTTTAGAAAGAAAAAACCAAAAAAAATAGTTTTTATGGTTAAAATTTTAGTTTTATATAAAAAAGGGTATTGTCACATTAACCAAAAAAAAATATGATTTCGAATTCTTGTTATAGCCAAAAGAACGGGTTCTAAATTTTTCCATATAAAAGGAGAAAGGAACGTGGGAGTTGTCTTTTCTTACAAATATTAAAAATATATATAAAAAGAAATATCAGCGTTTGAAAACTAGAAGAATAAACAAAAGAATGAAGGGAACACAAGAATAGACTTTGAAATGTTGTCCGTTCCCTTTCGGTGTAGCTTCTGTCAAACCCCCTACTCCTAATATATAAACACAGCCCTCTACATCTTCTTCCTCATTCATCAAACAACTCTTTAACTCAACTTTTCTCTCTCTCAATAATACGAAACAAAAATGGTTTTATCAAAGACAGCTTCTCAATCCGATGTTTCAATTCACTCCACGTTCGCTTCTCGCTACGTGAGGCATTCGCTCCCGAGGTTTAAGATGCCGGAGAACTCCATACCCAAAGAGGCAGCTTATCAGATTATAAACGATGAGCTGATGCTCGATGGTAACCCAAGGTTGAATCTTGCCTCGTTCGTCACCACGTGGATGGAACCGGAGTGCGATAAGCTGATGATGGACTCCATCAACAAGAACTATGTCGATATGGACGAGTACCCTGTTACTACTGAGCTTCAGGTACCTTCCACTTTCAAACAAATGTTTAGATCTATGATCTCTTTTGTTTTAATCTGACCTTTGGTGTCATGTTTTAAAGTCAAAGGATCATAAATAAAATTGGATTCAGTTTTTAAATATAAAATTCAATTTTTTTTCTTTGTTTCTATATTTTAAAAGTGAATTTTTGTTTAGATTATGTTTCATTTTTTTCAAAATTATTATAAGTTATCATAATCTAATTGTTAGATTTGATATTGATTGAAATCCTATGTTCAAGTTATTTGGTTTTTTAGGATTTCGGCCGGTTTGATTCGGTTTTCATACGGTTGGATTTGATTTTGTTTTAACCATATCTATTGATACAGAACCGATGCGTGAACATCATAGCTGATTTGTTCAACGCACCACTGAACGAAGGAGAGGCGGCTGTAGGAGTAGGGACGGTTGGATCATCTGAGGCAATAATGTTAGCTGGTCTTGCTTTCAAGCGCAAATGGCAGAACAAGCGCAAAGAACAAGGTTTGCCTTATGACAAGCCCAACATTGTGACAGGAGCTAATGTTCAGGTTTGTTGGGAGAAATTCGCAAGGTACTTTGAAGTTGAACTCAAAGAAGTGAAGCTGAGTGAAGGTTACTATGTCATGGACCCTGCTAAGGCTGTCGAAATGGTCGATGAGAACACTATCTGCGTTGCTGCTATTTTGGGATCAACTCTTAATGGAGAGTTTGAAGATGTCAAGCTCTTGAATGATCTCTTGCTTGAAAAGAACAACCAAACTGGGTATGTTTCTATATCTTGTTACATATACTAGTACATTTTACAGGTATTTGTCGCAATTTGTTAATTTTCCGTATAATATATTTGCAGATGGAATACGCCGATTCACGTAGATGCGGCAAGTGGTGGGTTTATAGCACCCTTCATATATCCAGAGCTGGAATGGGACTTCAGGCTACCACTTGTGAAGTCCATAAATGTAAGTGGACATAAGTATGGTCTTGTCTATGCCGGTATTGGTTGGGTTGTCTGGAGGAGCAAAGATGATTTGCCTGAAGAACTCATCTTCCATATCAACTACCTTGGTGCTGACCAACCTACTTTCACTCTCAATTTCTCCAAAGGTAACAAGTGTATAGTTTTTCATTTAATTTTCTATTTGTATAAGAATAGTTGGGCAAGTGTAGGATGTATCATCGATAATATTTACTAAGTTTTTAATAATTACATTTGCGTGTTCTACTTCATAACATGTTCTACTACATATTTTCAGGTTCGAGTCAAATAATTGCCCAGTATTATCAACTTATCCGCTTAGGCTACGAGGGGTACAAGAACGTGATGGAGAATTGCCACGAAAACGCGATGGTTCTTAAAGAAGGCTTGGAAAAAACCGGACTATTTAACATCGTGTCGAAAGACATAGGAGTTCCTTTGGTGGCCTTCTCATTAAAAGACAACAGCCACCACACCGAATTTCAAATAGCTGAGACGTTACGTCGTTTTGGATGGATTGTGCCTGCCTATACAATGCCGGCTGACGCTCAGCATATAACCGTGCTCCGTGTTGTGATTCGAGAAGATTTTTCGCGTACTTTAGCTGAGAGGTTGGTGATTGACATACAAAAAGTGATGCATGAGCTTGATAGTCTTCCTTCAAGGATAAGTGCCAAAATCAGTATTGCTAATCAAGAGACTGAGAAGAGTAATGGAGTTGTAGTCAAGAAAACCGAAATCGAGGTGCAGAGAGAAATTACTACTTACTGGAAGAAATTTGTGAAAGAGAAGGTGTCCAGTAAGAACAAGATTTGTTAAGATTGCATGTTTATTTAAGTATCGGAAATAACTATTCTACTGATTTGAGGTTTTTGTTTGTAGTTGTTGTTTTATGCTAAATTGTTTTGTTGGGTTTCAACATGATTGCTTGTGTTCAAGCTTAGTATATCTGATTTGTAACACAGGCTTTATTTAGCTTACCTATCTAAGTGCATTTTATTTTGAGTTCAACTCTTTAATAGCGTAGTTATCAGATGTTTGTTGGACCTTAGAGTTTCCATCCCCAATGTTTTTATTTTTTTCTGTTTGCTTGAGGTAAAAGTAGCCGAGCTTAGGAATGGAAATAGTTTCTAGCGGTTCAACAAAAAAATCTAAAAAGACAGGCATTTTACAATGTGCCCGGCTATTTCCCTCTGAAAAAGAAATCTATACAAGGACAGAGTTATTTTACATACTTAAGTATACATGCATCTTAACAAATCTATAAATGTCTTGACTACATCTCTATTTTGGTTTTCTTGACTACAATTCCATTATTTTTCTTATCTCTTATGCTTGAAGAAAGATGATAGCTGTAGGTTAAAAATGATTGAAATAGCACTGTCAGATTTTCAGGATCGAAGGTGGATAAACAAGGTTTAAAGACTGTACCTGCCGAGTTCTAATGGAAAAATAATCATCCAAATTTGGGTACAAAGACGTCAGCTGAAGTTAAACGATCTCTTTTTTGAGGACATATGTTACTTGGACTGGCTGAACTTAAATGACGGATTTCTTAAAACAAATGTTATGTTACCGATGATGAAGCTATACCTCTCGGATGTTTAGGGTATACTGTTTATACTAGATAAACTTGGCAGAAATGCTAGTTTTATGTAATGTAAGGTGGCTGATAGACGAGCCGAATTTAAATTAGCGGACGGTTATAAAGATAGCAGGTCAATGGAATGACGATGCGGGTCTGTGACAAGACGAGGTTGGCAAACGATATAAGGATGAAGTGACCAAATGACTAGACCATGGCAGGACAGAGATTGACAAACAAGACAATATAAGGCGACCAAGTTACCAGAGGCTATACGAGCCGGCTTCCGAAAAATGACACCTCCAGAACAGTTACTTATAAAAAAGGCATCTGACGTTTTATTAGGCGCTATTGAAGAACATGTATATCCAGCTGTGGCAAATAGGTAGACCCGTGATCCATCCGACTCATTTAACAGATTTAAACGGATACATGTCTAACAGGTAGCAGGTTATTCATTTAACAGATTTAAACGGATACATGTCTAACAGGAAGCAGGTCAAGCAGGTAACTATTTATGCAGGTAAACAAGTAAATAGGTCTGACAGATAGCAGATTAGGCAGATAAATCCACACAGGTTACCCACAAAAAGACCAATTTGAATGAGTTTTTATCAAATATTTTATAATATTATTTAAAACTAATTTGAATGCTATAACTAAATCAAATTTTAATAATTAAAATATGTATAGTATAAATGAAATAATTATGATATTTATTGTATTTTAATTTAAATATTATATTCATTAGATTCTATAATCAAAACATATATATAATTGTAATATAATTTTGATATTGATAGGTTATATTTAGATATTTAAGATATTTTATTTAATATTTGATAGATATTAAATAATATATATTTATTAGATATAATTTTTTTTATTTTTTTATTTTTATAATCAAATTTTGTATTGAATTGAAAATAGTGGAAGTACAAAGCCTTTTAGGCAATATTACACAAATTTGAAAAAATAGACGTTATAGCCTTCTTCTCCAATTCAGTCCCAAATCAACCCCAAATAAATATGAACCCTAATTTGATAGACGAAGATAGCCAAAATTAAGGCTTTCCAGTAAAGCAATACCTTTCAATTTGGGAGGAGCATCTAACCCATTGAAATCCAGACTAGTTTGAAGCTTAAGAGTTTCCTTAACAATCTAATCAGCACCATAATTTTGTTCACGAAAAACATGGTTGATGACCATGGCTGGCTTTATAAGCTTTCTACAACAGCAGATAATATCAACATCCACCTTCTCCATTCTAAGATCTTTGCACAAGTTTAAGCTGTCAAAGAGAGCTCTGCATTCAGCTATACGAGGGTTTCCTTTAACATATAATCTGCCCATACCTATAACGATACTGCCATTGCTGTCCCTGAGAAGAACTCCACCTCCTGTTTCATTGTTGAAAGTACAGGCTCCATCTATATTTAACTTGTATCTGCCCTGTTTTGGGTTTTTCCATTTCAGGAAAAGAGGCTTAGTGTAACTTTTCATTTGATTTGTGCAACCAATGTTCCTTTTTCAAAACTTTTGCATAATCAAGACTAGGTAAAATGTAGAGAACATGCCTGATTATTGTAGTTGAGCTTGTATTTTCATTACTGTTTTTCTTTTTGTTTCGACCAAACCAGACTGACCAAGCTATGATTGCAGGGAGGATAGACAAGATGTCGCAGCTCTTTTGGGAAGCCCAGTACCATTTCATAATGATGTGCCCTATTTTCATGTAAGGATGTATCTGTATTCTGAAAATGACACTGCAATAGAGCAATATAGACCAGGATTGATGGCATTGCACAATAGCATGGTGAGTGGTTTCGATGTTGTTGCAGTGGACACATTTAGAAGCTAGCTGAAAGTTTTTGTTCTGCATAACTTCATCAGTAGGAATCCATTTATGAAGTGCTCTCCATAATAAAAATGAGCACTTCTTTGGAGTAACATCATTCCAGGTCTTAGCATAAAGTTTTGAAACATTTCATTTGTATCTTATATGGTTTAACGTGTCCTTGTTGCTGAACTTACAAAGCAGCATGTCAGTCTTATCAGAGAGATAAATCTTCTTGATTTTGTTGATTTCAGTCGTAGTAACCATCGAACTTAGTCTGTCAATGTCCCATCTTCCATTAATCCAGAAGTATTTCACATATTCATTACCAGTGTCCCACATAAATATTCTAGTGTTGTTGTCACTTATTTTGATGAATGGTTTGTGAGAATACCATCTATCATACCATAAATTCATATTTCCATGACTAGGCAACCAAAAGATTTGCTCCTCTAACCGCTCTCTAACATTAATGATACGACTCCAAGTTTTTAATTTTTTGTAAGGAGAAATAGCTAATATGGGATGAATGTTATCCCTGTAGTAGATAGATAACATATATCTGGCCCATAGAGACTTTTCCTGCCTGAAATTAAGCCAAATATTCAATGAATAGACCTGCTGAACATCCTTTAGTTTATGAAGATTGCGCCCTCCTTCATTAAAAGGCTTACAAAGTCTTTCCCATCTAGCCCAGTTAATAACCTTTTTGTTTTCTTTGTTTCCCCACAGGAATTTATTGAAAAGAAGCTCCAATCTGTTGATGATACCTGTAGGCAGAATGGTATATTGAAGAAAGTAGTTGGGAAGAGTAGCTAAGACAGTCTGAATCAGAAAAAGACGGCCAGCAAACGAGAGATCCAACTTATCCCAGTCCAAGATTCTATTCCTGGTTTTGTATATCAAGTCTTCAAAATTGGCAAGTCTTGTAGAGATAGCAATGGTTGTACTAAGGTATTTGAATGGCAGATTTGTATGCTTTATGTTCAGAATACTTTCAATGATAGTTGATTGCTGAGTATCCATCTTGTTTGAAACAATGACCTTGGATTTAGTAGTGTTGATCTTCTGTCCAGATACACATTAATAATGATCCAAGAAAGCCTTTATAGTTTGCATAGAATTAGTGTCACCATTGCTGAACACCATGAAATCATCTGCGAATGCTAAGCAAGAAATATTTTGGTTACTTCTGTTTTTATATCTGAGATTAGGATTACCATTTAAAATAAGCTTAATGCTTCTGATTAGATACATTTCAGCCAGTATGAAGAGACTTGGAGAAATCAGATCTCCTTGCCTCAAGCCTTGAGTGTTGGGGAAGAAACTTTTTAATTAACCATTAACCAGAATCGAAGAGAACACCTTGCAAATACAATTGATAAGAAGAGAAATTGCGTTAGTATTAAAACCAAATAAATAGAGAATATTGAAGATAAACTTATGGTTGAGCTTGTCAAAAGCTTTAGTCATATCAGTCTTGATGATGACATTGCCTCCTTTACATTTGGCATTGATATCAAAACATAACTCCTGAGCAACCAGAATGGTGTCTTGAATGCTTTTCCCCTTAACAAATCGACCTTTCTCATCAGAGATTAACTTAGGCAAGATCTTAGACAGTCTGTTGTTAATAATTTTCCCAATTATCCTTGAGATCATAGTAGTAAGGCTGATAAGACGATAATTTTGCCATTTGTTAGGATTGTCAAGTTTAGGGATTAAGAAAATGGTTGTAGCTTTCACCCCATTAGGAAGATCATAACTATTAAAGAACCCTTGGATAGCTTTGCAAAGGTCAGTTCCAACTATAGACCAACACTTTTTATAGAACTCGTCGTTGAAACCATCAGGCCGTGCAGCAGACACGGAGTTTAAAGAGTTAATAATACAAAATATTTCATCAGAATCAGGTACCCTTGCTATGCTATTATTGTCAGCCTCAGTAACCAAAGTAGGGATAGCATCCATAAGGTCAAGATCCCTCTCATCACTTATAGGAGGAGCAAGCAGAGCTTTGAAGTACTCAATAGCAGAATTCCCAATATCCTCCATAGTGGTTAACCAGCCATCACCAACTTTAATCCTGAAAATCCTGTTCTTCTTCAATCTTTTCTTCACAAAACTATGGTAAGCAACTGTATTTCTATCACTGTCCTTCAACCAGGTTGCATGAGCTTTCTGCTTCCAATACAGCTCTTCCCTATCCAACAGTAAGAGATGATTTTGCTTAGCCTCCTCCAGAGAAGTTCTATTAGCAACACTAGAGTCATTTTGCAAAATAGTTTCTCTGATCTTAATTATTTCTTTAGACCTCTTAATAGCATCAAAAATGTTCCCAAAAGTGCTTTTGTTCCACTCTTTCAACGCAGTTTTCAATATTTTTTGCTTAAGCCAGAAAATTATAATGGGATTCATCACCTCACCAGTCACATTAGCAGACCAACTTTCTTTCACCATCTTCAGAAAATCAGGGTGAGTAACCCACATGTTCAAGAACTTAAACGTAGCTTTAGACCTTTCAAGACTTGAAGATATTTTGATAGTAATAGGGCAGTGATCCGAGCAGCTTCTAGCATGATGGGACACAGAAGTAGACTCAAAGAAATTCAACCAGGAAGTGTTGAATAAAACACGATCAAGCCGCTTCCATTTGTATCCATTAGACCAAGTAAAGGCACACCAGTATAACAGAATCCACTAAACCACAGTCTATAATGACATTGTTAAAATCATACATTCCCCTTTGATTAATTGTTGAACAAGAAAGTTGCTCATGAATGTTAGAGATAATATTAAAGTCACCAAAGATAATCCACTCTTGAGAAGGATTATCAAGGTTTCTAATGGAATACCAAAGCGAAATTCTTTGATCTCTTTTGCACTTAGTGTAAATTACTGATACCATGAAGACTTTATCCAAAGAAGGATGGCAAACGTTAAGATGAAGAATCTTCTCATTGTTAAAAATAACCTCCACTTTGTAATCATAATGCCAAAACACCCAGATTCTATTATTAACATTGCTACTAAACCCACTGAGCTTCAGCTTCCTAGCAACAGACTGCATCTTGTCAGACTTAACAAAAGGCTCATGAATAGCTACAAAACTAGCTTTGAAAGAAATAACCATAGACCTTAGTCTTTGAATAGTCTTCTTATTAGAAAGACCCCTTGCATTCCAATTCAGAATAGTAATAGTCATTAATCTGAAAAGGATTTATTGGCTCTTTTGAGCTTCATGAGTTTTGAAGATACTGGCCCCTTGGAGTTCCATATTTTCGACACCTTCTTTGGCTTCTTTAAATCATGTTTTTTCAGATATACCTCTTCTGGAGTATCTTTAACTAGAGAACTTACTAAACTACCATCATGTCTTGAAGAGTAATGTATATCTTCATTTAGAATCTCAAACATGTTTCTCCTTTCAATAGTTTTCAAAGCATCAATCATCTCGTGTTCATTAACAAAGTCAAAATTGTGATCCAAAGTAGAAGTAACAATGTCTCTATCAATATTATTCATACTAACATAATGGTTTGGGCTGCCAGACTCATAATCATCTTGTGAATGATTCTCCAGATTCTTATTAACAACAATCGATTTAAGATGTTGTCCAGATTCTTTGTTGTTGACAGAAGCAAATTGATTCGATTGTTCAATAAGTTTGTTCATAGTTTGTGGATTATTGCTGTCTACTCATTGTTAGGAAGCTCAGAATGATGAACTTGATCAGGAACACTTGTTGCAGATAGAGATTGATCAGGAAGATTAATTTGGTCATTTCTTGAAATCTTTTCACCAGGAAGATGTTTCTTGCATTTATCATTCGAGTGTCCTATATGGGCACAGTTACTGCAATACAAATGAGTACTATCATATACTAAATCAATCTAGTAACCGTCAGTATCACCAAACTTTAACTGCATTTTGTGGACTAAAGGCTTGGAGATATCCACTTTGACCCAAAACCTGCAACAATTTTGCCTTGCCCTATTAACAGAAGGCACCCAAACTTTCAGAGGAATACCAATAACCTTCGCAATTTCAGAGATAGTAGAATTATTGAATAAGAATTCTGGTAAACTAGGGAGTGAAACCCAGATTGGTGTGAAAGGAAACTCAAGGTTTGGATCAAAATTTGGTGTCCATTTCAATAATCGCATTGCTTTGTTGCCCATAACCCAAACATTTCTTGACCGGAGCTTCTTGAAATATTCAACCTCATTAAATTCAACAAAAATGTGCATGTAATCCCAAACAGAAAGACTGTAATAACCAGTTAATTTAAACTTGCTCAAGAATTTCCTAAAAATCTCCATTGTGGGTTTACCCGAAGCAAACTTAGCAATTAAAGTATGTGTCGACATCTTGATTAACAAATCTTTATCATTAGGATCAAAAGTAATAACCGGGAAATCGTCTTTTAAAGAAACTGAAACGTTCGTATGAACGAACTCTGTTTTCCTGGGCTTTAATGTATAAGCATATGAACCAGTATGCAAATTTGGATTGATTTTCTCTTTGTTGGTCTCCTCAAACACATGATTAGATATAACATTGCTTGTTGCCAAGTAACCCAGATTTCTCCTTATCTTCAGTATTACAAAAATCTTGCGGCTGAGACAGAGTTGATTTCCTAAGCGTATGAAATTCCTCATTTGATGCAATCTTGAGAAAATTGCTTGCCAATGGGTTTATTTGACCAGCAGAATTAGACTTCTCCATGGATACAAATCAATTTTGATTCCTAAGATAGAAGAAGAGAAAGAAATTATCTATGTTCTTGTTCAAGAACAGAGCTTTTCCTCCAAGAATCCAGTTTCCTCTTGTATTTTTAATTATGGATAAAAAAAATGATTTCAAATGTGTTCTACATATTTATTAGATATCTAATTGTATTTTGATTTTAAATTATTATATTATTGAAAATAATTTTACGATTATAAAAATAATAATTTGTATTTCTTAGCTAAATCGAAATTCTATAACCAAGACAAGACATGTATATTGTAAACAAAATAATTGTAATATGATTTTGATATTGTTTGATTATATTTAGATATTATAAATATTTTATTTAATATTAAGTAGATATTAAATAATATATACTTATTAGACATCTAATTGTAATTTTATTTTAAAATATTATATTATTTAAAATATTTATATGATTATAAAAAAATAATTTTTGAAATTTCTATACTTAAGATATCTATATCGTAACGAAGATAATTGTAATATGATTTTGATATTGTTTGATTATATTTAGATATTTTAGATATTTAGGTAGATATTAAATAATATAGGGTGACTTCTTAAAGGTACATTAAATATTTCAAAATTCTTGTTGGATACACCAAACTTTCATAATTCCAATAGGTGTATAAGATTTTTAGAAGTATAAAAATATCCCTTTAATTAAAAACTAATTTTAATCCCTTTATTTTTTAAAAAATATAATCCTATTTAACTCACCGCCACCACCAAAATTACGACCACCGTCCGCGGACCACCACCGCCGCCGTCTCCGTCGCCGCCACGGCCACCACCACCAGGACCACCACCACGATCACCACCATGACCACCAGCACCACGACCACGACGACCACCACCACCGGCGGCAGACCACCACGACCACGACCACCACCGTCGCCGTCGCCGCTGGCACCACCACCACCACCACAGTCACCACCACCACCGCAGTCACCACCACCGACGGCGGACCACCACCACGGCCACCACCACCACCACGACCACCACTATGACCACCACCACCGCCGCCAACATTACCACCACCATAACGACCACCACCACCACTACCGGCGGCAGACCACCACCACCACTACCGGCGGCAGACCACCACCACCACCACCACCACCGGCGGCAGACCACCACCACGGTCACCACCACTATGACCACCACTGTCGCCGCTAGCACCACCACGACAACCACCACCACCACCACCGCGATCACATCCACCACCACCACCACCGGCAACAGATCACTACCAGGGCCACCACCGCGGCCACCACCACTACCGGCGGCGGACCACCACGATTACCACCACCACCGCTGGCACCGCCGCTGGCACCACCACCACCACCAATATCACAACCAGCAACACGGCCACCAAGACCACCACCATGACCGCCACCGCCGTCGCCGGCACCACCACGACAACAACCACCACCACCGGTGGCGGACCACCACCACTACCGTCGTCGCCGCTGGCACCACCACCACCACGACCACTACCACAACTTCCAGCGGCGGACCACCACCGGTGGCGGACCACAACCACCACCACCATCACCACAACCACCACCATGACCATCACCACCACCGCTGCTGACACCACCACAACCACCACCATTATCACAACCACTACCACAGCCACAACCTCCACCACCATTACCACAAATATCAGTACAACCCCGCCACCATCACGACAACCACGACCACTATCACCAGGAGCAGGAGCAGTAGCACCACCACCACCATCACTAATACCAATACATTCACCACCACAATCAGAACGACCACCACAATCAGAACGGCCACCATCGCCCCCACACCACGACCACAATCACCACAACCACGACCACGACCACGACCAATGCCGCCACCACCACCATCATGTTACTCTTATTAGGAATAAGAGTAATAAGAATTTTATTCCTTAATAACAGTAATAAGACTCTTATTCAAATAAGAATAATAAGAGTGTTACTGTAATAAGAATAACAATAATAAAATATTATTCTTAGGTTCTTCAACTACCTAACAAAAATCAATTATATTATTAATTTTTTATAAAATAACTTTTTAAGTTGTTTAAAAAATTTGTTATTCATTAAAAAAATACAAAAACTAATTAGTAATAATACAAATTCCTATTAAGAGAAAACTAATTAGTACATTAAAAACTAATTAGATATAATAACGTTTTTCTCTCTAAAACGGAGAGAGAAGTTATCGACATAATTAGAAATATAAAAACCTTGCGCTTGGCAAGTCACCTGAGAAAGCGAAACAAAATAATAATGATCTTAAACGGTTAGATTATTTGGTACATCGGTTTTGGAGTAGTTATAATAAATTTAAGGTCATTTGTGTCATTATAACTTAATAAAACATATAATTAGAATTTCTAAATTACCCGGCGCACTTAATAAAAAATACTCATGCTAAGGCACACCAAATAAGAATTATTAAAGTTTTCGAGTATCTAATAAGAAATAACCCAACAATATATACCTATTAGACATCTAATTGTAATTTGATTTTAAAATATTATATTCTTTAAAATATTTATACGACTATAAAAAAATAATTTTTGAAATTTTATAATTAAGATATGTATATATCATATACAAAATATTTGTAATATTTTTTGATATTGTCGAAAAAACTTATGGGCTCCACCTATCGAACGATTAACAATTATTAAAAATATTAAATATTAGAATCGAACCCATAAAATCCTTGAGTCTATTGTTTTTTAAAAAAAAACTAAAAATTTATTATATAATGAACAATTAAAAAAATTAAAAAATTAAATTTTAAATTTTTATTTATATAATTTATTTAAACAAAACATATAACAATCAAATTGTCATTTTTTTTAATAAACCGAATCCAACATCGAATTAAAACGACCGGGAACCAAAACAAAAATTAATCGGAATAAATCAAACCAAATTAAAAAAAAAATTAACGATTCGGTTTAAATCTCGAAAATTAAAACGAAAATTAAAACAAAAAGTTAAATGCTCCACCGAACTACAAACCGATAAATTTAATGGTTTGATTTTTCGATCAAGCGGGAGTTACGGGACTCATTTGTTTTAGTATAAATGTATGATTGGATTAATTATTTTATATTTAAAATATTAAATAAAAAATAAAATGAATTATACCTCTCTGACTTTTTATGGAGAGCCCATTTGTGGGTAACAAATTGAAGGTGACGCATCATATATTTATTTAAAGGGGAGCATAAAATATTAGTAAGTTAAATGAGCGAATTAAATAAGTCTCAATCAAAATTAAAAGGTTAAGCTAAAAGTGGTTTACTTTGTCACCGCAAAAAGTGGCTACATAAAAGGTCCGTTCTTTTGTTGGCGCGTCCGGATATCCAGATGATCAGCTCGGATATTGGTTTTCAAGTTTGGATATCGGGATTGGTCATTCGGATATCCGGATTTTGAATTCAAATATTCGATTTTTTTTTATTTATTTTAGGAATTTTCTCTGGAAATAGAGTTGGCACCAAATCCAAAATCTTTCAAAACTATTCTATATATTTCTAAATCTCTTGATTTGTTCAACAAATTCTAAAAAGCTTTAGTTTCTTGTTTTAGATATCATAGTTCTACTTTCTAAATAGTTTAAATATTTTTTTTATTATTTTTTTTCTTTGATAAATACACTTAAATAACATTGTGATAATATTATGCTAGCTAAATTAATAGATACGTATCATTTATCAAGTTATTTACTTGTTATAGTTGTTTAAATTAGTTGTTATTCGTTTATTTTTATTTTGGAAAAAAAAACTAAATATTTCATTTTCATTTGTGATATCAGTAAGTGTTAGTCAAAATTTAGTTTTTGTTAATTGTGATAAGATGGAGTACCTTTTATTTTCATTTTAATTATACTTACGAAGAAGAACTTGAAGAAGATTAATGATGTTTGTAATAGTTTTTTTAGATTTTGTATTTTATTTTGAAAACATTTGTACAACTCTTGGCCGTATAAATTGTGAACGACTAAATAAACAAAAAAAACTATTTACCTTTTATTATAATAACAACAATTATACTATCAAATAATTATAAGATATGATTTTTGTAAAAAATAATAATAACAACACTTCTAATATTTAAAACCAAATCACAATAATAATCAAAATGTAATATTAAAATTATAACCATATAACGTGTAATATTTTACCATGATAAAATATGATTTTAGTTTAAAAAATAATAACAAACACTTGTAATATTTATAACCAAATCATAATATTAATCAAAATGTAATAATAAAATGACAATCATATAACTTGCAATATTTTACCATCATAAGGTATAATTTTGGTTTAAATAATAATAACAACACTACTACTATTTATAACCAAGTCATAATAATAATAATATTCAAAATGTAATATTAAAGTTATAGCCATAAAACTTGTACTATTTTAACATGATAAGATATGGTTTTGGTTTATAGCATAATATCAACACTTTTAATATTCATAACAAAAACATAATAATAATATTCAAAATGTAATAATAACATTATAACCTTAAAAGTAATATTTAAAATTTTGGTTTATAAAATAATTACAACGCTTAAAATATTAATAACCAAATCGTAATAATACTAACCAAATTGTAATAATAAATTTATAATCATATACATTATAAAAATATTTTTTAAATATAACTTAAGGTATGATTTTGTTTTATAAAAATAATTACAACACTTATAATATTTATAACCATATAATAATAATAATGATAATCAAAATATAAACAAGTCTAACAGGTAGCATAATAATAATAATCAAAATCAAAATGTAAACAGGTTTAACAGGTAACATGTCTGACAGGTAATTGCTTATGCAGGTAAACAGGTCTAACAGGTCGCAGCTTAAAGAGGTAAACAACTCTGACAGGTTGCAGGTCTGGCAGGTAGCAGGTCTGGCAAGTAACAGGAAAACGAGCCAGGTCTGCAGGTACCCATGACAGGTACCCATTTATTTCTGGCCGGTCCAGACCCATTTGCCACCCCTATGTATATCTATTAACCAGATAGTACAAACAATATTTAAAAACCACTAAAAACATGTTATAAATAATAATAGTTATGGAGTAAATGAAGAAAGAAAAAACCTCTCGTATTAGATATGAATAAACGAGAAAGCTTAGTTGTAAAGGCACGATTTTTGGAAATACAAAAGACTAATATTATCAATATATTCATTTTCTTGCTTGATTACAAGGTATCATATTGAAATGAAATCTCATATCAAACGGGACACTTACTGTTGGAATTTTTTTTTTTTAAGAAATTGCGTTTAAACTTACTAATAGTGGTAAAAATATCAAGATTAGAAGGAAAATTTGGGCAAAACCCGGCTCTACTACTCATATTGGTTAACTCCAACTGATTTTTTCTTTTTTTATGTAGCACAAATACCAGACAAAGCAAAATAACTATCTGACATCAACACTTTCTGTCTTAGAGAAGAACACATGAACTACATATCGATTGTTAACACTGAACTATCATCGTCATTATCTTCTTTCCCTACCATAAATGAATCACTCAAATGCCAAAGAAAAAATCTAGAAAGAGATGAGGACGATGAATTCAATGTACATTCCTCAAGTTACACGAACCAAAGCCTACCTTATATTTTTTATTTTAATGTCTAGATTTATAGTTGATCTTGCTTGTGGTTATTTTTTTTATGTAAACTCATATATAGATGTGTAATTAAAGAGAGTTACGAGATGTATATGGCCTTAAAGTGTAAGATTTTCATGTAAACCCTAATTCTAATTTTAGCTTATGAAATCTCATTTCTTCTCATTTTACCAAATTAGGGTTTACGAATTTGGCAAATGGACTGAATATAGAGAGACATAAGGGAAATGGAGAATAAATTTGGAAGAAAAGAGGATTTGTCGCTACACTTAGGGTTAATTGGAGGTCTGATTGATTAAACGGGTATTTGGGTAATTAAACGGGTATCTGGTATAAGTTATATTAAATTGGGCTAGGTTGGGTTAGGTTTATTTAAGTTCGACCTGGTCCGGCTTGGTTAGTTGTGGGTAAATGGTAAGGGTAAATGGTAAGTGTTTAATTTTGATCGTAAATTGTAAATCTGACGTGGCTAATTACTTGGCGTGTGAGGTGGCATATGCAAGGGAATTATTGGTCAAAATTGTGGGGGCTGAAAAAGTAACAAAAATAAGTGACACGTGTCAGTTTCTTAGGCTTCACGTGTGCGGATGGGGACTAAGCTTCAAAATTTCTCAAATGAAAGGGATTGGTGGGAGACAAAAGTGAAGGTGAGAGACTAGTTTGATACAAGGGGTAAATTTGGGGGACTAACAATAATTTTTAGCCTAGATTTGAACTCTAATCTAGTTTATGTTTTTTTCTTAATATATAAAGACTAAACATATGGTAGACTATCTCTCTAGGATATATGAGACTTGCTAAAGTAGCGCAACACAAACTACAATGAAAAGTTTTTTACCAGTGTATTAACATACTACCACCACCCCTATTACAATCATTATGCATTCAATGGCAATGAATAACTGTAAGGCGATACAAATTTTTTGGATGATTCCAATAAATTTATTACTGATTTGGTTAGAGTCGAGGTTGAAGATGAAGACTAGGCATTTATTTGTCAAAAATGTATGAATACTTTATTGATACATGATATATGACAAAGAATTTTTGAAGATATCTAAAATAAAAAAATATTCTCTAAATTCAAAAGATCTTCAGAGGAAGGATGATTTGAAGAGTGATTCTAATAGACAAAGACTCAGTGTGACATAGATGTCTAAAATGAGAGATCAAATAAAACATTATTGGTTTGATGATAAAATTTGGGTTATGCAAGGAGAAAAATCAATGAGATTTTCCCCGAAAAAAAAAACAAGTCACCAATAGAAATTTGAAACCGGAGATGCCTCAATGGTTTCTAATGGTTATAAAACCCCACACATAAGGTGTAATGAACTAGGACTATAAGTCGAGTCTATAATCCAAATTTAAAAAAAATGGCTCTACAACAACGACTGCCAATTATAAAAAAAAAGGTAAAAAAATTCGGAGGATAAAAATACTTAAAATATTATTATCACTCAAACTATAAGACTAATAAATCAGAAACAAAAAACTAAAAAAAAATCAACAGAGAAAGCTATTAACGGTTGACCCATTTGGTCTTACCATTAGAACCCAATTTTGCTAACTGAATCGAGCTCTCAATAGAGCCCGATATACCCCTTTGCGGGAGTTGAAATCCTTCAACATTACAATTACAAGTTCCATGCCCTCGACATCTGTGGACCCGAGTGAATTTGGATCAGTTGTACAAGCCACGATTTTGGTACATTTACACCTTACTTCATTATTACTTCACCAACTTTGTTCACCATGTTCTTGTATAACTTCTAGAAAGATATTCCCACACATATAAAATAATTGAATTAGTGACTCTAAAATTCATCCATGGCTACAAAAAACTTATTTAACTATACGTCAGTCAAGTGATACACAACGAGTTAGATCTTCCTCAACTCTACATGATCTATAACCAAAGAAAAACTAATGATGTCATGCAAGAAATACACAAGACACACATAAAAAAATAAACGAGATTATGTACAAGACAATTTTATTCTTTTCTTATT
Organism: Limnanthes douglasii subsp. nivea; assembly: GCA_036936605.1. Lineage (NCBI taxonomy): Eukaryota > Viridiplantae > Streptophyta > Magnoliopsida > Brassicales > Limnanthaceae > Limnanthes > Limnanthes douglasii. Next base: position 78,797,481 of record JAUPFV010000003.1, on the reverse strand, counting down.
TGCATTTTATCTCGTTCGTACAACTTGACAGCTCCCTTCGAGAAAGATAAAATCCTAATTTACGTTTATGTACGTCTTCAATTATCCAGATTATTGAGATCCCATACATCCTATGATATGCACGTGGGATGAAGTAATAGAAAGTCATATTTCTAAGTTTTTAAAAATTACATTGGGAGAAGATTTTTGGGGTAGTAACGCGAATCTTCAAGATGACCGATGACTCTATCAAAATAAGAAAAGTCTTTCAAGACTTTGGCGATTGGTTCAAGTATATGCAGATGTAGCGGAAGAAATCCAAAAAAATGGATGAAAAATAAAACAAACATATCATTTTAAAATAATATGAAAGAAACAAACCTCGTATTATTTCACACTAGTTTGATAATTACCTTCTGATGGTAGCCATATAATGACGTTTTACATGATATCCTATTTGTGAAGGATACACTCCACATCTGACTCGTCTAGGTATATATAACTCCGGACACGAAGAAGTATTTGTAGAATAAGTTTTTAGCTGCGGCAACACCCTATTTAGGACTATCTTTGGTCCATAAAATAGTAGCAATATTTGGAGCAAAATCCATCGATGCTAATGTGATAGTAAGCATTCAATTATAGTAGGTATGCTATAAATATAAGGGTTGATGATAGGTACAAACTTGATTGGGTTAGTTTTCCCTCTTCTAATAGTATTTTCATCATAGATGACCTTTAGCTGATGGTAGAACATAGGCTCGACATGGATGCTCTTGTGATTGATTTTTGAATGACCATTAGTTTCAATATCGTCATATGGCGCTTTGGATGTACTATTGGATGACTTAATCGAATAACTAACCAAGTTGTTAAATTGACCAGATGTCTGGTAGTTTTACAAATCGTTATCAGTTACAGACACACTTAGGGATCATATGAGTTCTAAAGTCTTAAGATTTGTTCCTCAATTAGGACAACATAAACGAAAAATAAAATTCTGAAGAAAAAAAACTACGAGCAATACATGATGATAAGCCGGAGTTAGAAATTGAATTTGTAAAGAAAGAAGGAAAAAATGATGAAGATAAAGATTTATACTATATTTTATTAATATGTTTCTTCACACTTTCATACTTGATAGTTATTGTAATATATATCCTGTAAAGAATCCGTTTGATTTTGTTACTAAGATAATCTAATTTGCTAGCGTAACAACTTTAGTCTTATCTAATACAACTTTTTATTTTCCTCATGGACCTTTAGGTCTTAAATATTTGTGTGGCCCAAGTTAATACTTGACCTAATTCAGTAGGTTTTATATGAGACACGAGCTAACACTTCACTTTCTTCATCAATAACCATCTTTCTTCTCTTTTCTTTCTATCTATCAACCACCAAAGTTGTCTCACAATTCCTTCTAGCAGAGATAACTCTGTCATTCTCCCTTAAACTGAGTGGAGATTAGCGAAGACCAAGTTTGACAGAAAGTAAGACGAATCTATTGTGAGGTAGAGCTTTAGTAAATGAATCGACAGTTTGTTCCATGCTGGGAAGAAACTGAATATTTAGGGTTTCTCTGAGCACCTGATCGAATGAAATGCACATCTACCTCAATATCCTTAGTTCTTGTGTGAAATACCAAATTAGAAGCCAGTGAAGCAGCCCCCAAATTGTCACACTATAAGATAGAGGGTTGCGATAAAAGGACCTAAAATTTTAAAAAAACTAAGTTGAGCCATATGATTCCAGAAGACATATTGGCTAGGGCTTGATATTCAGATTCAGTACTGGATCGAGCTACTACCTGTTGTTTCTTAGAAGACCATGAGATTAGTGACTTACCAAAGAACACATGATATCCTACAAATGAGCGTCTTTCATCAATGGAGCTAGTCCAGTCAACATCAGAGAAGCCAATCAATGTCAGTTGGGAAGATGGTTTCAGATGAAGTCCAAGTTTCTAGTATCAGATAAGTATCTCAACACTCGCTTAGCACTTTGCAAATGAACATTTGTAGAAGCTTTTGAAAACTTTGACAATTTATTCACATCAAATGTTATATCTTGTCTAGTATTGAGTAAGTATTGTAACATTCCTAACACACTATGGTATATTGTAGGATCATGAAGAGGAGTACCATCAAAAATGAACAATGATCCCCCATCATCCATAGGAGTCACATATGGCGTGAAAGAAATCATCACAGTCGACTCAAGTAAGTTGGCTACATACTGACTTTGAGTAATATATAATCCAGAATCATCCCCGCTTACTCCCATCCCCAGAAATAGATGAAGATCCCTCATGTCTTTAAGAGAGAACCTGTTATTAAGTTTGGTAATAAAATACTGCAGTTCTGTAGGCTTTTCACTTGTTACAATTATATCATCAACTTAGATGAGTATAATTGAGATTACTTGGGTTGTGAAGAAATAGAGCATATCATTATCAGCCTTAGAGTTTAAGAAGCCCCAATTTATTAAAACATCTCTAAGCTTAGAAAACCAAGCCTTTGGTGCTTGCTTAAGTCCATATAGGTCTTTGTGTAGCCTGCAGATATGATGGGGCCTCTAAGTTCCTATAAAACCTTGAGGTTGAGACATGTAAACAACTTCCTTGAGATTCTCATTTAGGAATGCATTATTTATGTCTAGTTGACGAATATACCAATTTTTGCACACTTCAAGACTTAGCACAAGCCTGATAGTTGAGGGCCTGATTATAAGGCTAAAGGTTTCACCAAAGTCAACTCCAACGGACTGGTGAAAACCTTTGGCAATCAGCCTAGCTTTGTATCTCTGTAAGACACCATCAGCTCCAAATTTTAGCCTGAGAACCCACTTATTACCAACAACATTCATTTGAGATTGCCAAGGAACTAAAGACCAAGTAGAAATAAATTTTAAGGCATGAATTTCATCAAACATTGCCTTAGTCTAGTTAGGATTTATCATAACCTTCTTAAAACATTTTGGTTCCCTGAGTAGAATCTAACTTATATTAACTAACCCATTGTAGATGTGTTTAGATGTAAATATGCATGCTTTGGCCCTGTTTTGGATAGGGTGTATGTTAGTGATAGAATATGGAAGGCTAGTTGTGGGATTATGACCAGATTCTAGAACATAAAGCATCATAGTGTTTATTGGAGATTTTTTTGTGTGAGTAATTGTGTTTAAGTCTTTACTAGAAGCTAAATGTTCAGAATTGTAACGTGCAGGGTTGGAGGAAGCAGGTGGAGTTAGGAAAATATGATTTTCAAATGAATAACAAGGTACAGGTGAGTTACCTTTATCTAGTTGAGTACTAGTAGAAGATCTGCACTGCATTTCAGTAGTTGTAGGATAACTAGAGTTGGATACTCTAGGATAAGTACTAAACCATTATAACATAGACACATGAGACTCATGCTTAGTAGTGTTAAAGAATTGTTTAGTGCATGGAAATTTATTTTCATTAAAGACAACATGTCTGGAAATGATGAGTTTCCCTGAAGATGTAACACATTGTACCATGTGTGTGTAACAGAATACCTCAGAAAAACACATTTGATAGAATGAAAGTTGCTCTTATGATTCTGATAAGGTCTAATATAAGGAAAACATAATGAACCAAAGATTTTAAGAATATAATAGTTTAGTTTTCTATGATAGACAAACTCATAAGGTGATTTGTGGTTTAAGATAGAAGTAGGTAGTCAATTTATGAGGTAAGTAGCAGTACTGAAAGCATCAGACCAGTAGGAGAAAGGCACATGAGACTGAGCCAAGAGGGTTAGGAAAGACTCAACTATGTGTCTATGCTTCCATTCTGCCGTGCCATTTTAGGCAGAAGTATTAGGATGTGACATTCTCATCTCAATACCACATCTCTTAGCAAAGGGAATAAGATCTTGAAACTCACCTCTAGTATGGATTATTTCTGACTGAAGGGTAGTTTGGGAAAGAGTTTTGGAAATTTAATGTTTAATGTAAAATATAGAGAGATAAGTAAGGTGTTTGGTAGCAGTCAATCTTGATCACCCTCATTAATGAAATTAGTTTGGGTATTTATACTAATTTAATAAACCATGGGCCTTCCGGGTCAAATCACGGGCTTGGGTTAAGTTTAAAAACCCATTAGCCCAAGAGATGAAATGACTAACAACTAGTTGAGTCATGTTCCACTCAGTTATACAGTTAGTGGGGCATGGTACCGGATATGTCCGAACAGCCCCTCGGATATATACAGTGGTCAGTGTTAGATAAATCCAACCTCATCAACCTCCCATCAGTTCGTAAAACCTTTAGCTGTTTTTCAAATTGTTTTTCAACCAGTTTTTTGAATTGTAGGAAAACATATAAGGTGTGAAAAACTCAGGTAAGGTGCAGGCTGCTGCTGCTGTATCATATGTATTAGAAGAAAAGTTGACGTTTTCCATTATACGTCTCTGATACCAAATTGGAAATTGAATCTTTAAAAAAAAGGCAAAATGATGAAGATGGAGATTTATACTGTATTTTATTAATCTATTTTTCACACTTTTACAGTTGATAGGTAGTGTAATATATATACATCTTGTAAAGATTCTGTTTGAGGTTTGTTACTAAGAAAATCTAATTTGATAGTGTAACAACTTTAGTCTTATCTAATACAGCCTTTTATGTTCCTCATGGACCTTTATTCTCGGGTCTTGAATATTTGTGAGGCCCAAGTTAAGACTTGATCCAATCCAGTAGGTTTGATAGGAGACACAAACTAACACTTCACTTGTCTTCATCAGCATCATTCTTTTTTCTCTTCTCTTTCTCTCTATCAACCACCAAAGTTGTCTCACAATTCCTTCTAGTAGAGATAACTCTATCACCCGGACATGACCAGAGAGTGACGTGCGAGCTTTTGAGGACAGAAAATAAAAACGCAAGACCCACACAAAAGTTGAAGAAAAAAAAGTTAAGAAAACAGATAAAGGCAAAAAAACAAAAACAATTTTTTTAATCACAATACAATAGATTTAGAGCAAAAAATCGGTTTTTAGATAGCACAATGAAGAGTTCACAAAAACACAAAAAAAATCAAATGATAAACAACAATTATTCTATATACTAAGATAATATATCTTCACCGACGATGTAAAACCAAACTCAGCGGTCATAAATACGCATGTCCAATCAATAGTTCATATACAAAATGTCATCGTAGGTCATCTCATCAGTATACAGTCTCCAACCGTTCAATCGTGTATTAGATCAATGACTTATAATCACGGGAGTTACATCGGCACTCGTTACTGCATCTTTTGAAACGACACGCTTGGATATTTTGTTTCAGATTTTTGATGATGTACGCGTCAAATACTCCTTTTGTTTCATAATATAAGTCTTTTTAGAAAAAGAAATTGTTTCATAATATTTGTCGTTCTCATTTTCCAATGCAGCATTGATTACCTATATTTCACTTTCAACCAATAAAATAGTTAACCTTCTCCACAAGTTATTAACTCCACCAATCAAATTTATTTTCTTTTATTTTTTCAAAGTCATTATTAATTTCCTTAATACCCGTGCAACAACCTTAAATGACTAATATTATGAAATGGAGGGAGTAATCTACAAGGAACATGACAAATGTTACCTTATCAAGCAATTTATTTACTCATTAAACAACAGTTTATTTTAGATTTAAAACTAGGGGACAACCTTGATATGGAATATATATCACACGGTGGCATGTACCTTCATTTATAAAAGTATGGCTAAGGGTGGTAAACAAGTCAACCCACGACCTACCAGACTCATTTAATAATTTTAAATAGATTGCAAGTATAGCAGGTCTGACAGATTGCAGGTCTGGTATATTGCAGGTCTGGAAGGTTACTGCTTATGCAGATCTAACAGAAAAATAGGTTTGACAGGTTGCAGGTGTCGCAAGTAAACCCACGCAGGTTACCCACTAGAAGACCCATTTAAAGCACTGCTTATCAAATATTTTTTAAAATTAATTTGAATGTGTTAATATGTTGAATTTCAATAATTGCGATATGTACCGTATAAACTAATTAGTTATGTTATTTATTGTATTTTAATTTAAATATTATATTATTTAAATAAAAATTCTATAATGAAGACATGTATATCGTAAACAATATGATTGTATTATTATTTTGATAATGTTTGATTATATTTAGATATTTAAGATATTTTATTTAATATTAGGTAGATATTAAATAATATATATACATCTAATTGTATTTTGATTATAAATTATTATATTATTGAAAATATATTTATGATTATAAAATTAATAATTTGATTGTCTTAAACAAGATATCGTTTACAAGATAATTGTAATTTGAATTTGATATTTTTTGATTTTCTCGAAGATAAACCTCTAAGATTTGTTTTGTTTGAAAATTTAAAAATATATAGAAAGAGAATTGTAGCTAATTTAGAGAGAGATTGATGGTGTGCGTGAATATAAGGGGTGGGGGTCTATTTATATTTTTTTTTTGTTTTTTTTTAAAGTTACCGTTACGATGACATCATCAATGACGTCATCAATTTGAAATATCTAGACATGAGTTTGGATCTGTAACGGCTAGTTTAAAAAACTAGCCGTTACCAATTCGGATATCAGGACAAATCATCTGGATGGTCCGAATTTTCAATCTGGATATCCGGACAAATCGTCCGGATGGTCCGATTTTTTCGATTTTTTTTATGAGTTTCCTCTATAAATAGAGGAGACCTCAACTCCAAACTCACAATCTCTCAAATCTACTCTACATCTCTCTAAATCTTTCTGCTAGTTCTAGAAATTCTATAAAACTCTACTTTCTTATTTTACATATTGTAGTTTTACTTTCAAAATAGTTCGATTTTTTCGCTAATTGTTTTTATTTTATAAAAACACTTAAATAACATTGTGATAACATTATAATAGCTCAATTAAGAGCTTCGTTTTTTCATTGTTGTAGTTATTTAAATTAGTTTTTTTAATTTTAATTTTATTTGCGATATTAGTTGTTATTAGTCTAAATTTAGTTTTTATTAATTGCGATATTAGTTTCAATTAGTACTTAATTGCATATTTAAAAAAAATATTGTTTTAAGTTTAAAATTAGATGTGAAAACGTAAAAATACTAGGCACACTAAGAATCAAAATATAATAATAAAATGACAACAATATAACTTGTAATATTTTACCATCATAATATATGATTTTGGTTTAAAAAATAATAAGAACACTACTACTATTTATAACCAAGTCATAATAATATTAAAATATAATATTAAAATTACAACTATAAAACTTGTAATATTTTGACATGATAAGATATGGTTTTGGTTTATAACATAATATCAAAACTTATAATATTTTAAACCAAAACATAACAATAATATTCAAAATGTAATAGTAACATTATAACGTTAAAAATAATATTTAAAATTTTGGTTTATAAAATAATTACAACACTTAAAATATTAATAACCAAATCAAAATAATACTAACCAAAATGTAATAATAAATTTACAATCATATACATTATAAAAATATTTTTTAAAATATAACTTAAGATGTGATTTTGGTTTATACTTATAATACTTAAACAAATCTGGCAGGTTGCAGGTGTGACAGATCTAACACGTAAACAGGTCTGATATGTTGTAGGTCTGTCAAACTGCAGATATAACGGGCCAGATTGCAGGTTCTCATTTAATTTCATATCTAGACTCATTTTTCACCACTAGATAAGGATACATACGATAGTACTAAAATAGGTATGCTAGTGTATGATCTCATGTAAAACTCAAACACGGTTATGCTCATGTACGACCTACATACCTGCTGGCATGGACCTCGACTTTCGAGCCTACGACAATGGTAACGAGTCACCTCTAACTAAATCTCACCGACTCCTATTGATAAAGACCCAAGTAACCAAAACCCTACACAACGATGAAGACATCTAACTAAACTCTACCGAACCTCTTGTCGGTTACCGAAGCCCTTCCACAACAATGAAAGTTTTCAACTCGATATTAAAAACAAACCAACAAAATGAGGTCTCAAACCGCCTCGTACTGACCAAATGTAAAGTACCGGTTGAATACGTCATTTAAAAGAAGAATAACAAACGGACTAAACACTTCGTATTGTTGTGACATGTGTCTCATTTATTATGTAGCATGCATCATTACCTTATCATCTATAGTTTATTACTCTATCTGTTTCATAATATAAGTCTTTTAAGGTTGTTGCACTGGTATTAAGAAATGCAATGATTAATTTTGATTTTATAAAAAGTAGTCATAAATTTACTAGTATAACCTTCATTGAAAACAATAATATGAAAGCCACTACAAGACAAAGGATAAAAAGGTAAAATACATAATAAAGTTGCATTGAAATTTGAAAACGACAATTATTTTGAAACAAAAAAATTCTTCTAAAACGACTTATATTATGAAACGGAATGAGTACTAGATATGTTATCCACTCATCACCTAAATAATGGAAAATATCTACAAACAAAAGAAAAATCCCCTAATAAGTTAGTCATTTGTCTCTATATATATTGTTTACATTTTCTTTGTCATCTCTAGCATTATATTTTTAGACATAATTTCTTTATATCAAATCGTTCAAGAAAGCTGATTTTGAAGTTAAATTGATTTTGATTCTTAAAAAAAGAGTTCACATTATTTACATTTGATGTTAGGGTAATTGCATTTAGTAATATAATTTATTTTAATAATTGATAATCCATCAACAACTATATAATATCAAATTTATTTACAGAAAACAATCTAAAATTCGATAAAATACCGATAACTATAAGATTTTTAATTAGAAGTATGGATAATACTTGATAGTTAAAATATCCATAACTGTTTTTTGTTTTTTTAAATTCGATATTTTATAAACAATAGTTTTAAAAGAATTTGAAAAACATCATTGGTGTTGTTTCTTAAGACGAACAAAACTAGATCTACGAAAGATTTTTTTTTTAGTTGCGTAATTATGTATAATTTGATTGCAAAATAAGACTAAAAACAACTATGCTACAGTTACATTGCTATGTGTAATTTTATTGCTAAAAAGCAATTGTGTGCAGTTGAAAATTACATGTAATTTAGTTGCGAAAAAAACAATTGTGTTCAGTTGCAAAATTACGTGTAATCGAGTTGTGTAAATAAGAAAAAAAAAAGTTGCGCAAATAAGAATTTGGTTGATAAATAAGTCTGATTGTCGGAAAAACCAAAATACAAACTTATGTTGTGAAAATAAGTGTTAAATAAGCGTAAAACAACTAACTCTTTGGAGTTGCATAAATATGTACATTTTTATGTATTTTTTTTATTTTTCTTAAATAAAATAAAATAAGATTACGTTGTAGTTGCATAAATACGTGCAATTTGATTGAAATGATCAATTGTGTTCCTGTTGTGTTCCTGTTGCGTAATTACGTGCAAATGTGTTGCGTAAATAAAAAAACTACTTATGTAAATATAAATTTGGTTGCAAAATAAGTTTGAAGAAAATAACTGTATTCCAATTGCAGAATTACGTGTAATTTGGTTGCTAAAATAAGATAAAAACAAAAATTCTGAAAATATATCATTCACGAAAGTTTTGTTCCTTTAAAAAAATAAAAATATATATTTTTCTAAAATATGTTTCTAGTCAGTGTTTAAATTATATGCTATTTTAAAAATTAAAAATAATTCGTTGGTGAAATTTATTTGAATATTCATAATCTTGTTGCAAACATTCATATTCATATTGTTATTGTTGTTGGTTTTTGATAAACTTCAAAAATCTAAATAGTTATTAGTTATTTTCAACTTTTTTTTTAATTGTGGACTGTTTTTTAAGTACTATTACAGTTTAATAATTTCTGAATTTTTTAGCCAAACTTATTTTAACCGCCAAACTAATTGAAATGTGACAATGTAAATATTTCGGGATACCAACTAAATGGAAAGTGAAGCAGAAAGTATACTATCCAACATATTTCGATTCATGTACGAAATATATAAACGGCATGAATAATGAATATATTTATATCAAGACACAATCCTGTCCATTGTGATTCTATGTCGATCCTCAAGTTAAATAATGTATTTATTTGATTACTTTTGCTTTACCGACATTGTAGCCACCATACCATCGCAAGAGTTGGAGATATCATTAATATGACCGAAATCATCACCATGATGAATAACCAAAGCAAAACTCATAAAATTTCTTCCACACATCAAATCCAACAACCACACTACCACTACTCCATTCACTTTTGTTTGGCGTGGCAAATTTCTAGTTCAAAATTCTTATATGCCCTTTTGTTCTTTTAAACTCAATCACTTCACAATCTTTTGTATCAATTAAACCCTAAGACTATTAGCTTTCCTCAATTTCATTACAAAGGAGCATTACTTTTCTTCAATACGGACGGTTATCTGTCTCATTAGGTTTGGATTTTCATATAACCGAAGAAGAAGATCGTTAAATTTTTCAGTTTGATTGACCCGAATCAATAAAATTTTGACTCTGATTTTTTAAACCGAAATGGAGTAGATAAAATTTGATTCGGTTCGATAAACTCCGGTGCAGTCTGCTACGATTTTGGTTTTGGTTCGGTCTGTCTCGATTTTTGTTTGTTTTGGTTCGATTTTGATGCAGTTTGATTATTAAAAAAATAAAAATTTAATTACAATTTTAATTAAAGAGTCAAACTTTTTATTTAAATAAATAATATAGAAATTAAACTAAAAATTAAGTTTTAATTTTCTCGGTGGTCCTTGCCTAATAAATTTAGCAATATCATTATGTATAAAAATAAATTAAATAAAATAACAATCGGCTTTCACGGTTAATCGGTTTAAATTTTACCGGTTCAATCGATTTAGCGGTTTTAATGGTTAGCGGTTTTATCGGTTCAGTTTTGTATTTGTTTTATTACCTCCTACAATCTATCGATAGGTGTTTGCCAAGTGTTGGTCACTGTTTTGGCCGACTAGCTAAGAATATGGTCTAGCGAGTTTTGTTAAGGCTGGGTCGAATCTTGTTCTGACATTGATGGTTTTCCTAACAAATGGTGCGGTGAGCGTAGAGATCTGATATCAATATTCGTAGTTGGTGAAGAATATAAATTAGAAGATCGTAGATCTTGGAGTAAAGTCAAGCGCGATCATAATGATGGATTCATCGATGAAAGTATTAGATCAAAATTATCTACTAGAATGGAAAATACTTGAACAAATGTGAGGTATGTCCCTTGATTTAAATGTAACATTCTATTTATTGGTGTGTTAGATGAAAAATGGTTTATATATAAGGGTGGAGATGGAAGACTTATGGTTTTGCAAAACTCCCATGTTGTTATAAAGGCTTTTCAGACTAATGGTGTTTTAGTCATGGATGGGTCTGTAGTAGAAGGGGCATCTAGTGTGGGGAATGAGTCTGCTAGGATTCAACTATAGGCAGTTGAAGACTTGTCGAAGAAGGTGGAGATTCAATCCACAAAGTACCTGAAGAGTTTTATGACTGACAATGGCGTGGTATTAGTGAACCGACCATTCACTAGTTTTCCTTCGAGGAGAGAGGCAGTACGAAGCAATTTGTTCAGCTCGTTGGCAACAAAATCATTTTCGTAAACGTCAAAGTAAGCTGAGGCAGGGGAGAGATGTTCACCTTCCTCAAGATTTCTTCTTAACCAGCTGTTTGCTTCATCTGAAGAACAAATTCTCCTGCATAATCCGAGTCGACTATAACAAATTCTCCCCTTCTCTATCGACTACCTTCTTTTGCTTCTCCTCTGCAGTGAGCCTCTTCGGCCTCACAACCCCCACTCTCCCAGCCGTCTCACTTCAACTGAAGTTTTATTATCAGTATTCACCTGGTTTTCTTCCCGGATACTAGCCCGAGAGCTTACCCGGATTTCAACTTGTCTTTCTTGTTGGACCTCTGTTGGTCTTTCCTCTAGAGTTTTGATCTGTTGGTCTCCTTGGACTTCAGTTCCCTGATCTTCGTGTGCATCATTCTCCAAACCCGCGTCTTCCTTGGTTTGTTCATGTTCTTCTTCAGAATTCTCAACATCTTGATAACTGGGAGCCCGAGCCCGAGTGGGAAGAAAAATCATGTTGTCCAAAGTTGTCAAACGCTTGAGAATAACATCTTATGGGGGTGTCATGAGGTCGGGCATGGATTTTTCTAACCAGGATCATATCTCCAAAGATTACTTCTCACCAAGTTCATCGGCATGAACTCCGATGAAACTTATGGCTCCAGTTATCACCCACCCAGATACTTAACTTCTCAAAACGTTTCTTTGCAAACTTCGCATAACCTTTAAAAGGTTTAGCAACTCTCTTCATAGCTGTTTAAAATAAATATTTCAAGTTAACCGATTTTAATAAGTAAAGCAGGATAAAGTACGAAAATACATACCTCGCCCGGGCCTCTTCAGAGTCAACCGATGGGGAAGGTCTTTGGAATCTTCAGAACCGGTCTCCCATAGCCCAAAGATAAAATGAATTGTTGCTCGTTTTTTGTGCGCTTCTAAGAAATCTTTGATAACTTTATATTACCTTACAAAACAAAGAGAATAAAACGGGTAATGAGAGTTCTTAGCTACGCCTGAGATGGAGATGAGTTGCTACATGGAAAATTCTATCTCATAAATCCTTGAGGTCATGATGTAGGCCATGAGTGTATACCACATGTTGGGACCAGCTTGAGAGGGGAAAAGTCTGATAAGCTTGAAGTACTTCAATAGAGCAGCATCGAGAGGCAGGCGAAGGCCCCAATTCATAAGTTCAGTATAAAGGATTAGCTCGTGATCGCGAACGGACAATGACGTCTCTCCAACAGTGGGAAATCGAATAGTGATATTTTCGGGGATCGCCCATCGGTCTCTGAGTTGTACCTCATCGTTCGGGTGGAAATATTTTTATTTCACGTTGTAAAGGACAAGTAGATGTTTGGCTTCAATATCACGAAGGTTATCCCCCAAAATGTCTACTATATTCGATGGCAGGTTTGAGGCACGTCTATTCTTCTTCTTTAACTTATCATTTTCATTAAGGAAGTCTCTCATTGCTGAGGAAGAGGGTCAGTTATAATTTCTGGGGGAGGAGAAGATACCCCTTGACTCGGAACCAATGGTCCTGGGAGAAACCACTGCGGGGGCAGCTTGAAGGGGTTGTGCTTCCACGACAACCAAATTGTCCTTTTCCTGATCACTGCCAGACTCATTAATAAGATTTTTCTCTTGAGCGTCAGGGATGGATTTCAAAACTTGTTTTAAATTAACATTTCTCAAAGAAGATTTCTGGGGGCTGACTTCGGGAGTTGTTTGAGGGGACCCTTGAGGAGTTACCTGAGGGGTTGCAACAGAGGATGAAATTTTAACTCGGATAAACTTTGTAGGTGGGTCTGAAGTTCCCTTCCTCTTAGTATGTTTTCCTTTATGTATTTCAAGAGACTTTTCATTACCTATCGTCAAGAAAGGAGAAGATTTGCGAGTAGATTAAAATAAAAAAGGATCAACCTTATCACTTCTTGAACAAGCTTGACCATGTGGCTGAGCAGCAAGGAAAATGCGTTCCCGGTGGGGGGAGCAGTTATCGCGAAATTTTGTCTCAAAGATGTCTACAGGCGTCGAATACCCTCTACCACCGGAATTTCTACGCGCAACAACTTTGTTTGAAATATTGAACTACCTCTAAAGTTTATATTTTTCAATATTGATAAACTCTTCAGGCATGAAAGACTGGAAAATAATTCACTTTGAAGATTATTACTCTCTCTCTCTGTAGAACAGGTATTCTTCGCACATAGTTAAAAAAATATAAAATGTAAACGTAGAACTAAAGAGGGGAATGATTATTTATAATGAAACTGTGGGCGTTAAAGAGCAGAAGGCGAAAGGTTGATTTCAAATATTTCTTGGACACGCTACCATAGTCACAAACCGTTTCAAATAGCGTGCCGACATGCAGTGGTAAATGCTGTACACGTGGCCAGATGTGACCTCATTGCCTAAATTATTTCTGACATTGTAATGACTAGGAAACAACACGCTAAGTTAAGAGAAATGATGGCTTAGGTGAGGTCACCATGACCAGATGTGAGGTCATAAATTTGAACAAGTCCCATACCATGCAATCTCTACCAAAATAAATTTATTTATAGAGCACAAGTAACGAATCGTCCGATCAGATCATGAGGTAAGAAAACTACGAGGAGATGTACAGAGGGGCATTCGAAGAAATTTGGCATTCACCAGTCACTCTTCATTCATATATATTCATAAGGACTGGGGGCTACTGATAAGGGAAGGAAAATATAGATAATAACAAGGTTTATTATCTTGAAGATAAATACCAAATCCATGTATTTAATGTGTAATGACTAAATTAAAGCAAACATAAGAAATAATAGGGCTAAATGATATACCCCTAGAACTTGCTTGTAAAGAGTAAATGACTGGGGGTGAGAAATCCACATGTATAATATAAAGGATATTCTATTTTGGGGAAAAGGGCCAATGAATAGTCAATTATTTCTACATTTATTCGTTTTGTCTCTTTCTCTCTCTACAAATTACTGATTCTCTTACTAGAAGTATCTGATACGAACATTGCTTAAACAAACACTCTCATACGAACATTTTCGCATCTGAACTAACCTAAGAATTATTTAATTTCATCAAATTCCATAAAATATTCTGGTCTTGTTCAAGGAGGAAGATTAGTATTCGTTCTCGGACAAGATGGTACATGGGAATTAGCAATGCTCTACTTTAATATGACACATGAGAAGGTGTTTGCCTCGAAATTATTTGAGTGGAACTCGATCCACCTCGAACTCTTGTTGACTCCTCCAACTTAATATGTTCCTCTACTTGAGTCATTAAAGCTCCAAATATTAGTGCCCTTCTCCTCATAGTCTCATTTGCTAGATTTATTGGAAGAAATCCTTGTCTAAAAGCTGTCATGACAACAAACTCGTCACAATCTTCCCACTCTGTCTTTGTTAACATAAATCGTCTAGTATAATCTTTTAACTTTTCCCATACTTCTTGTTTGTATTGTATTATTGTATCACCAGTGGCTTGCATTTCTTTGATCCCTACAAATTTTCTTTGGAATGCAGTGTAAAAGATATTAAATTTGGTTATAGATCCCCTCAAAATTCTATTATACCACTTTGAGGTAGTGCCTTTAAAAGTTTGTGAGAATTCTCTACAGACCAATCTATCATCATCCTCAAAATTCATCATATAATTCTTAAACTGCTCAATATGATCATCATGATCATGTGTTCCATCAAACATACTGCTTTTAAAGAGAGAAACAATTTGTAATCGAGTTTCAATGAGTAAATGTCAATCATCCTTTATTTCATAACCCCATCTCCTATATATAAAACATAAGGATAAATAAAAAAATCGATTACACATTCGGGTAAATTGCACTTTACCCCTTACTATTCATATTCAATATCAAATTTATCCTTTTAACTTTACAAAGCGTTAGTGGTAACCCTTTGATCTAATTGCTTTTACTTCCTAATAATTTATATTCTCATTAGTTGAGTTTGAGTTTTAATTGAAAGGTTGATGGGTCAAAGGCTTCAGTTGCTCGAACTGTTAAATAAAGTGTCAAGTGTTTCTTAGTTTAATATTAGGATAGGTCAAATGGATGATACCACCACTTTCGTGGTTACAAAATGTCAATATACTAGTATATTGGGAAGTATTGCCTCGATAGAGTTCATGGACTGTATGTGAATTGATTATTACATGCGTGCAGGTGGCAGTATGTCTCCAGTGAGTAGTTGAAGCATTGGGGTAACATATATTTGAGTTACTATAAGCCTAGGTAGAGAATGGTTAACTGTAAACTAAAGTAACTCTAAGCATAATTCTCTTTTCTAAAATAGTTTTCTATAATTAAATTTCTATATTAATTAGATTTCCTATATCAATTAGATATTCTATATTAGTTAGGTTTCTATATTATTTTGATATTCTATATTAATTATATTTTGTATATTAATTAAATCTTATATTAATTTGGTTTTCTATATTCATTAGATTTCCTATTAATTAGGTCTTCTTTATTAATTAGATTAATTAATTAATCGATCAAAATTTATCGTAGTGGGTCTATAAATAGAAGATGATATAGTTTTATAATTTGTGACAAGACGAGATGTGAGGTGCATATTTCTCCAGTGAGAAAAGCTAAAGAGAGAGTTCTGTGAATTACGTCATAGTGATCGAGTCTTTGTGTTTAATAATCTTTCTATAACCTACTAATTTATAAAAGAAATGCTTGTTGCTCGTGGATTTAGGATTTCTTCACGATCCTAACCATGTTAAATCTCTTGTTGTGAGATTGTTTATTTTTTTTGTTATTTTTTGCTAACTTTCTTCTTGAAATAAGGTAAGAGTCAAAGCTCGTATTACCTCCTACAACCTTTCGGGTATGTGTTTGCCAACGGTTGGTCACTGCTTCGGCTAAGATCCGACCTAACGAGTTTTGTTAGTGTTGGGTCAGATTTTGTTCGGATATTCATTGTTTCCCTAACAGATTTCTTAACAGTCTTGGTTTTTAAAACCACAAAGTGGATCTCGATCTGATTTTTACCGGTATCCGCCTCTCAATTCTAAAGAACCACAAACATATCTACTTAATACTCTCTTATTTGTAAAATCAACTATTTATAGTTGTCCCTAAACAAAATAAATCGAGAAGGAGAAAAATTGAAGGATTTAAATCTAAATGTCCAGAATAATTAGTTGGCAGAACATTAGGGACCTTAGATGTTGTTATATTCAATAAAACAGCTCATGTTGTTCTAGATTTTTACTATCACCTTGTTTTTCTTCTATACGTAAACCTGACTTTAAGGCCTCGTTCTCTACATGCATTGTGGAATCAGCTCTGATTTCTACTTCCATTGTGATTTCAATTAATAATTTTACTTGCGAATTTCATGGTTTTATATTGAAATCTAGGTACCTTGTAATCTCCCACTGTGGTCGCCAATGTTAAGTTTTAAACTTTTAATGTGAAAAACAAATAATAGAAGTAATTCTAGAAAGATATGACTTGTCTGCTTTTAAAGAGAGAAACAATTTGTAATCGAGTTTCAATGAGTAAATGTCAATCATCCTTTATTTCATAACCCCATCTCCTATATATAAAACATAAGGATAAATAAAAAAATCGATTACACATTCGGGTAAATTGCACTTTACCCCTTACTATTCATATTCAATATCAAATTTATCCTTTTAACTTTACAAAGCGTTAGTGGTAACCCTTTGATCTAATTGCTTTTACTTCCTAATAATTTATATTCTCATTAGTTGAGTTTGAGTTTTAATTGAAAGGTTGATGGGTCAAAGGCTTCAGTTGCTCGAACTGTTAAATAAAGTGTCAAGTATTTCTTAGTTTAATATTAGGATAGGTCAAATGGATGATACCACCACTTTCGTGGTTATAAAAGGTCAATATACTAGTATATTGGGAAGTATTGCCTCGATAGAGTTCATGGACTGTATGTGAATTGATTATTACATGCGTGCAGGTGGCAGTATGTCTCCAGTGAGTAGTTGAAGCATTGGGGTAACATATATTTGAGTTACTATAAGCCTAGGTAGAGAATGGTTAACTGTAAACTAAAGTAACTCTAAGCATAATTCTCTTTTCTAAAATAGTTTTCTATCTTAATTAGATTTCCTATATCAATTAGATATTCTATATTAGTTAGGTTTCTATATTATTTTGATATTCTATATTAATTATATTTTGTATATTAATTAAATCTTATATTAATTTGGTTTTCTATATTCATTAGATTTCCTATTAATTAGGTCTTCTTTATTAATTAGATTAATTAATTAATCGATCAAAATTTATCGTAGTGGGTCTATAAATAGAAGATGATATAGTTTTATAATTTGTGACAAGACGAGATGTGAGGTGCATATTTCTCCAGTGAGAAAAGCTAAAGAGAGAGTTCTGTGAATTACGTCATAGTGATCGAGTCTTTGTGTTTAATAATCTTTCTATAACCTACTAATTTATAAAAGAAATGCTTGTTGCTCGTGGATTTAGGATTTCTTCACGATCCTAACCATGTTAAATCTCTTGTTGTGAGATTGTTTATTTTTTTTGTTATTTTTTGCTAACTTTCTTCTTGAAATAAGGTAAGAGTCAAAGCTCGTATTACCTCCTACAACCTTTCGGGTATGTGTTTGCCAACGGTTGGTCACTGCTTCGGCTAAGATCCGACCTAACGAGTTTTGTTAGTGTTGGGTCAGATTTTGTTCGGATATTCATTGTTTCCCTAACAGATTTTTTAACAGTCTTGGTTTTTAAAACCACAAAGTGGATCTCGATCTGATTTTTACCGGTATCCGCCTCTCAATTCTAAAGAACCACAAACATCCCTACTTAATACTCTCTTATTTGTAAAATCAACTATTTATAGCGGTCCCTAAACAAAATAAATCGAGAAGGAGAAAAATTGAAGGATTTAAATCTAAATGTCCAGAATAATTAGTTGGCAGAACATTAGGGACCTGAATTTCCTCTGGTCCCATAAATATTTATATAAATAGATGTTGTTATATTCAATAAAACCCACAACTCAAACTGCACTACAACATGAAATCTTCAGGCGTTGTTGTTCCATTGATACTATTGCTCATAACTTCAAGTGCTTTTGTCACTGAAGGAGCAGGAGAGTGTGGCAAAACGCCCATGGAGAGCGCAGCAGCCAGCTTGAGCCCTTGTATGGGTGCAGCCATGAACCCCAAAACTATGGTTCCATCATCTTGTTGTGCAAAAGTTGGTGCCCTTGTCAAAACTGCGCCGAAATGCTTGTGTGCCGTGATATTATCCCCGTTGGCCAAACAGGCCGGAATCAACCCCGGGATTGCTATTACTATTCCAAAACGTTGCAACATCAGGAACAGGCCTGTCGGAAAGAAGTGTGGAAGTAAGTACATATTTTCTTTGTCATGTTTATTATTAAGATTGATGGGTCGATTTGAAGTAACTTTACTAAATACAATAAACTTGTTGAAACTTAAGGGTTATTTGATAAAATCAAAATTAGATTAGATATGATTTGAAGATTGAAAGAAGTCTAAAGAGGTATTAAAGTTTCTTACCTTTGCTTATGTTTCTTTTTGTTTTATTTTCAGAGTACATTACTCCATAATCAAACTCAGCAGAACAAGATGAGAGACTTTGAAGGCATAAACTTATGAAATAAAGATCGTTCTTGCTCAATACGATCATTAACTAGTTGTTTGGTTGATGTGGTTGTAATTTTATATATTGTTCGATCGATTATGCTTAATGTGTTCCAACTTTTGTTACACAAATGCTTAACTTAAATATATACGAATTTTGTTGAGACTTTTTCTTCTTGTATGGATGGTTTGAAAACTGCTAAATATAAACTCAATCAAAATAACTAAAAGATATGTGAGAACAAATGGTCTTACATACATGGCTTAAAAACTTAAAATATTATGAGTTTTTCTATAATGCAAACACTAATATCCTTTTACATAATGAGTTTATATCGGACCTTTTACTGTTAATTATTCGTAACATTGATCGTTTTATTATTTTGCATTGAATAATGATAAAATTACTTACAATTTTCTTTTTCCATTCTAATTTATGTTTTTTTAAGACAAATATCTGTCTTCTTTCGTATAGACTAGCCTATTTTTTTAGGAGTTCATTCACTATCTACGATTTTTATTTTAGATTTTTTAATCTTGGTGTGTCATGTTTTTTAAATTTTTTTTATAAAAATTTAAATCCATTTTGTCGGAGTTCACCTCAAACCACTTATCTTTTGTTGGGATCTTCACCGCTGTTGGTCTTAGAGGATATTGAATAATAGTTTGGTGATATAGTGTTCCGGAGCATTATTTATCAAATGTTGGTGTTGGAATCTGTTTGGGGTCAGATGTCCTGCTTCTTAATAGACCCTAAATATGTATTTAGTTTTTTTATGTTTCTCTCCCATGAATGTGAATCTAATGCAAAATATTTTGATAGTCAATGTAATCGCGACTACTTTCAAGAACGGCATCATGTATTTATTTACTTTGTAAATGCTAGCCATGATTAGCAACCGGAAGAAAATCGATAGTAAATCGATGTGTGTAAATAATAAATCGGTTATCATATTGGATATTTTATTGGTTGATGCCAAAATAGGTATTTGTGTATTTGAAGTTTTGCTAATAAGAATTGCATTTGCGACCGACCACCATTTTCAACTAACATCATTAGTTGACGGTGATTGTATACGTGACGGACATTGGGCGCATTTTTTGGATCAACATTTTTTAAGGAACCAAATAATTGATGTAAAGTTGTTCTGTTTACTAGTCAAAACATCGACAAGCTATTTTTCATTTTGTTTTAACTTCGGCCATTGCAAATGTATTTGTACATACACAATCGGGTCATGGTTGGGTTTGTCGAAAATCACGCTTGAAGCCCACTTATCATCACCTTAAACCTGATCACCATCAAAACGAAGAGGACAAAAAAATATAGTGCGCGTCTTCCGTTTACGATCACACTCTTTCACGTACACTTAAAAATACCAGATCTCTCGCATTTATAACATACTGTAGGTGTATTTTCTCATTTTTTCTATTTCTCTAGATGTTATTTTAATTAAGAAACTAAGTGTCTTGCCTTTTCTTTGACATATTTGGCTATCGAGTCAAAGCTACACTCCTCGCGAGTTACAAAATGGTGAGCATAGTCCACAACAAGTGATATTTCAATTTGGATAACCTCATGCAAAACATATAAAATGAATGAATCAATCGAACCTCGAAACCGGATTATGTAAGACCATTCCGTCAAATCTATGACACCTGAATCATTGAGCATGCCATCTAGATGGCGTCCAAATCATTGTATCCCCAATGAGATGGGTGCTCAGGATGTTTTTCCGTCTTTGGTTTGGCGAAAAATATCATATTTTCCGCCAGGACGATGACGATGAACATCACTTAGGCGCCATCATCAAACGAAGTCTAGGTTCTAAAAAAAATTTATTTTTAAAAAAATTGAAAAAAAAGGAATGTATACCTTTTTATGGCTATTTTGATCTACAATGAACATGATCTTCTACTTTAGTCGTGATTTTTTATTTTTTATAAAATTGAACAAATAAAGTTTTAGTTAGTTTGGGTTAAAATTTTCCATTTTATTTTAATAAATTTTCAGAACAAAATGTCAACTTTATAATAGCATAAAATAAAATATAAATAAATAAAATTTTAAACTTTAAAAAAAATAGATAAAAGTACTAGTAAATACTCACTAAATTACTTAATTACGAACTAGTGCCAAAAAATACGATAGTGTTATTTGATACCTCAACCTCAAAATTGGACAAAAATACCCCCAAACTATATATAATCGTTTTTCTCTTCAAACCAATTCTCCCCCTTATAAGTCCCCTTTAACCCCAAAATATTAACTTTTTCTCTCTTTCTTCAGAGACCCTCCATATTCTCAAACCGTAAAACCCTTAACATGCCTCACCGTAATTTTTGTCGTTCTTCACCAAAATTTGAACGACGACCGTCGTCTACTCCATAAAACCACTAACCACGAAGCCTTTAACCAATTTTCTGTTGCGTATCGCATGCCGGTGAAGAAACCCACAGTTACAGTTATCAGGTACATGATCTCTCTTGAAAATGTATTTTTGTGTGTTTTTACTGAGTTTGAAGTGTAAGTTGGTGTTCATCCACGATCGATGTTAATTATTTCTACTAAAATTATGTAGTTACAATCGTGATTAGGATCTCAGTTATAGGGTTTATCATTCTCGACATTAGGTTTTGCGTTTCTATGTACTACGTATCGGTATCAGGTACGTATTCATGTATTTGCAGGTAATATGACTACGAAAGCAAGCTTCGACAGGTCCAGATTGGTGAAACTTATGAGACTGCTGAAAAATTACCTTATTACCTCTGCCCACATCGAAACTACCAGAAACACACCCTTTTATGCTCTTTTAAAAAAGACATTCGACCTCTATCGGGAAAATATCGTGAAGTGAAAGTTTTATAAGCTAATTCAATGGATTATAAAGAAGTTCTTGGTCGAGGAAGACATGTTCCGTTTTGGGTCCAAACTGGTGAAGCTAACGACTAACGATGTAAAGACCATTTTTGGCCTTAAGCACGACACATAGGAAATGTCTTTGACAAAATCAAGAGCATTCTTTAGAAAAGACATAGCAGAGAGGACAATGACTTAAGGATGATGAAAACATATTTTATGGGTGAAACATCAAGAAAAATTACATCGACAAATACGAAAACTGTATCCAACAACATTATAAAGGTACATATAAATCTAATTTACATTATAAGCAAGATGTTATTTTCAGTTGCACTAACATGACATGGTGTGCTGTGTTTTACAGGAAGGTATAGTTGCAACCATCAGCCATGAGGGGGAGCATGAATTGGAGGATGTTGCTCAGTTGTTAATACTATTTCTTTGCTCAACCCTATTCTACTCAGTCGCGGGAGATGTAATGGGTTGGAATATGTAGTATTTTATCGAAGACCTCGGCAAAATAAACGACTATGACTGGTCCGGATCAGTACAGTCGATCAGATTTTGTACTGCGGAGGGAAAATTCGATAGAGTTATCAGATACGTCGCACTCCTACTCATAAGATTGTTTTGTCTTAATTAAATATTAATTAACATAAATATCTTAATAACAATAATTTTCGCAATGCAGCCCTTCGTCATGGACACACAACAATTGGGCTAGACCTCGCAAAGTCAAACATGATCCCAAAGTTCTTCAAATGGTGGGGATTATAGTCTAAACCGACGACCATGAAGATAATTGGAAAGCTAAACCAGTTGCGACATGATGAGGTATGAAATATATATATATATATATATATATATATATATATGTATATAAAACAACTCTCATATTTAAGTATAAAAATATTCACAACTTTGTAGTAAAATATTATAGAACAACTCGCATAATATAAATATTGAATAACTCTCAGAATATGACATATTTTAGAACAAATCGCAAACAATTCACACTCTTTGTTATAAATCAGTATGGAAGAACTCTCAGAATCTAACTAACTAGAGAAGAACTCTCGGAATATGATAATTCACAATTGGTAGTAGGAAAACAACTCGCATTCTTTATTATAACACAACTCGCAATAAACGTTGGTAAAATTGAAATCCCATGTTGTGTGACCACAAACAATTTCTGGCACCTATTTATTATATTAAACAACTCGCATGCATGTATTAACTTGATTATTCTTCACCTGATAGGTTGTCGATATTTCCTTATGTTTGACGGAGGCTGAAAGAGCAGCATTTAGAGGAGTTGAAGGAAATGGAAATCCAGATGTTGCACCAGTTTTACCCGAAAAAAGACCTAGAAAAAGGCAGAAAATCACATCCAAGACATTAGGAAAAAGGTGACACACACGACAATACTCTAATCTGGAATCAAACTACCAACCACCAATAGGCCCGACATCAACAATTCTCCCAACACCACCCCATACATCCCAAACAAAGACGAAGGACGTGCAAGATGATGGTATGGATGAAATGCTCGGTCTTTTTGTGTTGCAACGCAAACATACTACTTCAAAGAAGACTGGAGCTGAAAAAACAAGAAAAATATTGAGGATCTATACCGATAAGAATCGGTACGAGCGGAAGCTTGACAGCCAGGCGAAAGAAGTAAGTATATGTTTGAGCATTGTTATATGTGTTTAATTTGTTTTATCCTCGCCGAACAAATTATATTCTGACTGGTATTCTTGTCGCATATTGAAGAATTACAGAAAAACATAGCAAAACTTGAACAACAACAACTTTACAATGCTGTCTCTTTGCCTTTTTACTCCAGTTGAAGCCCTATAGAGGATAAGGAGATGGTGCTACCGGTACTAACAACAGAAGCGGGCTCAACTGCAATGCATGAGGCTAAAAAGGTTAATGAAGTACTGTCGAAGGAGAAAAACGGTGATGGAAACCATTCACCAGGACCGGTAATATCTGTAGTACCGGAGGCGGTTGTAGACGATACAACTCATTATCCTACGAAACTGGTAGAAGCTGAAAAGATGGCAGATGTGCCATTTGTGGAAAGACTGGAGAGACATACAAACCAGTTTCCTCCTCTAGAGTAAGCAGTGACAGGTCTAAGTCTTCTAAAGGATAAAGATACAGACGAGTCTTTTCCGAATGAGACGCGGACGAATGACCCACTGCAAGAGGAAAGAGATGGAAAAGAATATATAATGAATGATGTGGAAGCTTGTGAGAAGGATGTAGCAACAGAAGAATCTGGGCTGACTAATGTTGAAGGTCGTGAAGATGTAAGTAGATCTGAACTACATTAAGATACAACTATATGAATATGTGTTGTGATATACTGTTTGTTAAGTGATTTTACGTAGGATTAGAAAAATGTTGGGTTGTTAATCTTTGTTACGCTGTTTTGAAAAAACTAGCAGGGTTAGTGTTTTAAGAATTTGAATGAATGTATTTAAGAACAACTCGCAAAACCTGCTTGTAAGCAACTCTCGTGATATGGTTTCAAAACAACTCTTGTGGCATGTGTTACAAAAAAATCTCGTGATATCTCTTATAAAAAATTTGCATCTTCATTTTATGATGTATTTCAAACAACTCTCATGGTATGTGTTCCGAACAACTCTCGTGATACGTGTTACAAACAATTCGCATTCTAAATCTGTCAACGAACTTAAAGGTTATCGTTTATACAACTTGCGTTATCTCTTATTGTTGTATTTGTACGTAGGTATCTATTTTCAAACACCTAGCATGATAAATTTTTCAAACAATTCGCATTTGTTGCATACTACGAAAGTCAATAATATTCATTTTTAGCAACTCTCATTGCATGATTGCAAAGAACTCGCATTGTAAGGTTGCAAAGAATTTGCATTGTGTTATTGCAAAGAACTCTCAGTTGTTTTGTTAGTGCAAAAAAATCTCAGTTGTTTTGTTAGTGCAAAGAACTCTCATGTTTGATATTAAACAGCATGCCGACCAACAACAAACCCAACAAGAACAACACCATCAAGGAGAACAACAACAACAACAACAACAACAACACCCAGCCTTGGAAAAGAGTGAAAAGCTAACACAAACCGAAGAAATCCAATCGGTACCACGGGAAGCTCCAGGATCTTCCTAACTCTACAAAAAGTCAGAAATATTCAGCTAGCAAGAAGCACCGGTAGAAGTCCAACAACGAGACGGAGAGGTAGATGGACACCAGAAGCTGGCCTACGCAAAGTCAAAACCACTGAGCTAAGCAGCAGTTGTGGAACCAGTACTGAATCAACCAGAAAACCAAGAAATACAAGTTTTAGAATCAGCTCATACGCCTAATAACACAGTATGTTTACCAAATGTATCTTTTGATGATTATTACTCGCAAGTTACACAGTCGTTTGTAGACGAAGTTGATAATGTTGAGTTCGATCTTATGCTACAACGGACTTTGGAACCTATGTTGGAGGATGCGATTAATAGAATTTATCAAGTTGGTGTTGCTCAGAAGGTTACAGAGAAGTCAACAACATTGGTCGTCGCAAAGGATGTTGTAAGTGTATTTTTAAATAATTATACATCAAAGATGTAGAGTTAAGATCTTATAATTTGAAAGCTGCTTTTATATGTTCAAGTCAAGGGAAGATACAGTGGAAGATGATGACATGCGCTCTAATTTTGCTCTACTGAGTCCGAAACAGGAGCTAGTGGAAGAGGTAAGTTTTTTAAAAGCTCCAGAGACAGTGGCATCAGTAACTCTCACTGATTGGCCAACGACTACAATGACTACGGAGTTGATCGATGTTAGTGAATACTAGAAAGTACTTATAATTAAAAGTAGAGAAGACATACAGACTTAACGTGACCGTGAGTGAAGTGTTGGAGCTACCCTTCAGATAGAATCTGGACTACAACGTATCATTTAATAGCATGTGTTTATTAATGTCTCGTAAGACAATTCCAGTTAGTAAACAACTCGCTCTTGTAGTGTTTCAAAAAACTCTCAATATCATGTTTTCAAACAACAAGATGTTCGATATGAAACAGTTCGCGTTTCAAACAATTTTCTTTTCAAACAACTCGTTGTTTAATACATTATCTAATTCGATTTTCAAACTATTTGCTTTATAGATTTTCAAAAAAATTCGTTTTATTGTCATTTGGTAGTTAGATGAATTTTAAATTAGGATTACATAAATATACCGACCTTAAACTTGCCGATCACCTCAAAAATGAGGGTTTTGAGGATTTTTTTGGTGGCCCTAAAGTTAAGGTGGTTAGAAGCTTGTTATTTTCAAATGTTCAAAAGCTAGAAAGGGGAAAAAACTGAAATTTCTCTTTATATAGTTGGTAGAGGGTAGTGTGAGTATTGAAAAAACAATTGGACATTTTTTATGCGTTATATAATTGGGATGGGTATTAAGTAGTAATAAAAAGAAGTTAGATATTAAATGGAGGCGTAATAGTTGAGTAGGTACGCAGTTTCCCAAAAATTTATAATAAGCAAAATGTTATAAATATTAAAAATTCTAAGAATACCTAACTAGTTTTGGTTTCTCCTTTTCTTCCTCTCCTATTTTCTTCTGATTTCTACTTAAATTCAAAATCACAATTGAATCGAAATGACTAACAGACCTTCTCAAGTGTAATCTTCGGTCTCCTTCGTTGTTTCTTCTCTGACCATGGAGATTTATAACAACGATACTTTTGAAATAGACAAATTTTTCGTTCTCTCTTCTAACAAGAATTCTCAGAAAGTCCAGATTAAATATTACGCTGATGTTCTTACTAAAAAATCATGCTTGAAGACGGATTTGAAACCAGAAAATATCTGTTTCAAAGATGATCACATATCTTTTCAATACACGCAGGAGATTAAAGATTGGCTTGATGATAATGCTAAGATAACTTTGATCGAAAAATTCAAAAATATAATTCTGAAAAGATCAATCCTACAGCAGTTCTTGAATACTTTCAAATTCAAAGGACAATACAGTATGGAAATTTTTTATTCCAGACACATTTTTCTTAAATTCAGTCTCAAGAAAGACGTTTGTTTAATATGGGGAAGAAATGTATGGAGATTTGGGGGAAATGAGATGAGAATCTTGCGTTGGACTCCTTCAATGTAAAAAAAGAGTGTCTTCTATCTCTTTTTTCGGTCAGATTTGAAAAGATTCCGGATTTTCTCTTCAACTAAAAAATAATCGACGATATGGCCTCTTCTATAGGTGTTCTATACAAATTTGTCATGCCAGAAAGTAATAGAGCTCATAAATTTTTTTGCTCAACCTTAATTGAATTAGATATTACTCAAAAACTTCACAACAAGATCTGGATGGGATTCAATGATAACGAGTATGAACAATGATAGCGCTGCCGAGATTGATGGATCTAACATTCAGTCTTATAAGTCCTGTCAGATTTGAAAAGATTCCAGAATTTCTCTTCAACTAAAAAATAATCAATGATATGGCCTCTTTTATAGGTGTTCTATACAAAGTTGTCATGCCAGAAAGTAATAGAGCTCATATTATTTTTTTCTCAGCCTTAATTGAATTAGATATTACTCAAAAACTTCACAACAAGATCTGGATAGGATTCAGTGATAACAGTGGCTGCACTTTGATAGCGCTGCCTGGATTGATGGATCTAACATTCAGTTTTATAAATCCTGTTGGAGTATTATCAAAAGAGATCTTTGTCTTTCTATTAACTCCTTCGTTCAAGGCAAGTACATACCCACGAGAATCTTCGCTACTGGGTTGTGCCTTATCCCCAAGACTATTAATCTCACCAATTGGCATGACTACAGACCTATTGGGCTTTGTACAATGCTCAATAGGATTATGTCTAAAATTATCAACTCCAGGCTTGCTGCCATCCTCTCTAACATTATCTCTCAACAACAGGGAGCTTTTGTTGTGGGTAGATCTATTCAAGAAAATATTCTAGTAGCCAAGGAGTTGATTTATGACCTGAACAAGAAGCCTAACACTAGGAATGTTCTGATTCAATTAGATATGTCGAAGGCATTCAACATAATATCCTTACCTTTCTTATCTAATGTTTTGATTAAATTTTGATTTAACAAATAATTTGTTAACCTTATAAGCAGGATGAATAAAAATATTAGCATATCTTTACTAATAAATGGGGGAACCTTTGGTTACTTTAACCCTAAGAGAGGCTTGAGACAGGGTGATCCCCTGTCTTCAAGTCTATTTATTATAGGGGAAGAGGTTCTCTTAAGAGGCCTTCAAAATCTCTACACCAAGAACAACAAAATGAAGTTTAACTCTAGATCTAATATCTTTATTCACAGTCTGGCTTTTGCAGACGATATATTGATTTTTACTAATTGTTTACAGGACTCAATTAATAAGCTCAGCCTTTTCTTGGACAACTATCAAGCCATCTCAGGGCAAGCCATTAACAAGAAGAAAACTAAGTTGATCGCTTCAACAACTCTTAACTAGACCATAATCAAAGGCATTGGGACTCAAACTAGTTATAAAATTGATAACCTGCCTACAAGCTATCTTGGTATCATTTTAAACAACTGTAACAAAACAAGCAATTACTACAAGATTATTGACAAGATGAATGATAAGATTGTTGATTGGGACCGTAAACACCTCTATTTTGGTGGCAGACTAGTGTTTATAACTAATTTTTTTAATGCCTATACCTATTTACTGGATGCAGAACAACATATTACCCTTAAGCATAATCAACAGAACTGAGAAAATCCTTAACAAATTTCTAATGAGAACCAATTTCAATAAGAAAGCAATTCATTGGGCTAACTGGAAATCGCTTTATAAGCCTTTCGGGGAGGGGATGGGGTTAAATGTCAGAAATCTCTCTAATATTCAGCAAACCTTTT
Source organism: Limnanthes douglasii subsp. nivea (assembly GCA_036936605.1). NCBI lineage: Eukaryota > Viridiplantae > Streptophyta > Magnoliopsida > Brassicales > Limnanthaceae > Limnanthes > Limnanthes douglasii. Next base: position 78,768,454 of record JAUPFV010000003.1, on the reverse strand, counting down.
CTCACAAGCTTTAGTTCTCTTACAGAAAGAAAAACTCTCTTTGGGCCAAATTGATGCATAACATTTATTCTAACAATATTCATCATTCATACACTAACTTTAACAAGTCTAGTTCTCTCATTTGGAAAAGACTTTCCATTATCATAAAGGAAGCCGAGTCTAATATTAAATGGATACTAGGGAAAGGCGAGATGGATTTCTGGAGAGATGATTGGCACAATCACCTCCTCATTGCTGAGAAACATCCTAAGTTGAATTACCTTGAAGCCAAGGTTAATACTTTCTGGACGAATAATGCTTGGGACACTCATTATCTTCCTTTTTGTCTCTTGCAAGAATGAGTCTAATTCAGAATCACAACATCGATATCAATAAATAAGATCAGATGATTTGGAGATGTTCTAATGACAACAGTTTCAGCACTAAAATGACTTGGAACATGATCAGAGAGCAGAAGAACTACTCCAGTTTATTCAAAAAAATCTGGAACAATCTTACTCCAAACAAGTTCTCTTTTCTTCTTCGGAAAATTATCATAAATTACATTCATGTTGATTTTGTCTTACATAGAAGGCACGTTCATATGGCCTCCAAATGCCAATTTTGCAGTAACATTGAAGACATAAAACATATCTTTGTCAACTGCAATCAGGCTTGGCGGACAAAATCGTAACGCTGCCAAATTCTCTGGGATTTATAGAAATGCTAATGATTCTATAAACTATATTAACAAAGTCATTATTTCTCTTAATGCAACAAATTCTTTTTTAAGAAAACACTCGTCTAAAACTAAAAATGTTAGTTTCGTTTTTCGTCGTTCGAATTACAAAATTAAGCCTTGGTTTTTAAATCCGATTTTGAACATTTATAGAAAGTCCATTGCTCCTTCCGTGGTTATCATTTACATTTCCACAATCTAAAACCAAAGTTACAAATTATCTTGCGAAGTGGACTCTGAGATGTAAAGAAAAACCAAACTTTTAACACTTTTGAAAACCCGAATACGCTTCGATCTATAATCTTCTTGGAGAGAGTCTTGGTACCGGGTATTTTATCCAGGATGACAACTAGTTTTCAGGTCAGATTTTGGCTTCTCTCTTCTTCGGTATTTTAGCCAGCATGACAACTAGTTTTCAGGTCAGATTTTGGCTTCTCTCTCTTCTTTGTTTTTTCAGGAATAAAGAATTGGGAAACCAGTTTGGAGAAGAGGTAGCAAGGCTAGGATTGAAGACGGAAGCTTGATTCTACCTTTTGCGAATTGAAGATTGAAGAAAAACGAACGAACTTAAGACTAAGGAAAAGCTTGAAGATGGCTGGGAAGATTTTGATTTTAGACATAGGATTTGTCTCTGTTTCTAATTTTGAGAGAGGGAAAATTTCGCGCCTTTACATATTTTGTTCAAAATTTCTGTTCAAATCCGTACCTCATTGATTGAGACCTTCAAGTTTAATAAAAGTATTATTTTGATTTAAAAAAAAAAAAAAATCACAATTGAATCGATAATAATCTTTGCCTCTGGATCGAAAGTTGAAGTCCCATATTTGAAAAATCCACGATCCGACGAAGACGATGTTTGTGACGTGGAAGAGATAAGATGGGTATGAGGGGAGAAGGGTTAGGGTTAGGCTTTGATTGCCGGGGATGTGTTTTAGGGGTTTGAGTTTAAATCTCCGGATGAATCTCAAGAAGAGGTATAAGTTGGAGAGGCATAGAATGATAAATGACAGTGTGTATAACCGTCACTAGCCTTGGCTCAAGAAGATGGAGGAGATTGTAGGCAATTCTTTGCCAATTAAGAGTGCCACGTATGACGATGGGGTTGCTAGTTCCTCTGGTAATGTATCTAGACAAGGAAAGAGGTAATGATTAATCTTGTTCCGTGTGTTGCAGTCTCACTTCAAATTTTGTTGTCTTCTCTTCTCAGTATGATTTTTTTAATCAAGTTAAACCTGGAAACTTTATCAGTTGTTTTGGGCAGTGTTCATACTTTTATTTTGTGAGATTATTAGTCTAGGTGCAACTTGCCTCCCTAAAATGAAAAACATGGGGTTTCTCAGTGTTTAGAAATTTTTAGGCTTGCTTACCCATGTAATGGTGTCTTATACTTATAATGATTATTCGTTTCTGGTCCTAAGGTATTTAGTTTTCGATTATACTTAGTCCCAGTGTTACTCAAACTTGCCCATTTAGTTGTAGAGACTGTTATTTGTTTGGTTTCTATGTCAAATAAGTTATCCATGGATGGTAATTATTGTCAATTAAGAATTCGCCTGCCATATACCTGTTTCATCAAGTTTTCCATCGCTAAATTACATTCCTCGAAGAGGAGATTGGGGTATGCTTGGTGTATTTCTTGTAACTAAAAAGCTAGATAAAATAAGCAAACAATACGGCTAATGTATTAAGTTTTAGCTCAAAGAGAGCTAGTTTTTTAAGTAATTTTTACAAGCTTAAAAAGCATGGAACTAATCAATCTTTTACTTGTGAGCAAAAAAGCTAAAATGCCTGTCTGCTTATATATATATATATATCTAGCGTGGGTAAAGAAAAACAGAGGATATCTCTTTTGTAATAGAAAAACATAACATGCCAAATTCTCAAGCATTTAAGAATCGGCCAACCCTAGGTATGAATTGTTGTTAGACGCAAGTAACACAAATTAGGAGCACTGCCGCCCTATAGATTTAAAATTATAGATGCTACAACCACTCTCTATATACCAAAAGGACAGTACACCACTTTAACTTCTACTTGTTTGTCTCTCTTTGGCGGCAGATATGCTAGTACAGTTCTTAATCCTCGACCGCAGATAACTAACATCAAATCTAAGCTAATATCAAACCCTAGATGGCACAGAGTAGTTTTTAAAGTTAGTGGTTCTATTCTTGCTTGCACGGGTCCTATCAATGTTGATGCAAAGGTCATGCTTAAACCATTATTTATTTTGATGTGTTTTATATGCCACTCATTATTAAGTCAATAACCTCTAGTAATTTGCTGGACCTCAAGTTTTCGCTGATTGAACTACAAGACTCATATGTTATGTGTCTATAATACACTGAAATCACTGATCGCCTTTGTGTATACTCATGGATCAGGTCATGGGGGCATTCGTGATCGTGGGAGGGGTTATGGTTGTGGCAGATCTTGGAGCTAATGAAAATGTGGGCAGGCCACACCAACTTTTTGGATTGGAGTTTCCAGTGTGTTCGTAGCATTATAAATGCACTGCTAACATGAAAGGGAAAGTGGGGCTACGCCAGGATGCTGTATGGAATGTATTGGGTTCATGATGTTCTGTTCTTCCCAGGTATGCCTCTTTAGAAAAACATATAGCTAGTACAGATTTTATTTAGCAATTAGCATGTTTGTAAAATATCGTTCATTTCTGTTTAGCTTGATGCTATTCCTGTTATACAACTAGGAATAACATGACTATACATGATATACTGTCTGGGAATAACAAAAATATCAGCAAGTAATTTCTAATAGTTTCTTATAATTAATTTATGATCATTTCTATTTAATTTGATATTTATGTTTAGTTTGACCATGGTTAGTTAACATAGTATTACAAGACTATCATATAATATAACAAGACTATTCATGCTATACATCAAGAATAACAGCAACAACACGACTACTCCAGTATTACTATTAGAAATAACACGATTATGTCACTAGGAACACGATTATGACATATCTTATCGTTCATTAATATTACTTATTTTTAACACCTTTTATAGTAACATTAATAACAATAACACGAAGAATTAACAATAACATGAATAATTAACAATAATCATATCCTTCGAATTTATCATATCATTGAAGCTTCGAATTTTAATATATATCTACGAAATCTTCTTAGTCCTAGACAAGGAAAACAACATGCAATTATTTATAGCTAGAAAGTTTCGGTTAGCAATGGAAACATGTCTTGTAATGATCCAGAACAATACAACCAATAATTTTAAACCGGTACTTGAAACATAACATGTACACGATCACTTAAAGCTCTCTTTTCTAAGCCTCTCCAATTCAATGCCATAGGCCAATGCTCAAGCAGGTATGTCTCACGAAGCTCAGGGAAGCTCCTCGTGCGATTGTAAACAATCTGTAAACAATAAAACAAATCAAAATTACATAAATCTGTACAATCGAAACAAACCAATTTAACTTCCATTTTGGTTTTTAATTTCACCTGGTAAACAAAATCTTAAAATTTACATCTTTGAAAGTCTCTTTACAGTGAAAAAGTAACAAAAAACACTTACCGAATCCTTGTTTGAAAGAGAGCTATAAAAAGCTCCAGATCGCATATGAAGTTTTATCAACATATAGTAGAAGTCTCCTATGTGTTTATGGCCATATACCCAACTATATATAAAACAAAGCCTCGTATACCCAACGGTATATAACCAAACAATTTATATTTGCCACAACTATTATCGAAAAAGCAAGATAATCAAGGAATCCATCAGGAGCATATCCTCGTGTTTGCTTTTAAGAATTCATATTGATTAGCATAGCCTTTATGCTGAAGCAGTCCAATGCATATATCACCACTATTTCCAATGATCTTGAGTTGATCAGTCCCATTGCCTGAATTTGGTGAATTAACAGGGAATTTTAGGCATTGATCTAGTATAATGCATATAATCGTAATCCTTGTAAACGATAAAGGAGGGCAAGATAAATTCATAACGGCTGCTAAGTAAGAACAAAGCTAAACCCAGTACAATAATGAAAGCAAGCTGAAAACTATACTAGGAGCAAGTCATAAACCTATGTACACTAAATGTGTCCCTGATACAATGCATACCACGGATTTCTCACAGCAGTTGTCCTATCACTTTGAGTGTACCTGTCATACAGTTATTTTTATCCTCTTTATACCGTGAGACAAAGTTGGAATCTAGAGAGCTTGGTCCAGGTGCCCTTCCAAAGAACGGACAAAAACAACGGATATTATCTCAATAGAACTGTGTTTGGATACTTTGACTTCTATCCATATATATCAAACGTTTGCATTAGAAGTTTAAACAATCCAATTTCAAGTGTAAACAGAAATACGGATTTATGTCAGCCAGACTATATATTGAGATAGAATCTTACTTGATCTGTGTCTTGGCAACAAAACTTCTCATGTTATACGTTTAATGCATAAGTATTCGCCTAGCAGAACCATCACACCAAGTCCGATCCCATTCATAACCCACCGTGTTATTGTCATTGCCCAACCTCCGTATATGATATAAAGAGTTGCTGCAAAATCTAATCACTTGTTTGCCTTCTCGATGGAAATCAATATCAGCTGTAGCCAACCACGCTATATGCAGTGCTAAACAATCAAAGGCCAGTCAAAACAATTCCATTGCTTATCAACTAATACTAAAACTAAAGACAAACAAAAACTTTGATACTTTTTATGAAATCACACCGATGTGTTCGCTTGCACCACAACACAACTAAAGAATCTCAAGTGGAAAAGAGTTAAGCAGTGCATTGAATCAAATGGGCGGCTATACGACATTAATATGCGAGAAAATAACGGAAGAAAGAAGTACTTACCCTGCAATTGAACTCACCAAGATAGAAGTGATGACACACCAGCCAGTGACTCTAGATGCTGTAACCCATTAAGCAAATCATCTTTTGGGTAAACATATCACCATCAACAAAAGCAGATTAACTTAAAATAGGTCTGCTATGCGTATCTAACTCTGATAGAAAAGATGAAAAACAAAACCATGGTGCATATCCATTGAAATCCCACAGAACTTAGGAATTTTTTGAACTATACAGAAAATTCAACACTTTCATTCCAAGCCTAAGCTCTCCATGTCTACATACTTGTGCTCTCTATATCTACATATTTTTAAGTGATTGCTGATAAGCAAAGAAGAATATGAAATTGAGAATTGGGGAGCTAAATACCTTTTCGTCACGATTATCCTTATTCTTTGCGAGAGGCTATGACATCGAGAGATCTATTTAGCAAATGAAACTATACGGAGTCGCGAAGAAAACGATCTATCTCTGTGCTTATTACGGTAGAATATGTTTTATTTGTTTATGATGAATCGATTCGTAGTTAGTAGAGTGAATGGACAAAGAAGGTGTTACTGTACTTTCTGATTTTATTGTATTTATTAATTAGAACCTTCATCAGTAGTTTTAAATTATTAGTAACTTTTTTTTACTTAATTCACCCTAATAATAATGGTAACCAGTGTATTATTAAATATATACTAATTTGATAATTTATAAATAGTAATATGAGTGGAGCAATTTTTATCCGAATGAACTCCATTTATTTTTAAATTCCTAAAAAAAAAAAGATCCAACTACATCTAATTTTTGGACAAAAATATGATTATTAGTTTATGTTAGAGAATCCTAACTATAGGTGTTCATAAAAATATAAAGGTCAGGTTAGTCCTTATCGGGTCTTCAAGAAAGGGTCTTCTCCAAGAATCAATACCGATTCTTGCTTTTTCGATTGATTCTTTTAATTATCATCAAAAGTACATTGTAAACGCAAGCAACAGATGAAAAATAGAAATCAAGAAGGAGACCATCTAGAGAGAAAAGAAATCAAAATTCTTATAGGGGATTATTGACGCGGCTCAAGTACCAGGTTGCTCAATTTGAATCATCCAAAAACTTACATTATTCGTCCGATACTTTTACAAGAAAATAATCTATACAGTGATCTAAGATTGAATCAAGAATCCTAATACCAGATTAATCATCTGATTCGCTGGGTGATCGGCGAGTCTCCGAGTATTAATCTCCCCTTGAGCTCCTTGATTTTCCTCTAAAAATCTTGATGGAAAATCCCATATCATCTAAGCCTCCTCGCAAGTCCTACGCTGCAGTGTTGATGAAAAATCTTAAATCATCTGAGCCGCCTCGCAAGTCCTACGCTGCAGCTGTCAAAGAAAACAAAGAAGAGTTAGAATGCCTTCCAATGAAATACTTCCACAAAACAGACCACATTTCCCTTCAATTCGAGAAACAAATCAAAGAAAGCCTTGAAAAGCAAAGAAAACATACTCTTGTTGCCAAGTTTAGTCGATGAATCCCTAAAAGACAGATAGTGAAGGACTTCTTGCAAAAGATGAATATGAAAATGCAGTGTAGTGTGAGTATATGGGACTCACGCCATTTGCTCCTTGAATTTAACTGTAAAGAGGACTTGTGTTGTTTGTGGAGGAGAAGTGTTTGGCAGGTTCAATCCTTAACAATGCGTCTTCTTAAATGGACGCCACAATTCAATGTCAAAAGAGAATGTCCTGTCTGTCCTGTATGGATTAAATTAGGTAATCTTCCTGAATTTTTGTATAATGAAAGAATGATTCTTTCTATAGCTAAGTCTATAGGAAATCCTCTTCAAATAAAAATTCCAGACAAAAATCGGGCTTACCACAACTCGTCTCTTGTATGGGTTGAGCTTGATTTAACAAGAAAGATTCACAGAGACATCTGGATCGGGTTTGGGGAGAATGATGGGTGCTGGATTACGGCGAGCTATAAGGATCTTCCCAAATATTGCGGAATCTGCAGCCATATAGGTCATGATGAGAAGTCGTGCAACAAAACTCAAGAAAAGTAAAAAACCCAAGAGAATTATGAAACAATCAACATTGACAACAATGAAAGCAGCATCAATAATCATGTAACTGCTAAGAATGAAGCTAACAATGTGGATAAAAAGAATGATGATGCTGACTCTATCAATACAGAGAGTATCCCTAAGCCTCAAAATCTAAATATTCAAGAAGATGACCCCCCCACACCAAATGAAAATGATATTACAAAAGCAGTAAAGCTTCTGGATGAAGGGCACAAAAAAGAATGTGAAAATAGCTGTAAGGTCTTACCTCAAAATATAGGAAGCCTTCAAACTACTCCAACCTGCATTAAAGATGAAGAGGATGAGGACTTTCATATAGTATTAGGCAAAAAGCTAAAAGCTGCTAGAAGCTCCAATAGAATCAGACAAAGAAAGGAGGCTTCTAAATGTCTCATCTTCTCAGGGACAAAAAAGATTACAAAATCAAGTTCAAGATGTTAAACATCTAAATTGGAATTTTCAAGTAGCAACAACAAAGCCAAGTATTGTAGGCACTTGCACTTTTATGTGCCCAGAGGGAGAAAGAGTTTGAAGAGAGCGGTTGCAAGACTTATCTGTTTTCGAAAGGCTGAATGGAAATCCTGCTAAAACTGGTGTACACCTTGCTGTCAAGAAGTTTTGCAGAACTTTATCAATCAAATATTTACACATGTCTGATCTGCGGCCACTCCCAGACAAGGTTCATAAGGCAAGATCTTAGCATGCAGAATCGAGCAATCAGCATGTACGAGGATATGTCCATTTGGATCTCAAGGCTGAATAGCATGATGTCACTCTCAGTTACAACTAGAAATTCACAAAAATCTCCAGAAGATATTCCGGAAGCTAAAGAGAGAAAGAAATACCTGACTGAACTTAAGAGCGTGCTGTTCACCGGCAAGCTGGAGATTACCGGATACGAAATCGAGCATACCTCCTGCGGGACCTGAAGGTTGGCAATCAACGGTGGTGATGTGATGCTTGCACTGCTGGAATGGAAGACTAGTGAGTTTAGTAACGATATTGGCAGATCCTTGGATCTTTTGGCCTTCGAAAGTCAACATCGATCCCTCTTGGTACAAGTTAGCTAAACCGGAGCGTTTTGCATCGAAGCAGCAGGAGCAGCACCACCAGAGGCAGCAGCAGCAACTGGTGCAGCTAGCGAAGCAAACTTGCCAAAAGATCAACCCCACGTTACCCTGGAGGAGATCGATTAGCGTATTGTTCCATGTGTTCTCCGCGTGCCCATATTTTGGAGCTGCTAGGGCTTTCAGGTTGTGATTTGGGGCTGATGGTTCTATGAGGATGGAGATCGATAAAGTCTATTAGGGTTTTGTCAAAGACGGGTTCGGGTAATTCGGGTTATGGGTTTGGGCCTATTGTTTTTAAAGGCTTATGTTTTGTTCTGTTATATAATTTTGCCTATATCTTTTGTAAACCTTCAATTTTTCGATAATATAGTTACTTTTTGCTTAAAAAAAAGTTTATGTTAGAGAATATTTTTTGGTTAAAGACTAACCTCTTATTTTTTTTATAATAAGAGGCTATGTCTTTAATTTTCTCTATAAATTTCTCTAATTTTTTTATTTTTCTCTTTCTACGATTTTCTACTATTTCGTTCCATCTTTGGTGGTTTAACTCTTCTTTCGACGTCGAACTCCTCCTTCGGCAAGCTCTTCCTCATCTATAATAGTTAATTTTTTCTCTTTCTCACCAAACTACGCATTTTTTAATTTATTTTTTCAATTTATTTTAATTTCTTGAGTTCTTTAAATTTGAATTGTTAGCCATTAGTTAGGTATGTTTGTTGTTGTAATTTGTTGCGGAATTTATGGGTTTGGGTTAAGTTTTATACATTCAGATTGTTTTTAGGGTGATAAATTTGGGGGCTTTTTAGATTGGATGAGTAGGTAGATTGTTCATCTTCCTTGCCAGAATCGCAAAGAAGATGAACATCACCGGTGGTGCTACACGTGTTCTGTCCATAGCACTTGCACCATTGGTGCGTAGCCGGTGCACCTATGGTGTACGATCGAATTTTTCCTAAATTTTCTAATGTTTTTGAATTTTTTAAGCGGAAGTCTCCTTCAAATTTTTCTTTTTTCCTATCTATTAAACTTGTGTTTTCGTGCTTATTTAGTTTTTAGTATTTACTCGCTATAGAATTACGTTACTAATATTTCATTTTGTGTTTTACTTTGTTTTGTTTTTTATCTTACTTTTATTATTTGTTGACTAAGATCGTCCGATACGCGGAAGGACCACCACCCACACATTACTGGTAGCTCTAGACATGAGCACATTGGAAAAAATACTTTCCTTGTGAAGTCCATTGAAATGGAAAAATTGAAACTTGTTTGCGAAAAACATGGATCACCTAGCATGAAAAATGAAGTTGAGGAACACACCTAAAGAACACTGCACTATATGCATAAGGGTTTGAAGCATGTTGCTAAAAACGTTAACAAAGAAGATTATCCTATGAGGATTGGATCATCTAGACATGCTGCACCACCAGCACCATCAAGTAATCGTTTACCACCATCAGTGCATCGTTTACCACCATCAGTTGTTCTCCCACCACCATCATCTCATCATTCACCATCATTAGCTCATCGTGCACCACACATTGATGTTCCTATCAGTAGCTTTGAAATTGGTGATGTAGATCACTAGCTATTTGAAGAAATGAGAACATCACGACTCAGAGAGAAGAACATATAAGGTTGTTTGGTTTTTTAAAGATTAACAAAATACCATTGTTTCATGACTACAAGAAGTATTATACATTTAGCATTTTCATCGAAAGTGTAACTTTATAATTATTAAATTAAAAGTTTAACTTATGTATATAGTGTTTATTAAAGTTGTTTTCTTACTAAATATTTTTGTGTACAATCTCGTAGTTCTCTAAGCATTCAGGCAATTATAATGTGTTGCTCATGTGGGACTTGACAAACCAACCTAAAGTAGCGAGTTATCTCGCACTTACTTCATTCAAACCTTTCATAGCTCACATGCTAAAGTATTACACTAATATAGCGTTTGATGTTATTAGTTATGATTTCTTGATGTTTTTGTTTCTATCAAATATTATATTTCTCATTTTAGCACTTGTGTTGGTTATGTTTTCTTGATGTTTTGTATTGTACCACAAGTGGTTTGGTTATGTATTTGCAGATTATGTTATGTTATTTGAATGTACTTTTATAAATCATTCACGTTGCTTACGTCTTATTGACTAAAAATTAGATAATATTAAAAGTGAGTCAAATACATGAGTTTATAAAAAATACAAACGAAAAAATTATTCTATCAACTCACAAATTATTTAATTGTTAGTAAATTACTTAGGTTTTGAAATCATACACAAAACAACAATTTGTTAGTAAAATAATTCATTTTTAACATTTTTTAAAATCACAAATGTTACCAACATGCACCAAATGTGCCAAGTTTGTGCCCTTATGTTGCATAGTACTCTGCACCGATGGTACGCATCAAGTTGCACCAATGATGCATATATGAACCATCGGTGAAACTTAGTACCACTGGTGGTTCAATGCACTGATGGTGCATAATCAGATATGCAACGCATTATGCACTATTAGTGCATGGACATTGCACCGATGGTGCGATGAACTATGCAACATAAGTGCACATTTGTTGCACATATGGTGTTGACGATCGAAAGATTTGTGCCAAAATTTAACCACCAAAGAACTAGTCCTGCTTAAATGTACCCTCCAAAAACAATTTTCCACATATTTGTTACACGTAGTTAATGGATCTCGCCTTATTGTACCCGCCAATAATGGATTTCGTTTAATTGTTACCCGCTAATTTTATCATTCACTTCTCTATAAAGGTCTCGACTAACATAATTTGTAATACACAACTTCATACACTTAGATAACTTTGTTCGATATATAATGGATTATATATGAAAAATCTCATCTCCTCTAAGCTGTCAAGCATGTGAAGTTAACGAGGTCTGATGAGACTACCAATGGGTCTAGAAACGAAGTGTTATGTACAATATATTACATGTGAGGGTACATGTACAAGGGTGCACGAGGAAAACCAATTCTATCTTTGTGTCGTCGTGAAGAAGTATCTACAAGCTATAGTTGTATTATAATAAAACCAATGTATTATGCGTTTGACCTCCCATGAAGGTAAAGCGTTCCAAAAATTCCAACTCTTCGTTTAACAAATGTCTCATGTATGAATTGATTGCGTTAGAAAATTTTGGAAGGTGTTTTAGAGTTTCTCGTTAGATAGCATAAAGAGAATTGAGAAACTTTAAGAAAATTCTTAGAGAGAGAAGATTTTACAATTCAGGTGCGAAATAAATGATTTTATATATCCTCGGTAATGAGAAAAGTTTCCAATATATAGGCAAAACAAATCACATAACCTTAATAGGCTGAACACAAATCATATGGGCCTAATGGGCCAAACATAAAAAAGGTTTATAGGCCTAATGTTATTATTTAAGTCCAACACTTTATTATTCAAATACTTTTAATTATTACATTTTCTTATATAAAATAAATGATGGTTTAATGACATATTTTTCCTATTTACCCTTCAGATGATTCCGTCCTCATCATGAATGACCGTATCAGTGTTTAAAATTCGGATGGTTGTTAATACCGGATATAACTTTAAACAACCATTGATCTAGAGTTGCCATGATACCTTTGAGCTCGTAATGACAACCACACTTTTTTGTTTCAGTCTAATTTATCTTAAAATATTTTTCGGGTACCACCCGATTATACCATCATGATATATCGTATTCAAATAATATTAGATTTTATTTGTACTATTCGGATAATCACGTCGTTTTATGTTGATAACCAACCTGTTTTATGTCATGATCTTCTTAACCTACTCAACCAATCTATCTCGCATATAGTATTCGATTGTAAAAAAGACATGATGGTAATCAGTAGTGAAATCCTCTCCATTTGCATATGTAGTATCCTTGCCCTGTAGTTCCAGATTTTATAAAAAAAATAGATTAAGTAAACAAAACGTAACTCAGTAACATAAAACAACTATAAAAATGAATTGTAACCTAACCAATAGTACTAGAGGTTGGAACCTATGGTTTGATCACAGATTTTTCCTTTGTCGATCTACTTTTAGGTAGAGAGCTAGTTTATAAGACTCTGCATATCTACCTTTTTGTTATTGGTAAAGGCTTTCTCAACCTCAGTGAGAATGACTGTAGTTTTGGTAACATCTTTTGGGACAGTTCCACGAAGTATGATTGGGATACCCAATCAAATAAGACTCATGCATAACTTATTTTATTTCTCCCGTTTCTCAACCTCCTTAGTGCCTTTTGGTGTACTTTCTGGAAACATGCATATGGTCTGGGGTACATTCATACTCGTACTTATGCAAAAATAAATATAACAGTCTATCTTATATTCATAAGGTAAATTGAGATCAATCTACCATGGGTGGATGATTCATCAAAAGATTGTAACCAAGTACACTAGAAAAATAACAAGTAACACACAAATCACATTTAGGTTCATGACATATAACTTAAGAACATGCATGAATATGTTATATACAAATAAAACATAAGATACTATAATAGTAAATACTGGAGGGTAGATCATACTAACATAAAGTTTATGAGTTTGAGAAAAATATCATGGTCATTATAATAATTTTTTAAGTACTAATGAAACCCTCCGGAGGGATGATTTAATTTTCTTAGGTACCAGTCAAACCTTTTAAATGACGATTTCACCTACTCAAAATTAAAAAAATTGCAATGATTAATCTAATTTTCTAAGTATCGGTGAAACCTTTCGGAGGATCGATTTTACCTACTTAGAATTAAATCCACCACATATTCCGTTTTAAGTAAGTCTTTTGAATCCATAATTAATTTAAATCCAAACATTAACCTTAAAGAGGGTCGATTTTAGCTACTTATAATAATATCCACACAAGGACTATTTTCAGTATGTATCTCGAGTCCATTATTATTTATACCTAAACGTTAACCTTCCGGAGGGCCAATAATATCTGAACTTAAATTAATCCCAAAATCTTTCGTAGCATAGGATCCTTAAGGAGATTAATTTAAATTTCCAGAGGTTTGATTAAATTAATTCCAAAGTTCACCTACCAGTCTTTGAAACCTTAGTCATACATATCCATTTAACATTCAAGCATATAACAATGTAGTCATGCAATATGTGCTGATCAGTTCAGATATTGTTGGAAGCATATCTCTATTAATCTTAATAATATCCGAAGGGCCTTTCAGACTAACCAAATAAAAGATAATGGAAGAACAGTAGTTGGAGCGGAACCATAACTCAACTACATGGATATTAGTTTATTTCATGGGCCTGTGGGCTCATATGAATGACCTAATTATAAGGTTCGAACCATATGGCCCATGGGTGAAAAACAACTATAAATACCCCAACCAACATCATTAAGATGGTTGGATTTTTTAGACATATTTATACTAGCACACATCTCTCTTATCTCTCTACCTTCTATTTAAAAATTTAATACTCAACTAATAAACTACCCAAAATACCCTTTGATTATAAATCATCCACACCATGTGCTATTGCGGTCTCTTCGGCGCACGCCCATCCATCAGCCCTCCAATCTTGTTATTATAATAATAGTGGGTTCATGAATCCTCGTAGTTCGTGATGTTCATCCATAGCACCACCAGTTCGCCGGCAATGGTGAACATCGCTTGACAACCTGCGATCATTGTTAACATCAAGGGTTAAGTCATCGATTAGTCGTTGCCCCCGATAGTTTAATTGATTAGTCAAAATATGGTTGGTTTGATGGAAATTTTGGGAGAAAATTCCAACCTCAAATGAACCCTAAAACAATCGAAAAAAATCTTAAATTATTACAAACATCAATTTATTTAAAATATTAGAACAAAAAACACATAATCATTTTTTTTAACAAGAATAATCACCACATCACACTTTTCATATAATTCCTAAATCCATGTCCTAACTAGATCAATTAAACATGTAATATCAATTGGCATGGATTCTTTACGGTTAGAAAACATACATGATTTAATAGACATGCAATCAATTATTCTACGAATCACAAGAGGAATTTTATTGACTCAAGTACAATTGATGAATTGATCATCAAACTGCATAAATACATATATAACACCTTCTTAATGATTCATATATTGAATAAACATAAAAATAAGAACATTTCTTGTTTTTCTTATTGTTACTCTCCATTATCCAACTTCGGTAATCTAATTTTTTTTCTTTAAATCTTCAAGAGCTGCTACCAAAGTGCATGAAAAATGGGTTAGAACATCTTCCAACCAACAAGATGGCTACCCTAGAGAGTTTTTGAATTGATTTTTGTTTAGCCTGAAAGAATATGAAAACCCAAAGTTGGACTACCTTAAGACAATGATCGAATATATTTAACATGTCAGTTCATATTATGTTGATCCATATATATTTTAACCATTTTAACTCAGTTGGTCTTACCAAACTACCAAAACTGGAAGTTCACTAAAGACTTTTTTCCATCAAGAATAAAATACTTCAATGTATGTAAAGGAATTTCGTGTCTAGAAACGGTTAGCCATATAGCAAGCAGTCTTAACTGATGAGGGAGAATAAAAGACATGAGGAAATGGTAAAGAAGAGGTTTGTTAAGGAGAAAATTGTAAAGAAGAGGTTTGTTAAGCTGAAAATTGTAAAGAAGAAGTATGATATGAGAGAATTGGAAAGAAGAAATTGTATTAGGGGAAAATTGTATAGACTACTAAAGAAGTAGCCATTATGAAAAGATGAAAAGATATAGGGACCAAAAATGTAATAAACGAGAATTAAAACGTGTGGGACCAACAATTATACTATAAAAGGACCACACACGCTTCACGGATCCCAGGACGAATAGAATATTACTTTCTCTCTCTACTTAGTCTAATTCTTACTTTCTCTCTCTAGAAAGACTACTAAACAAAGGATTACAGCCTCTTTTGACACTAAAAGATCTTCGTATCACAAAATCACCCCTAAGCATTCTTAAAACTCTTCATTAACGACCTAGAGGAACAAGTCAGTTAATATAAATACTGTTATGGTCCACCCCGAATTAGGCCCACTTTATATTCTAGGGTTTTCATATTCCTAGGGTTATATACTTAGAGGCAAGAGTCTGTGTGATTCACACACAAAAATAAACATAATTTTGTTTTTTCAAAAATACAAATAGAGAGAGTATTTTTCGATTTTCTTTATTCGACTTTAGTAAGTGCATTCACTGTAAAAAACACTGATCAATGGGAAAATGGTATCGCTTTTTGCTGAAATTTTGAGAGTGTGTTTGAGACATCTGAGGCAATCTTACAAGTTGGACTGTGATTTCGTGCTACAGATCACTGTTGGTGAGTTTGTAGATCTTTGTGAGATTGATTCAGATTTACTTATACCCTCAACTCTAAATAATAGTAAAAATGTTCAGGGCAGACTCTTATATAATCCTATGGTTTTTTACTATTCATATTGAAGGGTTTTCTCTACGTATAAACCTTGCGTGTGAATTTTTGTTTTCGTTCATTATTTTTACTATTTTTATTTGGGAACTTATTGGACTATCTTAACACAATGATCGAATATATATGTAGCATGTCAGTCCATATTATGTCGATCCATATATATTCTGACCATTTAAACCAATTGGTCTTACCTAACTACTAAAACTAGAAGTTCACTAAAACTTGTTTTCCATCAAGAATAAAATAGTTCCATGTATGGAAAAAAGTTTTGTGTCTAAAACGATTATCCATAGAGCAACCAGTCTTAACGATCTAAAGGAACAAGTCTATTAAATCATATTTTTTTGACATCAAGGCACAAAATGTTAGGAATCACTATGCAATATATTACAAAGGCTCGAACACAAAACAACATAAATAACACAAAATAAAAGAACATAAGATTTTAACATGGTTCGACAAAATTCTACTGCATGGGGGCCGTTAGAGAAAAGTGTATCACTATGATAGAAAATGGTATATATTTTCAAATACCCTTTTGTGTAGTTATAGTAGTCTATCTATAAGGAATACAAAAAATAAACTAGATAATGAGCATACTAGGTACAACATTTTATACAAGTTACATTCTTAATGACACAAAACTGTACCAGCAGACACGGTACACTATCAAATATTACACACAATTACCAGTGATACAAGACTGTACCATGAGACACATTGCAACATTATAAATTATTAACTTATTGGACTCATCCTCAACATACCAAGTAATTAACACTTATATAGAAAAATGTATATTTGAAGGGCAAATTCGAAGGATATAGGTATACCCTCGACCACCTTAAATTCTAAAAATATAACTAGTATATTTCAGCCTTTTGTTTACCATAAATATATTTAGATATTAATTAAATAAAACATTAATTATCAACAAATAATTTTATCACTAAAAAAACAACAAAGATAAAGTTCGTTTTGCTGGGTAAAATATTGATTCATTTTATCAACTATTGATTGTTCCTTAATTTTATGTTTTAAGTTTATTAAATATTTTGACTATGCTTGTTTTTTTTCATATTTGAATATAAAATTAGGGTTAGACTACCCCTATTTATAGTTAGTGAATCTAGTTCATTGAATTATCAATAGGTTCCTCTATTTACCCCTCTTTATTTAATATGTTTCATTGTCTCTTTTTTCACTTAAGTAGTGTTTATGTTTTGTTTATACTTATAATCCAAATAAAGGGTCATAACCATTAGTGGACTATTAGAGTCCAATACAAAATTGTTGGACTAATTTTTCTTCCCCGAAGATACACATTAGCCCAACTAGTATCTATATTTTATATACTTCTATGATAAATAATAATATTATTTATTATTATTATTATTATTATTATTATTATTACTACTACGTGTAAGTCCAATATTTTAATTAATGATTACTTTATTTAATTGGACTTATAAAAAAACCCAAAATACTTTATATTACACGACAAAACATTCTAAATTTAAGATTTTCTTACAATCTCTCACTTAGAATGGAGTGTATTAATCCGAATTTTTCACTATAAAATATTATTCTTTAGAGATACTATCTGAATATCTATTCATGTTATATAATATTCAACAATAAATCAAAGTGGTTCTGTTACGTCTTATGTTTGTGTAATTGATATACATTTAACATATGCTTAACTACTACCTTAATGAAACTGGATAACTCATGACCATGAAGTCAACACATAGTGATGCATCACTGAATTGAGATCGCTTAATTAAGGAATAAGAGAAAAACTAAAAACCAAATCAATATATTATTAATAATTTGAGTGTATGCATACAATGACAATACAATATTTAAAAAAATAAAAATACTTAAATCTATACAACATTCCTACTAAATCTTAACATCATCTAAGCTAAGGACCCACATTTAAACTCCGTGTTTGTGAAAAGAGGGCAAGCCCTTGATGAAATAATCTTCAATCATAGAATTTGTGTCAGTATGCTTTATCCTTATCTGGTAATTCTAGATTCATTCCTTTACAACAGAGAATTTAATATCTACGTGCTTAAACTTATTTGAGCTTATGTTTTTGTTCGAGTACATAAGAGCCGAAATGTTGTCTCAATAGAGCTGGAGATATATTTTAGTTCCCTTCACTGAACATAATATCATCACAAGTTACTTAACCAAAGTAAATGTATTGATGATGTGAAATGTGCCACATACTCAACTACTACATGGGATTCTGTAGTAAGAGTTTATCTCACACTCTTCCGTCTTCTCCAGCCAGAATGAATAAGTATTTGATTATAGATTTTTTATATTTGTACACTCTGGAAAATCTGAATTGGCATAGCCTGCGATCTATAGGTCACCCGATTTGTTGTATATTAATCTGAAGTGTTTGGTATTCTTCAAGAATCAAAGCATCATCTTCACAAAATTCCAATGGGCAATCTTTATATTATTCAAATACCTTCTCCATATTTTAAAAATGAATCATATTTCTAGTATGGTCTATACTTGAATATACATGAGCTGATTTTTTGAAATCTGTATAAGGGCACTAATGGAGTGAGAACTTTTCATATTTTGTTATAGTGGTGTTTATGGAATTTATTTTGTCTAGACCGTAAGGACTAACATGCTTTAAATATATACCTATTGTAATAGACCTAATATATATCTAGTGTGGTTCTTTACTACACAGATCCCTAGCATATAAGAGACTTCATCAAGGTCTTTCATCTCAAATTTATTCGATATAAAATATTTGGTAGCATGTAATAAACCCATGTTGTTAGTGGTTAGGAGTATGTTATCAATATAGAAATGAGGTAAAAGTTTCTAGAAATTTTCAGTACTACTCATGAGACACTCATTTGCTTCATGTAAATCTTTTCATCAACGTATTCATTGCGTAACATTATCTTAACATTCATCTTATGAAATTCAAGGCCAAAATGAGAAACAAGAGTAATGATTTTCCTAAACGATTTTTTTGATGATACTCGAGAAAAGGTCAAAGAATAGTCAATCTCTTCAATTTGATTGTAACCTTTTACTACAAAGTGAGCTTTTTTATCTTTTTTTTTCTAGAACATCACTTGAGGATGCTTTTATTTTTCAATTGGGATATTTGTAACAAGAATGGTCATGACCTACTATTTTCTTTAAGAAATCATATATTATCTATAATACATTGAATTTATAAAGAAGATATATGAAAATATAAGATACCGCGATAGTCACATCGATCTCAACATCGACCGGTCTAATTTTTCATGAATATTGGCAATGTTAATGATGTGATCACAAACCTTAATATTGGCATGTATTTCATAGAAGAGATGTTTGTAGTTAGGTTTTATATTTCTACTTGGGATACTTAACAAAGTTCTTTTTTAAATTGGAAAACATACTTTTAAATAGCTTCATGTCGGTGGTCTTCGAACTTAAGAATGCATGTGAAACTTCACTCTATAAGACATATCTATTGAGGCGATTAGAACATTCCCACAATTCAGAGCGCATCATTTCCCCATTAGTGCTTGTTTCTGTAAGAGCGTGTGGTTGGTTCTATCTAAGCCAATGGTCAATGTTATTGAGTCCCAACAGTAATAAAATTTTGATTTTTGACTCCGTAAATTTTCCTCCCAAAATAGTGGAGACCTGAAGTAAATATTTTAGTTGAAATTAGTGAAAACTATTTTTGAATCAATACCAAACGTATTCAACTCCACATACTAAATTTGATCAAGTTTAGAGTTGTGATTGGGCACTCATATATATTGCACTCGGCATAATCGTTAGCGGAGACGCTGGCGCCAATCGTTATATATTACCTCCTGAAATCAATACAATAAAGTAGAAATTAGACCATATTTGAAATCAACCAAACCTTTTGTTGGGGTCGTACATAACCGATTCATGGTAAACTGAATGAATCATTCAAGACTAATAAGCCAGTTATACATGAGTATGGTACATGTAAACATAAAATGAAATCATGTAATAGTTTCTCACCATAAAACAAAATGTGAGGTAGTCTTATGGTTGTGATGGAATATGCTTATAACAATCGTTGCATCAAGTGTGAGGCCCCAAACTCATTTTTCTTCATTACTCTCTTGATATTGCACATGCATGTGGGATGTTATGTACGTTAATCAGTTCCAGATAATTAGACAAAAGTTAATAAATCGTTTATCTTGATAGATGAGACCTTAATATGTTACATCTTAATAGTCTTCGAGCATCTAAAATAATATGAGGATATAGATACACCGCCAAGTGCTTAGATTTTTGAAGAAAAATGGAAGGAAATTAAACTGTATAACTTGAAACAATCAATCCTTGGGCATGAAGGATATCACCATGTACATCCCAGACTCCAAGTGCCAACAAAAAATGGAAAATCATGTCATATCTCGGAGGCCACACATTCATCATCATTAAATGCTTTCCAAAATGCACATAAGTGGGGTTACATAATTGTAACCCCTAAATATATAGTATTACACACAAATATGACATAATAACTGAAACAACTATCTTCAACGCGCTTATTCTAAGTGTCTTATAATATACAAATAGATAAACATACAACCAATGTCCTAAAAATCTAAAATATAAATCTATTTACTGCTTTATAGAAGGGGTTGAGCTGCACCAAAATCAAATACATTAAAAATATTTAATTAGCTAAAACTTAAGTTGTAATGGTTTGCTAAAATCTAAAACTTAAGTTTTAATGGTTTGCTAAAATGCAGGACATCAAACACACACGAGGAATATATTGAAATTCTAAGATAAAACTACTTGGTTATTCATAATTCTAACTGCATTATCATATAATGTTAAGCATACAAAAACCACCCAATTCAGATAGACGGTCACCAAGTTATGATATTTTGAAGTCATACACACATATTATTATTTCACAATCGTTGTAAACACCCAAATTACAAAAATCTATCTCACGGAATTACGGATTTTTTTTTAAAAATTGTGTGAATTATTTAGTCGTGTATTCTAATTAATAAATTATACTTAAGGTTTGAATTGTTTTGTGCTATATTGCGTGGGGTTTAAGACAAGAAACCACATACAAAATAAACAACAAGTTCAAGAAGAACAAAACACATATACTAATAGGTTCGTCGTGATCACCATCTAAGGTAATTGCAGAATGGTCTTGAACCCTTCCCCGCGATGAACTTCAGGATTCATCATAGCAAAATATGGAATTTTCCTATGAGAATTGCCTACTCAAGGCAGTTCCTGATTATTTGACCCTTAATATAAGGGAACTTTGATAATTTCAACTTTTTTAAAACCCCCAAAAATATTTCAATTAGGGCTTTATCATGAAAGTTCAAAAATTGAACATGCAATTAAAATTCGCAACACATATATTCACTTATATTCTATCAATCACACAATCCAATCCTAGCATACAATGCTACATTCTCTCTCACCTAAACATGTTTTAGGTCTAAAAATACGAAAATAAAATTGGGATTTTTTCCAAAACTAAAGCAATGATTAAATCAGATTATTGTGAGACTCAATCGAAAGGGATTTTTTCCAAAACATGTTTACTACTATAAATTTTAATAGTCATGCAATTAAGTATTACCACTAAAGGAATAATATGATTAATAGTTATTGGTAGATAAAAGTCTTCCCACATATAGGTTAGTTGTTCACTAGACTGTTCCTGAAGGATAATAAATAATAGCCTTGAAGAAGTAGTTGGATAAAAGCTATAGGGAGAAGCAAATGAGAATATATAGAGAAAAACTAGAAGCAATAGATTGGAATTGATGACCTGATAAAAAAATGAATTAGGACTATGTTAGACTTATTTATAGATAGTGAACATAGTTTACTAAACTATTTATAGGCCCATCTATTAACCCCCTATTTATTTAATATTAAATATGCCTTGTTATTTTTCATATAACTAGCCTCTATGTTTTAGTTCTAGATATACTTTGAGATTCTAGCTTATTTAAGAGACCATAACAATTCTTGGGCTATAGTAGCACAATACTAAAGTGTTGGACTAATGATTATTCTTTCATGTTAGACACTAGCCAAACTGGTATATGAATTTTATATACTTCATACAGACTTAATAATATGTTTATTATTAGTATCTTAAAATATAATATTGGAATTGTTGGTTACTTTATTTAATTTAACTTATAACATGTATATACATGATGAGATATTTCAAATCTAGATTTTTCTTACAATACATCCATATTTATAATATATTTTATGATGATACACATTTTTGTTTCCCCATTGGACAGTTATTAGAATTCATATATTTTTGAAGGTCTAATTCGATTATCAAAGCATATGAGATTTTGAATTTTATTACAAACCTCAAAAATGAAAAAATATAGAAGACATTTTATTGAGCTTAAGGTTGAGTGACTCGTCCAGATGAAAGAAGGCTTCGAGCCAGGGTGGATAGTTATAATATATAACGAATGCAACATCTTTGATGATAAATAAAGAATTCAAGTAAATTTCTCTTCTTGAGAAGCCTTGCATCAGTCCGTACATTTTAATTTAAATGTTTTGTTTAACAAATCAGCATACGAGGCGGCTATCGTCGGTCTATAGTTTTCCAAACTTGTATGAGGCTTATATGGTTAAAGTAATAAATGATTTTGAGGTTTTGGGTACACCCGGTTATAGTGAAGTCTAAAAAGATAACATTATTTTTTTATTTAAAGGTATTACTGCAAAATGTTAGCTAGCTCAACCATGCGAGCTATGAACAAGTCGTGCAATCAAAAATTGAGATAACAAACTCTTTAGTCGCATGAGTTGTAGCGATCCTACACCATTCATAATGTGCATGAGTGCCCATGTACTTGCAAAATGGGGAAATGATCGTAAATAAAAACAAAAAATATTAACAACAAACACGAACTATGATTTGAGATCTATTATCAAGGATATCTTCGGGATTACAAGCTACAAATTGTGATACGTGTCAACTTTTTTATAATGCTATATATCTTCCATTAATGCCACTTAAAATAATTTTTAACAGATTTGGTCTAGATTTAGTTAGACTTCTCCTAAATCATTAGGGGGTCAGTTATACTTTTACATCGTTGTGGATTATTTCTCAGATTATGTTAAGACAGAACATTTGGTAAAGAACATGATACATAAGGTAAAAAAATTTATAAATAAATATGTATTATAGATAGTGAATGCCACGAGTAATCATAATCGATAATTGACTCTAATCTTGGAACGTCCTAGATAACAGCCGTCTACCGCTTACGAAGAATACAATAATGGGTATGGCTATATATACCCAATTCCGGTTTAAGTATACCCAAAATCCTCCTTTGACTTTACTTCGACTTTTTTTTACCAAATTAACCTCGATGTTCCAATTAATCACGTAATTTCCATTAAGTAAAAAAAACTACTAAGTGTATCCTAAGTATGCCTAATTTACCAACTAACCTATTTCACTATCTATACACAAACAAACACTCTTCTTTAGTGAATTTATCATCCAAATAGTCTAGTTTTCTGAAAATCTTTAAAATATACTTCAAACTTCAAAATACAATCAAGAACATTCAACCTCATTCCAAAATAAAAACACAAAATCGATCATAAATCACTCAGAACTAGGGATTAGCGTGGAGAAGTTGATGTCTCCGGAGAAAAAAGATGATGAAATATCGCCGAAAAAGAAGCTTTAGTCGCCGGAGAAGAAGTCGCTGTTGCCAGAGAATGTTAGATTTTGGCCGGTTTTTCCACGCACCATTGGTTCCGGGCCATGGAACCGATGGTGCGTAGGTCACACACGACCGGTTCTGGACGGTGGTGCTGGGGCTTCACTACCGCTCGATACTGAGGCCCGGTGCACCACCAATTCGGTCATTCTTTTGTTGGCCGTTTGAACGATGAAAATATGTAATATGTTGAACGAGCGACCTACATTGGAACTAACCCTAGAGATATACTGAATGGTGTTAAGAATCTAAATGAAGATAATGTTTCTTCTAAGCGCACTATCTACAATGCACGACAGAAAAGCAGGGTTTTGAAAAAGGCGGGTAGGTCACAACTCCAGTTCTTGTTGGGAGAGCTTAAGTCACATAATTATTATGAATGACATAAATCTGGTGAAGACGATGGACAAGTCATTACAGATTTTTTATTTTTCCCATCCAGTCAGTGTCCGCAAGCTGTTCGGAAGGAAATCTACGATGAACTAATGGACAACTATGACACATACATCAAGATATATAACGGTAAAGAGGAGTACATGAAGGTTGCAGAAAGTATAAACTATTACGACACACCAGCATCCCCTAAACATTGGATGACAATGCCGGATATGGGCATTGCGATTGCAACCAAGTTCGAATGCATTGTTCATTTTGTGTCACTCGTGGGGTCTCACAACTGTAGTCAAACATTTTTACCTCTGCGTGGTAAACCACCGATTATGGCCCAAAGACATGAAATTCAGTTTGGATTCGTTGATACTAATCACTTCGTCAATGTAAGTCATTCGATTTATGGTTTTGTTATTAATTACAATTGTATTACTCAATGTTTAGTTCTAATTCTAGTCTTATTTAACAGCTATCAATCAAGCCGATATGCCCTTGCGCACACATACATCATACGTGGCAAAAGTTGAAGAGTGAAGAGGCTACAACTTGGGAGCTACCAATAGTTGGTCGCTGCAAAACATACACGGAGCTCGAAGGGAGAAAGCCAGTTTGTTCATTCCTAGAAGTAACTAATCTTGATGAATTTGTTTAGTCGGTTTATATCTTTCGGTCGGTTTTATGTTGTTTAGCACTTTGTTTACTTTTTCATAACGTTTTGTACTTCAATTGTTTATGGTTTGAGTTTTGGTATTTATTTTTAATATTGACAGTAATTCATGAAATTTTCCAACTTATAACAATAAGCAACTCATCATTTTCTAACTTAAAATTTAACATTACAAATAAGCAACAATAACATGAAAAAACAAGAGTAAATAACTTAAAATTAAACATTATAAATAAGCAAAAATAACATGAAAAACAAGAGTACATAACTAAAAAGTAAACATTACAAATAAGAAACAATAACATCGCAAAACAGGGGTACATAACTTGAGATTAAACAGATCATTAGACAAAATTATATCCTCCATTGTCGCTGAGGATACGTATTGTTTCCTCCTTCATGGCAATTTGAGAATGAACATATTATGTCATTTCTAAAGACAAATACTCCATGATCATTATACACTTGTACCTAGTGGCTACCTCCTCACGAGTACGAGATTGAGGCATTTATGTAGACGTAGACATCTCGCCGTACATGAAATATATCATACACAAAACATCATCGAAAAACTCATCGATATCATCGTCCGAACTTTTAAACTTCACGTGTTTTGCAGCCTTGAGTAGATGAGCATCGTCAAACACACTTCACCCCATAAAAAACAATTGAGTTAGGCTTGAAGAAGATATTTGTGTGTTTGGTGTGTCAAACTTAGACCTTCTTATATAGAAAAGTAAAATATTAATTTGGCAGGAATTAGAAAGCGCGAAAAAATAATCGGGAAAAACAAAGCGGGAAAATTTTCAAGAAAAAATTGCGCACCATAGGTACAACCTACTGTATACCTATGGTTCACAGTAGGGTGTACCGATGGTGCCAAGTCTACAGAACCATCGGTACACCACCCTGTGTACCTATGGTGCATTCATGGTGCACCATAGGTACACAGGGTAAGGCACCATCGGTGCGCCTCACTGCATACCAATGATGTCATGCACCGGCCGGTACATGGCATACCGGCCGGTGTATTGTACCATAGGGACGCCTTTCATTGTACCCATGGTGCACATACAGCTGTACCATTGGTACACAGTAGTGTGCACCATACGTACCCATAATTGCGTACCAATGGTGCAGCATGACTTGTAATTTTTTTTTTGGATTTGACTCATTTATCTAGTTTTAGGTTTTTAGTGAGCTGTTAGAACGTTTGCTGTTTTTTTTACGAAGCTTTTGTCCCGGTTTTAACGTTGGTTGTTTACAATTGAACGAGTTAAATTTGCAAGCAGATTAAACGAGTATTATTAAGCGTTAAATTTGTAAGAGTTAAAATTGATCGTCGAATAGGTACTTATAAATCTTTATTCGAATTGGTGAATTTGTGAATTTATAGTTTAATGGAGTTACTTAAGAAGAAGATGAAAAGAAAATACTAACATTCAAAAACATAGAAAATACTATCAGTCATAGTACAAAGAAAGTTCAACAAATCCTCAAAATGGATAACAAACATAAACGTGAATGAAAAGATAGATCATAACATAGCTAAAATAAGTCCAACAATAAGGACAAATAACCAAGGAGAGAAGAGCTGAAAGACTTGATCTCTCCACTGAAGCGCACCCTCTTCCCCTCGACGTAGAGGCAATGTAACAATCAACCGAACAGTCTCTAGCAATCTACCGTCTGTGGTGCGTGGTGGTGGACTAATAGTATGCCAACCATACTCAACCAAGTACCTCAAGTATATGTTCGTCGCCGACTGTCTATAAGTGGCGATGGTAACGGTCAACCGATCCTCTTAAAGTAAATGCTGACACCAATCCAGCCATGCGCTCTCTTGCCATGTGTACCTAGCCAAATCTCCCTTCTTTTAACCCGGTCTGAGTACAAGTGGGAGTTCGGGTTCATCCTGAACCCGTCCGAACTGGCGCATAACCCGATCAGGCATGTAGCCCTCGACCGTGCTCATCATCCGCAAAGGATAAACGATGGTGCGGATCTCCTGTACGGGGAACTAGACTCTGATATCCTCGTATGGCTCGAAAATGACATGTTCTAAATATAGTAAAACACTTAGAATGTTAAAAAAATATAACTTAGTATGAATATGTTACTTACTACTAAATATAAACACTTACATCTTTCTCCTTCTGATCTGAAAGGAGAGTACACACAACCAATTTGGGGCGGATGTTTTGCCCAACAATCCTCTTTGGTAGCCACTTCACAATTCTAGTCTGCCTTGCTACGTGGTCTGCGTTCTCGGAGGCTCTAAACGTGGGGAAATGGTCATAAATCCAGCAATCTAGCATGGCTACAAATCCTTACAGGTTATGCTTCGATGCTTTCGAAGCATCATCCAAACCACGAAACAGGAATGCCAATGCACTCGTACCCCACGCTATGTCCCACAAACAGGAATCCATATTCTCCAACCCGTACAAATAGTGAGCCTTGACGCTTTTCTGACCAGTATCCGCAAAAATAGTGCAACCAAATAAGAACATTAGGTATGCTCGTGATACCTGGCGGATAGTGTCTGCATAAGTCGGCTCGATGTAGCGACCCCTGGTGAAAGTCTCCCGCATCCATTTTATCTTGAAGCCAACGCCTTTAGTGGACTGTATCTCAGCACGGACCTCATCCACTGCCAATCCTAACATAGTAGCATAGTAGTTGTATGCCTCATCACGCGGAGCCATGACTACATCCAAAGTCCGGCCAACTACAGTGAGACCTGTAATACAGCTGACATCATCTTGAGTAATCGTCATTTCCCAGAACGAGAAATGGAACGTGTTGGTCTCCTGATGCCAAAACTCAATAAATACCTTATCAAGTACTGAATGCATGAAGTACTGAGGTAAGAGAGCTATGAGAGGACCGAAGGAGTCCGCGCCAAGTGCCGCCGTACCTCTTGCTGAGCACTAAGGTCCCACATACGAAACACATTATAATGTGCCTGTATGCCTAAGGAAGTACGACCCTGTAAATAAAAAATTAAGTCAAACATAAATAAAAGTAAAACATAGGATACCGTTTAATAATTTGACACTTATCTGTCCAATGAAGATGTGATATGCCTCATGTTCCATGTAGTCAGGAAATATAGGTATCTTGTTGCATTTCAGAAATGCAAACGTCTTCCGCTGCTCCTTAGTGTGTATCGCATCAATACGCTCCTCATCTATTGTATCCTGCTCAGGGTCCCCAATAGCATCCACCCTCTCACTAACAGGTGGTGGATATGGAGTAGTATGCGCAGGGGGTGGAGCACTGGTAGCGGGAGGTGGTGATCGGTGTACATGTGATGTCTCGCTTCGTGAGGAGCCTCCACCTCTACTTTTATCCACTATTTTCTCAACAACCTTCTCTTTCCTCTTGCCGCAGTTGATTCGGCGCAAAGACCGATCTGATCTAATCTTCTCCTCCTCCTCCTCCTCCTCCTCCCTAAGACGTCTAGTCTTAGGGTCCTCCAATAAATTGGGTCTGCGTTTAGCATCGCGGACCCTCTCATCCTCGACGACTCCTACCGTCTTCAAATTCTTGCCCGGGTGTGTCACCCGTGATCCCGGGAGATACACCCTAGACCGAGGAAGGGATCGCGTCTCGACAGCATCAAACCTGAAATAATAACGAAAAATAAACAAAGTTAATAACATACGATATAATCCGTAAACTTAAAAAACTACAAATCAAACTTCCAATTGAAATATATATAACTCTCATATCATTTTCCTTAAAAAGTTGATTTTTTTTAAAAAATCCGCTTCTTTAAAAAACTTCAATTTTTTTTTTCGGTTGTTGCACAGCAGCCCGTACCGAGCAGCACAAACCCCCTGTACCACTCGGTACACAGGGCTGTATCGCTCGATACAGCCCTGTACCATTGGTACACAGGGGCTATACCGAGCGGTACACCCCTACGCACCGATAGTGTTGCCTTGGGCGCACCACAGGTGCGCTGCCGGCCGACCATTTTCCAGCTGGAAACCGGGCTGGAAAATGGCCCCTAATCAACCCTAAATCTACCCTAAATTCATACCTATATCCTAAACCCATACCTAAATCTAACCTTGATCCTAAATTCATACCTAAATCTAACTAAACTAATTTGCAAAATTAGATTAGGGAACTTACATAGTTGGTGGTGGTGGGTTTTTGTTCTTGTCGCCATTTGATCATTGAATCAATGTTCAAACTAAGGTCATAAATCATATCTTATTGGAGAGAATTTTTTAAACATTTGATGAGTTTGTTAACAAATGGCCAAACAAACTATAGGAAGTATAATGATATTTATCAAACGACTCGTTGAACTAAAATCAGAGAGACAATCTTCGTCATGATTGTGATCACAACATAAATAATTGCTATTTATTTTTGAATCAACAATTACTTTAGGGATATTAATGCAACAAATAAAATAATCGGAATTGATTTAGTGGAAGAAAAAAAAACTAAGACTCACATTAGTGTGCAATATTATTAAATTCTAATTTGCAATTATGCGAAAGTTTAGAACCAAATTTTTCTAATTGACAATTTATATTTACGACGAATATAATCATATATGAATGATTGATAATTTAGAAAAATTAAAATACCATATACACGATTATGGAGAAGATTAAGGCTAGAAAATAAAAATTATTCGATACAAAAAACCGACAACTTATGAATCTAAAAAATATCAAACACTTCAAACTTAAACTATATTCTAATTAGTTATTTTTATATAATTTAAAAATATTTGGTGTACTCTCTATCATAATGAGGGTGGAAGTTTTTTTAACAAAACACTTATATAGAATTTGTTTTGTTTTTAATTATTTTTACAATTCTAACTTCGTAAAGATTGAAGCAAAAGATGTTAATACATCTTCATTCTCCAATCGATTAGGCCAATAGATCGGTATATATAGTTCATGCAAAATGTTAGGGTGGCGACCAAAGTCCCACATCCCACATCGGTTAAACATAAGAAGGATCAATGGTATATAAGTAAGAACATACCTCAACTAGTATGAGGCCTTTTGGTAGTGGACCAAATGCAAATCCGTGAGGGCCTTCGGGTGCCAAAACGGACAATATCATACTAGTGTTGAGATCGTGTTGTTCTTACTTATATACGGAGGCGGAATATGTGAAACCCCATATTTACAACACTCATATTCCCAACACGTGGTATCAGAGGGTCAGGCCCAGACGGAATGCGATGGTGGTTATATTTTCGGAGGTCGAACATGATGAACCATTAGTCATGCTCAAGGTGAATGATCTACTCTATACATCCTAGTTTGGAGCGTCCATGACTCATCAAGCGGTGGTACTTGATTGGAGTGGATAGTGGAGCTAGAGCCTCCATGACTCATCAAGTGGTGGTACTTGATTGGAGTGGATAGTGGAGCTAAGAAACAAGGAAGGATGTTCGAGAGCAGTAGATCCGCTGTAAAAGCTCTATTGCTCAGATGGAGCAATCTCTGATTAGAGTGAGCGGATGAAAGTCAATTGAGAGGAGGCTAAGTGGTACTTTGTTCGAGAGGAGGATTTGTTAGGGTGGCGACCAAAGTCCCACATCCCACATCGGTTAAACATGGGAAGGATCAATGGTATATAAGTAAGAACATACCTCAACTAGTATGAGGCCTTTTGGTAGTGGACCAAATGCAAATCCGTGAGGGCCTTCGGGTGCCAAAGCGGACAATATCATACTAGTGTTGAGATCGTGTTGTTCTTACTTATATACGGAGGCGGAATATGCGGAACCCCATATTCACAACACCCATATTCCCAACACGTGGTATCAGAGCGTCAGGCCCAGACGGAACGCGATGGTGGTAATATTCTCGGAGGTCGAACATGATGAACCAGTAGTCATGCTCAAGGTGAATGATCTACTCTATACATCCTAGTTTGGAGTGTCCATGACTCATCAAGCGGCGGTACTTGATTGGAGTGGATAGTGGAGCTAGAGCGTCCATGAATCATTAAACGGTCGTACTTGATTGGAGTGGATAGTGAAGCTAGAGCGTCCATGACTCATCAAGCGATGGTACTTGATTGGAGTGGATAGTGGAGCTAAGAAACAAGGAAGGATGTTCGAGAGCAGTAGATCCGCTGTAAAAGCTCTATTGCTCAGATGGAGTAATCTCTGATTAGAGTGAGCGGATGAAAATCAATTGAGAGGAGGCTAAGTGGTACTTTATCCGAGAGGAGGATTTGTTAGGGTGGCGACCAAAGTCCCACATCCCACATCAGTTAAACATGGGAAGGATCAATGGTATATAAGTAAAAACATACCTCAACTAGTATGAGGCCTTTGGGTAGTAGACCAAATGCAAATCCGTGAGGGCCTTCAGGTGCCAAAGCGGACAATATCATACTAGTCTTGAGATCGTGTTGTTCTTACTTATATACGGAGGCAGAATATGTGGACCGGACCCCATATTCCCAACACACAAAATGTTAGTAGACCTTATACTTTCCAAAATATGCAACTAATGTATCAACATGACATATCTTGACTTTCCAAAATATTCAACTAATATATCAACAATATTCCCAACACACAAAATGTTAGTAGACCTTATACTTTCCAAAATATACAACTAGGCACATCTTCACTTTCTAAAATCTTCGATTATGTATCAACATGCATGATTTTTTTTTAATTCCCCTTTTCATTAAAAAAAATGCAGCGTTTACAATAAGAGAATCGGACCAGGTTTATAACCCGATTTACATTAGGCAAAAGCCCCATTTACAACCTTGAAAACCCTAACAATGGAGGCACATCTTCCTTCTTCTTCAAACCATTAATCAACCTCTCTGAGATAACCAATACCCATTCCTTCTAACAAAACAATGGCCCTAAGCTCGTTTGGCGCAGTAAACTGATTAAAATCGAGATTTTCCTTCAAGCTTGTGGTTTGTTTAGCCACCCAATCAGCAGCTTTATTTTGCTGTCTGAAGACATGCCTGATCGACATATTCGATGATATATGCCTTCGACAGTAGCGAATAATAGGGTCCAGATACCAAAGGATTCTTCCGTTACCGATCAGCTCAACCAAAATCAGTGAGTCAACTTCGATGTCAAGCTGGCTGATGTTCAAATTTCTGCATAAAGCAAGGCCATCCATCAACGCTCGAGCCTCAGCAACAATTGCAGAACACTTTCCATATAATCTACCGTAGCCTCTAACAATGTCACCAGAATGACTCCTGATGATTCCACCACCTCCTGCCTCACCAGAGAGCAAAGAAGACCCATCGACATTGAGTTTGAAACGGTTCAGCTTTGGGCAGTTCCATTTTAACAAAATCGGCACCGGTTTCCAGCTTAGAGTACAACCCAGTTGACTAGCAACCCTTGTGTCACGATTCCAATGCTTCCTCTTGAGTAAGTTTGCGTTACATAAACCATTCAGCATTCTAATTATCTGATCAACTAGGGATGTAGAAGAATGAAGCTCATTCTGCATTTTCTTAATGTTTCTATTTCTCCAGATTGTCCACGTGATGATTACTGGCAGGATCGTTCTTATGCTGCCGACTGTTGTTGAGGACCAGAACCAGGAACGAACCAGGTGAGTTAAAGACATACTTCTTACAGCAGTGATGCCAAAAATTGTGTTGAAATGATTCCACACATTCCAGGCAGTATCACAGGTAACTAGAACATGTTTAGGAGTTTCCACATTCTCACAGAAGCTGCATTTTGATGCCAGGTAGATATTCCTCTTCTGAAAGTTTGTGTCAGCAGCAAACCAATTCATAATGGTACGCCAAAGAAATAAAGAGCATTTCATTGGCGTAACTTGGTTCCAACAGCGCTTAAAAAGGTTAGAAACGTTACCTCTTTGCCTTGTAGCTTCCCAAGTAAGTTTTGCGTTGAACTCCCCATTAGTAGATAAAGACCAGTTAGCTGTGTCAGGCTCAGAACTAAGCTTTATCTTTAGAATGCTTGAAAGAATAGGCAGAGTAACATCCGTTCTCAGCCTTTCCACATCCCACATTCCCTCAATCCAATAGCTACTGAACTTAGTTTGGTTGTACCACTGTCTGTCTTCCTGGTCATTAAAGGAAATGAAAGGTTGCTCAGTACACCATCTATCCAGCCAAAAATCAATATCCTCACCCTTGCCTGGAACCCAGAAAACATATCTTTCAGCCTTTTCTCTAATGTCAACAAGCCTTGCCAAAACTCTAGAACTTCTTCTAGGCTTAGTTGAAGTAATCAGATGACAATTCTAACAATAAATAGACATCATCATCCTAGCCCATAAGGACTTGTTAACTCTCAAGTTAAACCACAGTTTATGAGAGTACATATCCTGCAGCTGACTCAAGTTCTTAACCCCAACTCCACCTTCCTCATATGGTTTATTGATCTTACTCCAAGAAGTCCAATTTAGAGCCTTAGAATCAGACTTATTTCCCCAAAGAAACTTATTAAACAGAATATCAATCCTTTTGATAACAGTCTTAGGGAGAATAGAATTCTGCATATAATACAATGGGAAAGTAGAAAGAACAGTATGGATTAGGACAAGCCTTCCCCCAAATGATAGGGTGCTACCATCCCATTCAATGATTTTGTCCCTAATCTTAGAGACCAGATTGTCAAAATGATTGACCCTTGAGTTGTTGCTGACCATAATGCCAAGATACTTGAAAGGAATAGAGCTATTTTTAATACCAGTAGTTTCTTCAATTCTGTTGATTCTGTGGATAGACATATTGGATGCAGTGTAGAACTTAGACTTCTTCTTGTTGATCAGCTGCCCATATACTAGTTGATAACTTGTCAATAAATGGTTAATCTGCTCAATAGAATTATCTGACCCATTACAAAAAACAGTGAGATCATCAGCAAATGCTAGGCACGAAATAACATGGCCACTCCTAGTTTTGAACCTGACAGAGCTACTAGTATCATTTAGGATTTTCAGACCACAAATCAAAACTTCCTCTGCAAGAATAAAGAGACTAAGGGATAGTGGATCCCCCTGTCTCAAACCCTGATCAGCCTTAAAGAAACCCTTAGTTACACCATTGACAACAATAGAAAAGTGGTTGTTAGTAATATTATTTCCAATCAACTTAATGAATAAAAGACTAAACCCAAAAGCCATCAGAACAACCTGAATAAAATTGTGAGAAAGGCGATCAAAAGATTTCTCCATATCAAGCTTCAGGATTAGATTCCCACCTTTAACCTTGTAGTTAATATCATAGCATATTTCTTTAGCCATAAGAACACTCTCATGAATACTTCTGTGCCTTACAAAAGCACCTTGCTCCTCAGAAACCAACTTGGGCAATATTGAACTTAGCCTGTTGTTAAGAACCTTTGAGCAGATTCTATTAAAAACAGTATTTAAGCTGATAGGACGAAACTCTCTCCACGTTCTTGGTGTATCAACTTTAGGAATCAGACATATAACAGATGCTTGAATACCTGTAGGAACCCTTTCCCCTTTGAAAACATCCTTAACAGCCTCACATAGATCTTCTGCTATAATAGCCCAACATACTTTTTTGAAACAGCCATTGAAACCATCAGGTCCCCCAGCTTTGTTAGAATGAAGGCTGCTTACAACTTTGTTAATTTCATCAATCGTAGGAATAGCTGTAAGACTTCTGTTATCACAATCAGAAACTAAGTTAGGAATATTTTCAATAGCAATGTTTTGATTATTAGGCATAGTTGATTTAGTTAGCAGATTCTTGAAAAATGAGACAACAGAATTAGATATATCATCCTGATTATCCAACCATTGGTCATTTTCCCAAATCCTATGAATCATATTCCTTTTAGCTCTTTTCTTCACCAAGTTGTGAAAGAACTTAGTGCTTATATCATTCTCTTTCAGCCAGACTGTGTCAGTTTTCTGCTCCCAGTAACTCTCTTCTCTAGCTAGGAGGCTAATGTGCTTCTGATTTGCTTTTTCAAGAAGAAGTTTATCTTCATTTGATCTAGTATCCTGATACTTAAGCTCTATGCTTTTAATTTCCTCCTCGACCTGTCTGATTCAGTCAAAGACATTCCCAAACTCATTGTAGTTCCAGGCCTTAAGAACTCCTTTCAACCTTTTCAACTTATGCCAAAAACGATAGATAGGACTACCTGGCATATGAACAGACCAACTCTTCTCAACAACATTTAGGAAATCTTGATGTTGAACCCACATATTCAGGAATTTGAAGGCAGGCTTGTAGTTGTTTAAGTTAGTTGATATAGTAATACACATAGCAGAATGATCAGAACACAGCTTTGACAAATGGGCAACTCTAGTACTATCAAAGTAACTTATCCACTGATTATTAATCAAAACACGGTCCAAACTCTTCCACTTATTCCCATTTGACCAAGTATACTTGCTGCCAGAATAACCCTCATCTGTTAGGTTGCAGTCAATGATTGCATTACCAAAATCATCCATACTTTGCATACAAATGCTTTTACAGCAAAGTTTCTCATCAGCATTTAGGACAGTATTAAAATCCCCAAACACTATCCATTCCATATCATCATAACTCATGTTTCTCAATGAATTCCATAAGTCTCTCCTTAGAACTCTATTACATTTTGCATACACCACAGATAACCTAAACTTTTTGTTAAGAGTCTTATGGCAAACCTGGGCATGAACTACCTGATCTTCATCAGAAATGATCTCAATCTTAAACTCCTCTCTCCAAAACAACCAGATCTTATTGTTAGTATTCCCAAAAGACTGACTATATCCCAAAATTTTGGCCACCTTCCCAAGCTTCTCACAATTAACAAAAGGTTCCGGCACAGCCAACAAAGCAGGGTTCTCAACTCTTTTTAAAGATTTCAGTCTCCTCATGGTAAGCTTATTCCCCAGCCCTCTGACATTCCAATTCACCATTTTAATAGTCATTTAGATGGTTTGTTTCTTACAGCCCTCTTTAGCTGTAAAAGCTTTGAAGTAGTAACTACATTGTTGTTCCAGTTCTTAATCTTCTTTATTTTTCTGCTTTGTATTCTTGTATCATTCTCATTAACCATACTTACTTTGTGCTTAAGTGAACAAAGGAGACTACTTGTGGTTATTTTTGAAGGCGAATCAGTCTGAAGATCAGTAGGCTGCCTCTCAACCCTGAAGAGTTCTCTAGTTTCAAGCGCTTGCAAAGCTTCTATCATCTCTGTGCTATCAGCCATGCATCTGCCATTCCCATCCTTATCAGAAGCCAAATCACTGCTAATCTCCAAAGTCTCCAAACTGTCATTAGATTTTTCTTGTATAGGGATATTATTAATCTGATCTGTAAGAAACTGATCATTTCCAGTATTCATTCTATTTCCACTGTCCACAATTACAGACTTCAAAGTTGTAACGTTGTTATTTGATTGTAATAAAGCTGGTACTTTCTCTTTAAGACTGTTATCTGCTTGCTCATTAACAGTTATAGTTTTCTTACATTCAGACATCTTATGACCAATATGATTGCACTCTGTACAATAGCTTGGAAGATTTCCATAACAAATTTCAAGTTTGTAATCTTCATCCTCACCAAACCTTACCCTTGATTCTTTTGCCATAGTTTTGGAGACATCCACTTCAACCCACATCTTTACACAATTAAACGTAGCCCTGTTAATTCTAGGAATTCATGTCCTCAAAAGAGTCCCAAAGGACTTAGCAATTTCTAAGACAGTTGCTTCATTATACAAGAATTCGGGTAGATTTTTCAGCGTAATCCACACAGGTGTTAGATGGCTTTCTTCATCCGGATTAAAACTTGGAGACCACTTTAACAAACACATCGTCTTTTCACCGATTTTCCAGACATTCCTGGACCAAAGCCTCTTTAAATCGTCAAGGCAGTCAAATTCAATGAAAATGTGACGGTAATCAAAAACCGCAATACTGAAAGCTCCGGTGAACCGGAAATTGATCCGAAATTTCTTGATTACTTTGTATCTGGGCTTTCCATAGGTAAATTTACCTATAATGGTATGCTTGGAAACCTTCTGTAACTTACTCTTGTCACTCTTCTCAAAGCAGATGATATTTTCGTTAGAGCTTCTTGAAACAACAACGTTTCGATGCAAGATTTTTGTTCCGATTGGTTTCAATAGCTCGGCGTACGATTTGGAAGACTTCTTGACATGAGTTTGATGTCCAGTTCTTGGATTAGAATTCTCAAAATTCGGGTTAGCAATTATATTAACCGTATCATTGTTACTCTGTTTCTGCTCACGGCTAAGCAGAGGAAATTCAGAGTCGTACCTTAAATTACCATTGGGATCAGATCCAATCGATCTTGGTGAAGAAGATGAAGATGACATCACGAATTCACCTTCTTCCATTCCCAAATCTAAAAAAGATTAGCACGAAAGCCTAGAGTTGATACTCTGTTTTAAGTCTTGACAGTTTCTTGACGAAGCTCTAAGCATTCTCAAGCGAAATTATATCAACATGCATGATTAATACATCATTAAAAATGGTTAATACACTCAGACATCTTATAAATATGATAAAAACGCTAAAACGAAATTCAAAACTCTCAATATCACCGAATGAAAAACAGATTTCATTATACTCACACTACCGTCGTTCATTTTTAATTTGATTAACTAAGTGTACCTAATACACCTAGTTCAACTATAAAAAAATTTAACTTAAGAGAAATAGTATTAATTCGCGTTAAATAAAATATAACAAGAACCTAACCATAATAAAAAAAAATAACACAAACAGAAAATTGAGATAAAAAACATAAACATAAAAAAATGCTAGCGCAAAAAATTAAAACCATTAACCAAAATGGTTCCGTTCAATATTAAAAAAATCAGAATAAATCGATTATTTAATCTAACAAAACCAGTTTGTTTAAATTAATAAACGGTTTAATTTGGTTCTTATATATCCTTAGAAAAGGTTTTAAAGATGATGACATTTTAGAAAACAAAAATATAGATTGTTAGTGTTTTTAGTTATAATTTTAAAAACAAATAGTTGCATTTAAATATAATACAAACTAAAATTACTTTGTCTATTGCAAAAACATTGACAGTTTGACACTGTACATGATAAACCCCCTACTTCTGAATGTCGCCAAAATTTGCACACATACATGTTTTTTTTACCTGTACTGTACATCCATGATCCATCCGTATACTTATTAGTCTACACTTGACTTTTTCAACATATGTACATGGTACTCTGTCTTTGTTTTCAACTGATGTCCCATAAGAGTTCACATGAAGTTGAAAATACGATATAAATTAGTACTCTTATAAAACTAATCAATATAACAAGAAGTCCAACTTATTAGCCAACAACATTTCACAAAAATCAAATGAAAGACACACAAATTCAAGTGCGCAGAAATATGTTTGAAGAAAAGAAAAACAGAAGAAGATAAAAGTAAAAATAAAAAGTGAAAAGATTGGGTAAACTAATAAAGTTGGTTGGAGTTGAAAACACAAAGGATAGACATGATATGATTTGGACCCACAACAGCAACAACATAGAAGAAAAAGAAAACAAAAGGTCCCTAAAGACAAATTGTTGATAACCAAATCAGAAGCAAACACTAAAGAAAAAGTCAATAAAAGCTTCAATTTGAATTACTATGTCTTTGCATACTTCAAAACCTCTTTTAAAAAAAAATAAAAAATTATATACAAATATAAAATATGATCTTAAATAAAACCCATTTTGTAAAATTTGAAATTTTGTTTGATAAATGAGTTTTGCAATATATGAAACTGTTGAAAGATGTGTTATTTTAAAAATGTTTCTCTTTTTGATTCATTTGCTTTTAGTACATGCAGCAGCAAAGAACAGACCAACAGAGTATCGCTATCATTAACCTCTTCCAATTATTTAGTCCCCCACACACCAAACCCCACAGTTTTTGAAACACAGACCACAACCAAGAAATTATTGTTGCTCCCTTTTTCTATTTGTTTCTACTAGAAACACTATAATTTCACTAAATACAAGTACTATATTTTAAATTTGAACAAGTTTTAGATTTCTGGATTAGATTTTAGTTTTCTGAGGTTAAACAAATTATGTGCACCTCTGCCAGTGCAGGTTTGATTCAGAAATGTTTGTCCCTGCAGGTTTGATTCAGAAATATTATTTACGACTTACATATAGATATAGGAGTATTTCTTCTATTGATGGAAGGATAATAGAATATATTTACGACTTACCTTTTGTAGTTTTGGACAAATTTCTGACTGATTTCCAACATAACTTGCGTTGATCTATTACTATAAATAGTTGTTTCTTTATATTTTTTAAAACACACTATTCTGATTTTTTTTTATTAATTAGATTTTTTTTATAAAAATATGTTATTTATTTATAGATTTAAATCACAAACAACAATAAAATTTAATTTTTTTTTTAAAACAACAATAAAATCTAAATCAAAAAACAATATTGTTTGAAACTTTTTTTAAAAAATTATAATCTTCATAAATTTATAGATAAGATCACGATGATTCAAAATAAAAAAACGATATATTCAAAGAACATTATGTGTTCGCATTTCGACGACATATCCTGCTACCACTAGTGGCACTAAGCATGTTGCTACATCAATTGCTACATCAATAAATGATGCGAGGACATTGATACAATCAGCTTCACAATCGTGGTCACGGGGCACAAAGCAAGACATATACCTTATGTCTAATCATTTTTCGAGATCAATCTTGGATTGATCGCGACAAAGGCCAATTGTGTTAATGTTTGGTATATTTGTTGCAACCATCACAATTTTGATCGTGACAAGCTTTCTTCAGTTCCATTTGTCAGCTTTGCCTACCTGTGTGCTTTATTAGTTTTGATGATCAGAACTTTTATAAATATTTCCGAAAAATCCGCATGTGATTACATTTTCTTTCTTTTATCTCTTTTTTTAGATAAATTTTGCGTATAAACTAAAATATTTTTCTATTTAAATTACATTTTAGTGTACAAATAACAAAATTGAGTTGGAAAATATTGGCAATCGTAATTGAACCAACCTCCCAAATGATCTAACTGACGATCTTACACACGTAATTTTTTTTTATCAAACATTGGTCAACATTTCACTTTAGCACTATCTTGGGAGATACAATTCCACTTTGGATTAGTTGTCTAACATACTAATGTCTTAGACTTATGTCTAGACTTCTCATTATAGATTCCATTGTATGCTCTATTTAATGTTTCTTTACTATCATAATGTATTTGTATGGTCATATTCTCATTCAACATGAATGATATCTCCAAAAAGAGATCTCTTAACCATTCAACCTCCTTACACGTTGCGGCCAACGATATGAACTCAAACTTCATAGTTGAGTGGGATACACATGTTTGTTTCTTTGATCCCCACGAAACAAAACCGTCTGCAAATATGAATACCCATCACATAGTCAATTTG
Organism: Limnanthes douglasii subsp. nivea; assembly: GCA_036936605.1. Classification (NCBI taxonomy): domain Eukaryota; kingdom Viridiplantae; phylum Streptophyta; class Magnoliopsida; order Brassicales; family Limnanthaceae; genus Limnanthes; species Limnanthes douglasii. Next base: position 78,727,987 of record JAUPFV010000003.1, on the reverse strand, counting down.
TTATCGACTAGATTAGTAATCCAGCTTGTATCTGTGTATCCCTCAAGTATCCCACGAAAATTGGAATATAGGAGACGCATATCTTTAGTCTTTTTTAAGTACTGTAAGACACTTCCAATTGCATTTTAGTGTTTCCGAGTTGGATTACTCGTAAATTACCTTAATTTACTCATAGCAAAAGATATATCTGCTTTACTCCATAAAACTTCATACATTAAACTTCCTATAACATTATCATGTTCTAGTTGAGCCACCGTTCTTCTTTCATTTTTTCAAAGTTTTAAACTATGATCAAATGATACTTCTTTACTTATTTTAATTTTAGATGTTTGAACTTATCAAGAACCTTTTAAACATGATGGGATTGACTTAAGAAATAACACATACTATTTTAAATATCTTAAGTCCTAAAATAGTATCTACTTCGTTAAGATCATTTATCTAAAAAGTAAAAGATATAAACTTCTTTGTTTCATTAATTCTTTTTATTTAATTACCTAATATGAAAAAAGTATCTAAATATAAACATATTATGACTACATCACCACGAAATTTATCTCCACTTTGAAGGTCTTAAACATGATAAAGGCTTTATCTTTATATTTAAAAAAAAAATCTAGAATAGACATCAACAAAAGTTATCAAATATCGCTTACCCCCACATGTCAAGATGATGTATTAAGTCTAACAATTTTGTGCATCTTTCTACAGATTTGTAAGGCTTTTTAATCATCTTTATCATATTTTATAGGATCGGTTTTCACAATTTCATTTAATGTGTTGTTTGAGCAAGTCTAATATGCCATAATAAATATTCATTACAAGAGCAAGAGTTAATAGAATTTTCCACTTTAAAATAACTTCATTAGTACATAGTTTCACCATATTGTTAGAAGAGTATCCATTTCCAACAAAGGTTTCACTCTGATACAAAACAAGGCTACCGAATTCATATACAGACCGAATTCTATCTTTGAACAATAGATGCCCGAAAACTCTTTTTTTTTTCATTTACAGAACCTAAAATACATTAATAAGATTATTTTTATTTACGCTTGTAAACACCAACTCTATGTTTCCACGTCCGTCAATCTTTGATTTATATATATTTCCCATTTTCCCTTCCTTTATGTTATTGTTTGCTTTCATTGTTTTGGATAAGGATTTTTCATGTGAGATATGAACGGATGCACAAGTATCGTACCACCAGCCTGAAGTCTTATCTTCAATGGCATTGACCTCAGTTAACATTACAACAATGTTTTATTTCACATAATTTATGTTATAATCTTTTCTTTTAAGGTTGCATGTACGAGAAAAATGTCATGGTTTTCCATACATAAAACAATTTTCCATTACAAGAGGTATTCTTATTCTTGTTATTTAATGATTTTTGTCATAAATTTTGTTTCTTTGACTTTCGTTTTATTGCATTTACACTCGTAGAAGCTTTGGTCTTGGATTCTTCTTCAATCTTCAAGTGTTTTTGGATTTTTTCCAAACTATACTCTTTGGATTTATGATGAACTTTGACTGCTGTAAACAATAATGTAATCTTGTCTTGGCATCGAGTAAAATTCGAACCATTGACTGTGTCTAGATGAACAAGGTCTTGGTTCATCACCTTGATTGTAGCCATGGTTGTTTCTACTGTCATGATACTAATTTTTTTTATTGTTAGAAAGTATAAATAAAGAAACAAAACTTACATGAATTGAGCACGACAAAGTTTTGAGAGATTCACTGGAAAGTTGTCGGAAACTATGGAAGGTTGAGATACATATACAAATACATTTTCTTAAAAATATATTTGATCTCCTCTATTGATTAGATATTTTTATAAACTTCTTTTTTTGGATCTAAAAAGTCTTTAGAATTAAAATTAAAAACAAATAAGTCAAAACCAAAGAGAGTTTTCACGTTGTTGAGATTTGAAATATTTTGTTCAAGTTATGTTTTGGTTCTTGAAAGAATTACATATTTATATAAATGGTTAAACATTTTCACATAGTTATAATTTTTTATAAATCTATAGGTAAGATCACGATTACTCAAGAAACATCTTATTGAAAAATGAGATCTTCCAGGTTCTTGTGATAAAAACACAAGATTAAACATTGAATATAGGTTTTTAAAAACTTTCAACAAATTTGTTAAAACTTCAAGATATAAGTAATTAAGACATAAAATATGTTAAAACTTAAACAATTTTTTGTAAGTTAAAATAATTTTTGGAACATTATTTTTTTAATATATATATATATAATAAAAAAATTAAAATTGTGCATCAGCGGTGCACGATACTTGCACCGATGGGGAGCCTGGACACACCCTATTGGTCCGACCATTTTCCAGCCGATTTAGGCGAGGAAAATATCCTTAAACAACCTCCAAACACCACCAAAACCTATGTTAAACCACTAAATTTTAACCTAATTCTCAAACCCTAAATCTAACCTATCAATTTCACTTAAAAACTAATTTAAATCAACAAAATTCAACCTAAAACAACTAAATCGACCTATAATCAACAACAACAAAAATGAAAAACATGAAAAGTTAGAGAGAATCGAGGGTTAGAGAAAAGTGTTCTTGAAAGTAGGGTGGATGTGGTTTAGCATAAAAAAAATCCTCAAATAACCCTAAAAGGGTTTTTTGGTCCAAAAAAAAGTGCACTTATACCAAATGTGGGTAAACGCAAAATTGGGTAAAGTTAGTTTGATTTTAGGTATGTATAGCTTGACCGTATAATTAAACCAAGTTATATTGTGGTTGGTCGAGACCTACTATCGAGAAATTAAAGGTAGGCACTAGAAATGATCAAAAAGCCAATAGACGTGGACAATAATACAATATTTAAGATAGAAAAGAAGCAATATCTAGACTTTAATTCTAATAGATAGACCATCGGTGTAATCATGGGAGGTAATCCATTTTCAAAGATTACTAAAAATTGAGTGAATAGATATATTTAAGACCTACAGATACAACACTAAGGTCAAACATTATCTCACATACACCAAAATTTATAGCTAATATATTGGAATTCACATATGATTTAAACAGATTAACAATACATCATAGTGATGTCATAATAATAATAGTATATTTGATTTGAGTAGAAGTTGAAAGAGTTATGATAGACACTAGGAGCTCAACCATCATCATATACAAGAATCATATGATAAAATGAGAGGTATTCTTGTACTGATCCAAAATTAGAAGATGTTAATTGGATTGTACAGATAGAAATATGTTAGCATAACTCACTTTGGATGTAGTCCTCGCATACAAGAATTCAAGCATAAATTTTATCTTTTATTCAGATGATAAATGTATATTCATCCTACAATATAATTTTGAGAAGATCATGGTTGGATCGAATGTTTATTTTAGTTTCTACAATATATCAATGCATTGAGTTTATAATTAATGAAAAATGCAGGAGTAATTAGGAAGAATCAAAAGACTTCAAGAAATTGTTATGTAACTTCTCTAGCCTCAAGAAATAAACATCAATGGGGGGATACAATCATCTTTGATGATATGGATAATCCTAGAGAACTATGTTCCCCTACCCACCACCACCACCATATTATATATCAAAGAAGGAAATATAAAATGTTAGAAATAGAAGGAGATAAAATATTATGAATTGATCAAGACATACCTACATATCTCATACATAAATTACTCGACCTTTTACAGTGTAACATTGATGTCTTTGCCTAGAATTCTCACGATGTCATAAAATTCCCAACCAAACATGTACCACACATTATCCATCAACAACAACTTTCCGCTAATAAAATAAAATCATACTATTAACAAAAAGCATAGGTCATTATTGAAGAGCTGGACAAAATGATTATAGGGGGCCACATACGATAATCCAATTACCTAGTATGAATAACCAATCATGTACTGGTAACGGAGATAAATTACAAATGGATAATGTGCATAGATTTCATGGGCTTAAACAATTCATGTCGAAAGGCTCCCTTCCTCATCTCAAGAATTGATCAACTAGTGTATACGACTTCAAAGAATAAGATATTATCTTTTATGAATGTTTATTCACATTATAATCAAATAAAAATACATGTATTTTCAGAAACACACCACATTTATAACTAAAAGATGGCTTCATTGTTACCAAGCAATGCTTTTAATGATGTAAAAGGGTGAAGTCTTATATTTAAGACTTGTCAATACGATTTTTGCAATACAACTCGGCTAAAACCTATAAGCATACATTAATGACATATTATTCACAAGACTTCAATATGATGATCATTTAACTAACCTAGCCGAAACGTTTTCGAACCTTAAAATGGTCAATCTAAAGATAAATTCATAGAAGTGTACCTTCGATGTATGGTCTGATAAGTTTTTAAGCTACATGTTCAGTGAGAAAGAAATTAAAATAGATCATACTCAACTCTCGAACGTGGTTGGAATGGACTCCCCAAGTATTTAGAGGTATATGAAGGGTCAACTAGAGTCCATCATGTGAGAATTTTTTAAAAAACATCAATAAGTTCATTAATTCTCTATATATACTAATAAAAACGAAGGGAAAATTACCATTATATAACCCCACGGTCTTGGACTATGATGTTAGCGGTGTTTTAATAAAGGAAGAATAAACAGGGTCCAAATTAATATATTATGTAAGTAAATCTTATTAAGTGTTGTAAATAGATCCTTACTACTTGATAATATTTCTTTAGAATTTATGGTTGTGGTTCAACAAATAAGGCCTTACTTCTAAGCTCACATAATCATAGTATGAACATCACTTCCTTGGAGAAGTTTACTGTAAAAGGAAAATGTGTTTGGAATGATAGCCAAGTTGTTAGTGGATTATGACATTCAGTTTTAGTCGATAAACTACAATTAAGGCTCATGTCCTGATAGACTTCTTAACATATTTTCAATCTGAAAGATCTATCCTTATCAATAAAAAATCATAATACATTTGGGAATTCAAAATAGATGACAGACGCGATAACTACGGCTCATGAGTAGGGGGCCAACTAGCTTCCCCAACATAATGTATCTTGACCTAATCTATAAAATTTGTCTTCCCAACTTCTAGAAATGAGTCAGCATGTGGAGTTGATATTTCATGTATTTGGCTAACAAACACTTTTCAAGCCAAGAGAGTCCAACTATTCACATACTTTTAGCTAGTGGTCAATCAAGCTTTTGGCCAAACCGAAGCCAAACAAAATCATCCAATACTTCAAATATCTTTGATGCTAAATGATCTTATTAAAATAAATTTATTTTAAGGAAGTTGCGAGAGTAAAAAAGTTGTTACTGGTGCTTTGACATCTTCAACTTGTATATCATCGACACCATGGATTATTTCATGAAAAACTATCCATCATCCTACCATACCAATTCTTTTTAATAGTTTTGGCATTAGGATTCATGATCATTACATGTGAATAATAAAAATAAGATTGGCTAATTAATCCATATTAAGAGATACCTTACATATGGAAGACTTCATGAGCCAAAGGCCAAGAAATGAAAAATCAAACATTATGACATTTGACAACGGTTCCTAAATTAAATATAAATACGGGTCATTTTATTATAAACAATGTCGGAGGTAATTCTTTTTTATAGATGGGGTATTAATATTGTATGGCCCCTTTAAAAGCTTTGGGAGGAATAATAATCTTGCAGTAACGTTAGAGTACTTCTCCAAGTGGGAATAATCATAATTATTGATGTAAATAACGGCAAATCACGTCATCAACTTGCTCAAACCAATTTTTTTTTCTTTTGGATATGGAATACCAACATTCACAATAGCTCTATTGAGAGGTATATGAAGGTTTAACTAGAGTCCATTATGTGAGAAATTGTTCTAACAATATCAAAAAGTTCATTAATTCTCTAGATATACTAATAAAGACGAATGGAAAATTACCATTTTTATACCCCAACAGTCTTGGACTATGATGTTAGCGGTGTTTTAATAAGGGAAGAATAAACAGGGTCCAAATTAATATATTATGTAAGTAAATCTTTATTAAGTGTTGTAAATATATCCTTACTACTTGAAAATATTTATTTAGAATTGATGGTTGTGGGTCAAAAAATGAGGTCTTACTTATAAGCTCACATAATCATAGTATGAACATCATTTCCTTGGAGAAGTTTATTGTAAAAGGAAAATGTGTTTGGAAGGATAACCAGGTTGTTAGTGGATTACGACATTCGGTTTTAGTCGATAAACTACAATTAAGGCTTATGTCCTGATAGACTTCCTAACATAGTTTCAATCTAAAATATTTATCCTTATTAATAAACAATCATAATATATTTGGGAATTCAAAATAGATGACAGACGCAATAACTACAGCTCATGAGTAAGGGCCCAACTAGCTTCCCCTACATGATGTATCTTGACCTAATCTATAAAATTTGTCTTCCCAACTTCTAGAAATGAGTCAGCATGTGGAGTTGATATTTCATCTCTTTGGCTAACAAATACTTTTGAAGTCAAGAGAGTCGAACTCTTCACATACTTTCAGCTAGTGGTCAATCAAGCTTTAGGCCAAACCGAAGCCAAACAAAATCATTCAATACTTCAAATATCTTTGATGCTAGAGGCTCTTATTTAAATAAATTTATTTTAAGGAAGTTGCGAGAGTAGAAAAAGTTGCTACTGATGCTTTGACATCTTCAACTTGTATATCATCGACACCATGGATCATTTCAAGGGAAACTGTACATCATCCTACCAGACCAATTCTTTTTAATAGTTTTAGCCTTAGGATTCATGATCATTAAATGTGAATAATAAAAATAAGATTGGCTAATTAATCCATATTAAGAGATACCTGACATATAGAAGACTTCATGAGCCAAAGGCCTAGAAATGACAAATCAAACATTATGACATTTGACAACGGTTCCTAAATTCAATATAATACGGGTCATTTTATTATAAACGATATCAGAGGTAATTCCTTTTGATAGATGAGGTCTTGATATTGTAGGGGCCCTTTAAAAGCTTTGGGAGGAATAATATTATTTCCAGTAACGATAGAGTACTTCTCCAAGTGGGAATAATCACAATTATTGATGTAAATAACGGAAAATCATGTCATCGACTTGCTCAAACCAAATAATTTTTTTTAATATGGAATACCAACGGTCATTATAATAGACTACATAACTCAATTCCAAATTAAATGACTCATATGGTTATGTGCAAAAAAAGTATTAAACAAATTTCTCTTCTCTTTTTCATCCACATGCAAACGACCAAGTAGAGGTTACAAAGAGTATAATTTTAGATTGTACACGAATATGTTTGAAAGAGTTATAGAAAGTTTCCACACTTGGAACAAAAACTATGGTCATACAAAATCACCCCAAAAACAGTAATAACTAAAATACTATTTTTCTTGATGTAAGAAATGGAAGCACGTATACCATCTGAATCAGTTATGAATTCCTGTATAACTTTAGTATATCATAAATTCAGTAATTCATAATCAAAGAGTGTGAACTTGACATAATCGAGAAAACAAGGGTAAAATGCCACCATCGACCATAACAATATAAAACTCTAATGTGAAACATATACAACTCCAAAGTTCGATTTAGGAGGTTGGATATACATAATAAAGTCCTAACAAGAACATATATTCATACAAAATAAAAAATTCTTGGTAGACTAACCTCAAATTGGATAAGATCGTACATAATATATTTTAAAGAAAAGTTGAGAAAATACATATTATTAGATGAAGAATAAAATCAGTGTCGACACTCATTGAACATAGAGTATTTAAAGTTATATCCTTCTTTTTAATCTTTGACTGATTCTTTCAATTATTTTTTATAAACATTATATACAATTTTCATTCACAATGTATTTTTCCTTCTTGATGGTGTGCGTAAGTTTAAATGAGGTATCTAACATTACTAAAGTATTTCCATTATTTACATAAATTTTTTGCGTACTATATTATTTCATCCACTAAGAAATATGATGATTACAAAAGTAATCCTCAATACTTTAAGAAGTCTAAAAATGATAAGTCTATGATGATTCAAAAATTAGTATTTAACACCTTAAAGAGTCTCGACATTCTTAAAAATAATAAATAAGACTACGATGATTATGGAATGTAGTCTTTAGCATGTTAGGGAGTCTAAGTACCAATCACAAAAAATACATGTCTATAATGATTTTAAATGTATTCTTCAACACTGTAGAAAGTCCACGCACCCGTTAATAAAACAAAAAATAAAGTTTATATAATATGTATAAGTAGTTTTAAAAGACATTATTAACTCTTCAAAGAAAACAAATTAGATATTTGTCAAAATAATAAAAAGAATAAACCCACGTGTTACTTATAAAGATCTATTCTTTTAAAATTGATCACTTCAAGTGGTTAACAGAGTATTAAACAATAAGATACTTTTATTAAAAAATAAATAAGACAAAGCAAGCACAAGTCATTGGTAATAAAAATGGCTTCATAAAAATTTAAAGCAAAAGCAAGATTAAAAATCCATTCAAATTTTTCCCCAACAATGCAGCACTTGGTTAAAACAAACGGGCTTACAAAATATGTCAAACAAAGGTATACAAAATGTCTAAGGAGGTATAACTTTTGATTGAGATGCAATAACCATATCTTTGGCTGAATCTACATCACCCTCATCTTCGGCTCTATTTATAGAGACTTAATATTTGGTTTGACTAAAGTAAGGCATGAGAATTGTTTCATCATGATGAAAAAATAATATATCAACTACAATTTTAGAAGTTTTTTTATTTATTTTTGCTATCTGCAAGCACTACATGTTCAAACTTTTGATCAGCAACCTTCTCAATAATTTTGGCAATATTATAAACTCCCATCATTAAATCTAAAATAGGTTGATGGTCTGTAAATTTAGCCCAGACACAAATTGATGGCCTACTAGGTTCAGGGACATAATACAATACATTGTCCAAGTATAGATTTTGGTATTCTTTGTTGCCACAATATCATGGATAGTTTAGTTGAGGGAGACTTCATAACGGGAAATTACCTCTTCTATAACCAAAATGAAAATATTTAGTTGATCAGCATGTAGGTGGGGAAGGATATCAATTGGTAAAAAAATGGAGTAAAACAAAATTCATAGTAAAACTAGGGTGATACCTCATCTCTTAATCATCCTTAACCCACATACTTAGTTCAAGGAAACGTTATTCCCTCATGTCCTTGGTTGAGGGGAAACTTTTATGGTACTCTATATCAAACCAAAGAAAAATTAAACCTCAATTTGTAACGACGCAAACATTTAATGACAACAAAGTCTGCAACATTCTTAAAATATATATCAAATTAAAGGGTAAGTAGGCAACTTTGTAGGCTTCAAATTCTTACTAGATTTTGTCCATGAACGGAAAACAAGTTGGTGTTCTCAATACTGATAGGCTTATTATTTTCACGAGCCTCTTGAGCTAAGATAAAAATCTCTCTCCACTTCCTTTTAGATTCGAGAAGTTCGGCTACAACTTTGTAACGATTAGAGGGAGAAATGTGATAAAATGGGAGGTGCATATTTGTACAAATTGAGCTTAGATTGATTAACTCATCCATTCCAATTTTTATCTTTATTTTTATTTACAACCTAATAGAAGAAGCTCTTCCGTCACTTATAAATAAAGAACAACTGAAACCAAAGTGCATGAGTTATATCTAGTGGAACTTGGGTACATGGATTTAGATGTTGGAAGTGCATGAACATTACCTACTTGAACTTAAGGGAAAGATCATTCCATGCTGAAGATTCATGATATAATTCGATATTTTGGGTGAAATTAAGTATCATTATTATGGATAAAATATGAATATATGGGACACTCTCAACCATTTATCAAAACACATTTGATATGAGCCTACATAAAAATTGGTCAGAACTATCTTGGTGATATAAATATCATATGTCATAGGTCGGTGTCACTACTTGTCACATAGTATAGATTGACAACCACTCTTGGTTGTTTGTGGGAATAAACTGACAACTGTTATTATGAGTATGAATATTATAACCCATCTTTGATTCTATAAATAACCATGAAAAAGTATAAAGTAAATTACAGCTAACGTGAGTATTGCATAACAGACGAAGATACAAACAAGAATTTTTCTAGGTTTAAGAGAGAAGTAAAGTTAAAACATTTGTGCATAAATAACATTGAGAGAAAACTAAAGAGCCATATTTAATAAGATTTGGAGTAGAATAAGAGCGGTTGTATCAATTTTGTTTGAGAGTTTTTTTACAAATGTTTATTATATATAAAATTATTGTTTGCTGCCTATATATGTCACAATTGAACCATGTTATCTCATGTATTTGTGTAAGTGATTTTACGTATGTTCTTCTATTTAACTTTGTCGTTTGGATGTAAAGAGCCGAAGCTCTATTTTATTTCTGCCATACTTGTAGAGAGTTCATCACCATTGGGGCTAAGTCGCGACCCACTGACGAAACCTTTAACTGTTTAAGCCTAAGTCTCGGCCAACTATTGAAGACTTTAATATTAATATTACCATTAGTTTTATCAATAAATGATGCGATGAACATAGATAATCTATAACAATAATTTTGTGGGTATTAAACACAAGGTAGAATGAAAAAGATCATTTCAGATCATGAGTGTGTAGATCCCATCTCACTAGTAAATACATAAAGATAAGTTTCATTAAGTTAGATCTTGATAAATTCACTAGAAAAAATTATTTCAATTGCTAAATAATAAAATCAAAGCGTTCCTAATATAAAATAAGTTGTTTGGTGCCATTAATGAGAGATTCAAAGAATATGTTGATGTCGAAGTGTTTTCTAAAGCTTAAAGTATTATGATATTAAGTTTATAGAGGTACTTTGAGAGGTGTCTAAATAGCTTACAATGTTAAAAATATCGAATATGTTGGAATTCATTTACATGAAGAAGTTTATGGCCAACAAACTGTATCTCAAGAAATATTTGTATATCTAGGTAATGAATGATAGCAAAGAGATCTAAACAGAATTGGATTATTTCAACGGAATCATTTATAATTTGAAGCAGTTGGATTTAATATTGAAGATGAGGATAAAAAATTTATCATTTTGAGTTATTTTTCGAATGTTTATGAGCATATTGTTGCTAACATCATCTTTGACAAACAATCCCTTACAATACCTAAAGTAAAAAAACGTTTAACTCGAGATATATATAAAGGAATAAGATTTTAAGAGTGGTTCTAGGATGAAATGTTGGTACCGTAAGAAATAAGGTCATATTAGTAAAAACTATCCTGAGAAAAAGAATGAAGATATGCATCATAGTTTTCAAGATCTAGATGTTTTAATGGTCCAAGATGATTATAAATATAATGATGTGTTAACACCTTTAACTTGTAAGTACATAAAAAAGTGGGTTTAGGGCTCAAGAGCTTCATTTCACATGATTTCCAACAAATACTGGTTTAAAGACCTAAAATTATTCGATACTGGTAAAGTTATACTAGAGAAAAGTGGACTTTGTGTTGTAAAAATAATAAGAAACATTCGCCTCAAGTTATTTACATGACTTGAGAGAGAGATAACACTGGTATATGTTTGAAGTTAAATGTAACCTTCTTTTTTCTTAGAATGTAAAGATAAGTAAGATTTTAATTATATAAGTGAAGATGGCAGACTTAGCATTATGCAAGGATCACTAGTTGTGATAAAACCCTATACGACTAATAATGTGTTAGTTATTGAAGAATATGTAGTGTTTGAAGATGTATCTAGTGTTGAATGTAATTCAACCAAGATGTGACATATGAGGTTAGGTCATTTTAAGTGAAAATACATTAATGAAATAAGTAAACAAAATTTGTTAAATGATGATAATGTTTAGAAGTTTAGCTTTTATGATAAATGTATGTTTGATAAGAATAGTAAGGTTAAGTTAATGTCTCAACCATATAACTTGTGATGTGCTTGAATATATTCATTATGACCTTTAGGGACTTCCAATACATCTTAAAATTGGAAGTACCGTGAATTTTATATCTATGATTGATGATTATTCTATGAAAGTATGGATTATACTTTCGAATACCAAAGATGAAGCATTTGATGCTTTAAAGACTAAAAAAATACGTTGGAGAATGAAACTGAGAATATGCTATAGAAGTTAAGGACTAACAATATATTGGAATATGTGAATGAACTATTTATTAGGTAATTTTCTAAAATTGTTATTGTTAGAGAGAAAAGTGTGAAAGGAACTCCCCAACAAAATAGACTTGTTGAGAGGATGATATCAACCTTACTAGATATACAAAAGTGTATGATTCTGACATCGAGAATGAGATAAAGGTTTTAAGGAGAAGGTCTTAAGATAGATGTATACATCATCAACAAGAGTCCACATTTGTCGTTGGAATTCAAGTGTCCACAAGAACAGTGAACTGGAAAAAGCTAGTGCTCGAACATTTGAGATTGTTTGGATGTGATACCTATGTACATGTGAAACAATATAAGCTTCGGTCAATAACACTAAAGTTTTTATTTCACAATTATCCAGAAGAAGTAAAATGATATAAGTTGTGGTGTATACAACCAAGAGGTCAGAAAGTTGTAATAAATCGAGATTTAGTATATAATGAATGAGTTATGCCACTGCTGAAGAAGGTGGAAACAAAAATCTAATACTACCGAGAATGGATATGAAGTTGAGATGAGGTTTGAAAAAAATAATAAGGTTGATGATGATTTTGTCAAAGATTATTTTAGACTTGGTACTTCTTCAGCTTATACAGAAGAAGTTCAACTATTGTATGAATTAGACAATGTCCAATAATTTGATGTTACAACATCTTCGGATGTTTAGACCGGAAAATAATATGATAAATTTGATAGTTGTCAGTTGATGAGAGATAAAACACATAGCCCTAAAAAGTTTGCACAATGTATGGGTGTTAAAATTATAGGTTATTCTCTACCAATTAAAATGTAAATAAACATTTTTAAACCCAAAAAATTATCAGAAATTAAAAAAAAATAACATACTAAATATTTATTAGATATAAATAAATATTTAAAATAAAATCAAATACTATTAAAACTAAATTATCTAATTTAAAATAGACCTATGCATAAATATTTATATATATATATATATATATATATATATATATTAATCTCAATAAAATTGTGTCATTGAAAAAGCAAAATTTAATTGCCCGTAGCAACAATCATAAATAGTATATTTATTCCAAATTTTAATGTTTGAATTGATCCTAAAAATATCACTTTTTAGTTGTGATAAAATGTACTCATTGCTCCTAGTACGAACTATAAATATCACATTGCAATTGTTGACCGCTTATAATTTAAAATTTAAACGGTAGCTATCTAGTTCGGTGCGTTGCCCACTTTGCATATCTATCAATTCCTTTTTTATGTCTATCAATAATCCATAAATGTAGTTCGGACTTCGAAGTATAAGTTGTAAATCTCCTTTTAAACAATATGACTCAAAGGTAACACGTCAAAATTAAACCATATATAGAAATATTTTATATACTTGTGACGCAATTTTTTACAATTTTGTTCAATTGAAGTTTTGGGCTTTATATATATATATATATATCTTACAATATTATTATAACGTCCATTATAAAAAAATCTTATGTTATATTTATATTAAAATGTTTTTTTTATATTTTATTTTAATACAATAACAATATGTCATTAAGGGTAGCCGAGTTGGTTGAGTAAGGTATGTTCGTGACTAAAAGTCATGAATTCGAGTCCCTCTATATACGCTTTTTTTGCTGAGTCTATCACTTTGTGTGGTTCGCCTTCTGGCGTTGATTCGCAGGCTATTGCGTCAGACCGAGGGTTTACAGTACTTATTGCACTCTGAATAGCGATTGCGTGTTCCCTCCAAAAAAAATATATAAAAAAAACAATAAAATTATCAAATTAATTGTTTTAAAAAAAATTCGTCATCATTAGATAGTAGTCTGCGGCCCAATACCAAAAAATAAACCATATAAAATAAATGTTTATAAAAATAATCGAATTTGTAGTTTTTTTTGCACCAATTCGACTACCCTTTCGATATAAATCAACTAATTTATATAAAATTAGTGGTGTGAGACAAACGACCACACAAATAATTAACCATGACTTTTAACCTATATCTACTTCGACACTTATACTATATGCTCTAGAAATTAAGAATTGTGAGTGTAAGAATAGGAGAGACGGGACCATAGATATATTGAAAAGAATGACACTAATTCTCCGTATCCCAATGAACCACTCCCATTATTTTTTCTTCTCTTTCCTTCTGCTGCCGTTGACTGATTGATGAGTACTCCTTCCTCTTCTTTAGATCACCCAAAGATTTCTCACACTTTAATTTCTCTCTCCTCTTTTTTCTCATGCATAAATACACTTAAACCATCCATCAATCATAATTCAAATTCACTTTCAAAACACTACCTAAACCAAACCAAAAAAATGGCTGAGCTTCATTCTATAGCTTACTCTCTACTGACAAACAACAACAACAATAATAACTTCCACACTTCCTCCTTAGACTTAGACTTAGACTGGAGTCTCCAAAACATTGAAACGACCGATCAAGGAATGTCGATCGGTAATGATGGACCTCTATCACCGTTTCTGTCTCCTCTAGGATCTGATGTCTCAACTGGGTATTTAGAAGATGCATTATTAGAATGCAATGAGAGATCCAAACGTCGACGTTTTTTGTCTAACAGTAGTCAAACCAAAGAATTCAATGAGGTAAGTAAAGATTCATTTTTTACAGTTTCTTCTTCCGCGAATTTTCTTAATTGCATCACAATTAATAATTCCAGAATATTTTACTGTTTGTGCAGAATTACTGGGACACCAGTTGCAATTGGGACCTGTCTGAAAACTTCAGTTGTATAAGTCATACTACAAATTTTGATGGGGTCTCACTCTCAGGTCAATTTCTTGACTTTATAATCTTAATAATAAGAATAATAATAATAATAATAAAGTAAATATTTTGTCTCGAATTACACCCTGATTACCTTTTTTGTTTTGGGGATCACAATTAGCATGTGGGTTATTGTTAAAAGTAATTTAAATTGTGTTTAGCAGATGAAGCAAGAAGCAGAAACAGTAGTTTTGAGGAAGAGACAATGAATGTGAAAGACATACTACAAACACCAGACATTGAAGCAGTATCAGAACTGTATGAAGTTCTTGACTCATCATCTTCTTCTTACAAAGATTCTCATAGGATTGTTAGGTCACTGTTATTTGACAGACAACCTAATATGTCCTCGACCCCTGTTTGCTCTTCAGGTAGATTATTGTCAGATCTCATTCACTTTATCTCTTTTTGTCCTTGCATCTTTTTTTTCTTTTCAAATTTAATACTCTAATACTTACTGTTAGACACATCTTAGAGTTGCTAGTGCTATTAGTGCATGGTACATTAAGAGAAATATGAATTATTAATTACTAAACAATGATGGTTAAAAATCATGATCAATGATATCATCAAAAACGCATTTTTGTTGGTTTTGTTTTGTATCTGGGTTATTCGCGGATGACTATATGCAAATCGAGACAAACAAAAATGAATATAGATATAAAAGGAGACAAAGAAAATGATCATTTTTTATAAAAATGTGTTTCCATAAAAATGTAACACAATTGATTTTTGTTACTATAACTGTTAATATGGCTCCTTTCTACACATTTATAACTTATTTTTCAATATATAGGCAACAATGTTGATAAAAAGAAGAAGAAAAGGACTATGCCAAGGGTGGTTTATCCATTCGCACTTGTAAAGCCAGGCGGCACCGAAGAAGACATTACGATAAACGACATCAACGAGAGGATTTCAATGCCTCCGACAAGGCCAGTAAGACACCCGGTTGGAGAGTATGCTTATCGGTCGTCTAGTTCAGCTACCGGTCGAGGTCCGTCCGGGAAAAATGTGGTGGCTCTTACAAGAATTCAGACACACGGGAGAGGCACAATTACTATCATTAGAACCAAAGGCTAAATCAGAGAATGCGCGCGGCTCGTATTAACTACTTGTTAATCGGATTTAGCTCAATCCGTTACAGAATGATGATATTTGGATGCGATCTAAATCAATATCTATGTGATTGTAACTATAAGTCTATATCTCTATGTTTGTAAAATTGGTATAGAATAGTAAGGTGAGTGAATGTAAAATATTAGTAGTAGTTACTTTTATAAAATTTATAGGTTTATTATTAATCCATTATCTTTAAGCTTTTAGGTGCTCGAGGGATTGATGAACAAAAGAGATTTTCTTTTTTGCTTTGAATTTAAAATGAAGCGTGAAGAGGAAGAAAGAAATAAAGAAGTAGAATATAGAGTAAAGACTATAAAACAAAATCAAAAGAGGAAAGATAAAACAAAATTAAGTTATATATTCTCTTGACAAACATTCCAATCGAACCTAAATAATAGGTCACGGAATTTTCTTGATTTTGAATAAAGGAGTTTCTTTTGTAGGTATAATAGAGTCGGCGAATAAAGAAAATTCCACAAAAGATTTGTTTTATTCTTAGATAAAGTAATACTAGTTTAATTTCAAAGCTTTAGAAAAATATTAATTCATTTCATATTGCATTTATGCATTACATTTATTTAGTAGGTAGCTGTAGTTTTGTTTTTGTTCATTTGTTATCTTTTAATATATTTACTCTTTAATAAGAGATTTGAAGTTATGAGCTACGCCTCCTAGCCCAAATTCGTTCATAAATTTAATAATTTGGAGATTGGTAAAATGAAATTCAATCTTAGTTTTGAGGTAAAATTGGAACGCCCATTCTTAATTTACTTGGAAAAGATAAGCTCATAAACTAGAATCCTATAAAAAAAAATTTACCAATTTTTTTTGTTATAAAAAGATAGACTCTAAATTTGATTTCAATATAATTTTAATCTACTTTTGCAATTTTATTTGCCTTTCTCATTGCAATCGAAATTATTAAATGTTTTGAGTCTAATATAGGAATAGTCATGTGTAAGCCTGATCTTTAATTATACGACTTTGCACTAAATTCCAAGAAAAAATAATTTCAACTTTGGCGTGGCTGGGGCTTGATCTTCTTCAATCTTACGATGGTCAGCATCCAACTAGTATAAATTCCAGCTGAGTGCCTTCAAACTTTAAATTTCTGTGATTTATCTTCAACAAGCTTTTGGATCAACTACTAAGTAAAGAAGGATCATTATTTTCTTTTGATTAAAATTTCTAGTATCCTTTGAGTTTTCCGAAGGCTATCCGCATATCTTATATTCTGAGAGTCGATATGAATAAATTGACAATGAGATTGATTCATGATGTGGGGACTTTATTTGAGAAGATGAACAAGTTTAGTGAATAGTAATGAGCGTTCATTTATCAAATTCTTTTTCTAATTGAGAGACTATGAATCACTTCTAATCAGTAGCTTTGTCTTTGAGTTCTTACAGGTTGATTGGTATTAACATATCCCTGAAATAGTGTACTTGATCTCCTTTGAGTGTTATTTGAGTGATTGAGGCATTTCCGACAAAAAAATAGAAATCTAAAAGAGCAAAGAAAGTGAGGTACATGTACCTGCTTAGGAAGATTATTAGGAGATAAAGATTAAATTTGACGATGTTTAATAATGTTAGCCTTGTAACTTAAAATTAAAGTTATTGCTTAAATAGTTTTTCAAGCATGTTAGTAGACTTTAACTTCACATATATGTAAAATAATAGAAACAGTCTAAGTAATCACTACAACTTTGATATTTAAGATTTAAGGCTTTAAAAGATAGAATATTTATCACTCATCAAGTCTTAGATAACCCAGATTCAGGCTTTCTAGAAGTGTAATGGCTCGAGGTAAAATCAATCTTTTCATTATTGTAAAATCAATCTTCTGTTGGTTAGCTTTTATTAAGATTTTAGACTTTATGAATTTCTTCACTTCTTGTAGGACTTTTTACTAATTGAATGGTAGCATTTTTCTCTGGGTTCTGTTGATTAATAATTAGGGATTTCATTTTGGGAACCTATGTTTCATTAGTAAGATTCTTGCTAAGGTTGGCTATAGGACGAGGGTCTAATCTGATATTCCTAAAAGGTTGTGTCTCAATATTTTTCAGTGATTTCTTACAGTTTGTTGTATTATGCATAATGTGTTTATAGTCTATACAAAAAGAGGGTATATTCCCATAGTATAAGTCTAGCCATAAGCCATCCTTAACACCAAAACCAATCCATGCCTTATGAGTAAGGCTTTTTAAAAACATCTAATTCAATTCATGCTTTGTAGTAGTTGAGTTTGGCTCTGGTATTCATAGGTACCCAAGTAGATAGAGATATTCCTTAGGACTTAACTATGTTATATATTATATCCAAATTGTATATGAACTTGGTAAGTTTGGGAAAGTTATCCAAATAGGAATTAAGAGAGATTTAATTTTCAGATTGAATGTTCATATATGGTCCAAATTTTATACTTCCAACATTTTCTAAAGTCCTCTACTGGGTCTAATTCAATAATAACATGTTTTGGTCCCAATAAGATACATTAAAAGAGCCTAAAAATGAAAATTTTAATAGAAGGTTCAGATAATGTTCATCCGAGGCCTACCAAATAAATAATTACCAAAAGCTGTGAATTTAGATCTAGATAAAAGAAAATACTTATCTTTTTCAGTGAATTAAATGTCCTTGTAGTCTTCATTTTCATTGATCTAAATGTTATTATGGATAAACTTCTTTGTTCCTGTTCTTGTAGTATACGCGTATGCCTTGACATGATTATTATTTAACAAGTGTTGAGGGTTAATCCAGGTTGGTATATTATGATCGTAGGTAGGATTATATCTTGTAGATGGGAATTGATGTGCCTCACAATTATTCTGGGTTGGTAATGAGTGATTTTCTTCTTGGGTTTTGATTTGATGTTGAGACAATGATGATGAAGGCCGGTATTTGAGGCTCTGTTTATAAAAATAGGTGAGGTTTTGGCTTGGTTGGACGGGGAATTGGTGGCATGATCTGATGGATTCGGCTAGTATGATGTATTAGTTTGAGATGTAAGAGGAGCGTGTTGTAGATCTCCAGATTCAGTCATCTTGTAGGCGATCGAAAAGTGTTCCGTTGACGTCAGGCCAATCTATGTGTATATTTAGCTAATAACAAATATTTGGTTTCTAATACAAATACTATTATTATTATTATTTAATATTCATTTTTTAATATAAAGATATTTATTAAATAGGTTCAATGTGATTGGGGTAAGATCATTGTCGAAAGTTTGATTTGGTGATGAAAATTAGTGCTGAAATTGTAATTTGGTGTTTAAACTATATCTTAGTGTTGAAGGTTGTAACTTAGTGCTTAAACAATATGGTGAAGCAAGAACTAAGTGATGAAGTTGGAACTAGGTGCCGAAGGCTGGAACTAAGGGCTAAAATTGGAACTAAGTGCTAAAGCTGGAACAAGGTATCGAAAGATGAAACTAGGTGTTATAGTTGGTGAAATGTGATTGATGTTGTGTGATATGGAAGTAGGATTTTAAGGACTAAACTGTAAATAATAAAATTTTAAGGATTAAACTGTAAATAATGTAAGTTTAAGAGAACAATTGTGATTATGTAATATTGTTAAGAACTAAGGGTAATTTGTCCTCTTTTGTAACCGATTTTAGTTTAAGGCTAAGTCTTGTCTCCTCTATATAAAGGGAAAGGCTAACTTAATAAAGGGGTTGAACACATTTTCTATTTTACTTATTTGCACTTAGAATTTCTCTCTCTAAAAACTCTACCTCTCTCTCTTTCTCTCACTAAAATTTGCATATAACGATTTCCTAAGGGAACATTCTTAGTATCTGAACTCACCAAATTGGCGACTCTGCTGGGGACAGAATTAAGAATGAGTGACTTGTCTATTCGAATTTAATACGATCTTATTATTTTTTTCGTTTGAATCTCATATAATGAATCCCGAAAACAATCCATCACTTCGATCGACGGTGGAAACTTTAAAAGATAACTTGCAAAGAAATGAAAATAGGCTGGATGGATCATCTCTGATCCAAACTCAATCAGACATTGAGATGTGTATGAATCAGCTTTTAGACAAAATAAATGCGTTAAATGAAAAATATGAACAACGAGAACAAGGAAATTCATTCGGCGAAGCTCAAATCTGAAGTGAGACAAGAGAATGAAAAGAATGATATGAGAGATCAATCTGATCGCTCTAGTGCTGAAAAGCGAGCTAAAGGTAAGCATAAAAAAGCGCGATTCGTATCTCGTAAAGAGCAGTATTCTTCTCGCAAATGGAAAAAAGGCAAGCAAAAGTATATAACCTCTAGTGATGAAGAGGTGGAAAGATCTTCTCAGGTTTTTAAAAGATACAGGGGTTCTTCGAAAGAAATCAGACATAGAGCAGTCGAGGAAGCATAAAAAGAAAAACAAATCTAAAATGGACAATGTTCCTCGTTCTACATGGTGTGAAGGGAACACTTCGAATCAGTATGTTGAGACTAATCGAAATCTATAAGCGGTAATGGGAACAGATGATCAGTTTGTGCAAGGTGTCGACTGGAGAAATTCTCCATTGACAAGTGAAATTCGTTTTATAACGCTTCCGAAGCGTTTTGACACTACCAAAGTGAAAAAGTTCGATGAGATGCAAGACCCGATGACAACATCGAACAATTTAAGAACTACATGATGAATTTTGAAGATGACGATCGGCTGGTGTATCGTGCATTTTCGCAGACTTTCAAGGGAACAACTTTAAAGTGGTACAATCAGATTCTGAGGTGATCCATTTCAAATTTTAGGGATTTTTACACTACTTTTTGAAGGCCGTTTGTGGGGAGTAAAGAAATAAGAGCGAATAGAGATACCATTATCCAGTGCAAGAAGGCACCTGAAGAAAAGTTGAAGGATTATATGAAGAGATTCGTTTTGACTAAAGAGAGTTTGGACAATTTCGAAGAGAATGTGGCGATGGAAACTTTTTTCCAAGGACTATTGCCAGGGGATCTGGCCAACAAAACTACGAAGAGAAGAGCTTTAACTTTTGGAGCTTTGATGAATCAAGTTGAGGATCAGATTAAGGTCGATGAGTCAACTAGAGTCTGAGGAGGACCGGTTAGCACTTCAAAGAATCCAAGTCAGGTGGCCAATAATCAAGGGCAACCCTCGAATGGAAATGGTAATCAACTTTGAAACAGTCGCAGGGGAGCGGTTCGAAAAATAACGTAGCGTCAACTTTGAAGGCTGCACCAACTGAGAATTTGATGATTTTAGACTCAAAGGTTGAAGCATCTTCATAATATGTTGAGAATGATCCGAACAAGTTACTTTTGATGGCAGTTGAAGAGCGAATAGAATAATGGCATGTGCGAGATTTATGAAAATTCTTTGAGTCATTAGCCATTTTCAGAGGCGATTCGATGACTGTAAATTCAGATAGTTAAAGGAAGAGACATGTTGTCAACCTGATAACTCAAATGAAGGGAAGGTGTCTACACATTTGTATGGAAAAAAGGCTATTCATGTCATTTTGTTTGACAAAGATGATTTGTGATGAACAGCAGGGCCACATGAAGATGCTGTGGTTATTGGAGCAGAGCTGGTTGTCGTCAAAATTCGACGTGTGCTTATTGATACTGGAAGTTCTGCTAATGTACTTTTTAAGTAAACTTATGATAGAATGAAAAATCCACCTCGCATTTCTTAATCAGATCGGACAATTATATGATTTACGAGGGTAACATCTCGTGTTATTGGGGAATTCGAGGGAGAAGTAAGTTTGGGAAAATGACTGTTTAAGAAGAAGGTCCATGTGCTTTTTGTGGTGGTGGACTTCCCAATGAGTTACAATGCTATTTTTGGAAGGTCATGACTTTCTAGAATATATGGGGTTGTATCAACAGTTCACCAATGTTTCAAGTTTGTGGTTGGAGATCGGATTTGGGTTGTTCGAGGCGACCAGAAGGTAGTTAGAGAATATTATACCACTGCACTTCAAATCCGAGGATCCATTAGTGGGGATTTAAATCATGAATAGAAGTTAGAAGGGGTGCCCTCAGATTAGAAGAAAAAGTTGACGATCCAAGGGAAACCCCGGGGTCTTTATCGGTAAGTGAAGAAATTGAGGAGTTTACTTTTTTGGAAGGAAGAATGCTTCGAAGTGGAATGTTACTGAGCTCACTCTTACGTCAACAACTGCTAGAGTTTTTATCTGTTAATTTGGATGTTTTCGCTTGGAATATCGAGGATGTAACAGGGGTACCAATTGAGGTGATTCGACAAATCTTGGCCATTGATCCGAAGGTGAAGCCAGTAATTCTAGAAAAGAAGGGAATTTTTCTCGGAGAAAGGGGAATAAATTATTTCTGAGGTGGACCGGTTATCCAAGGTCGGACACATAAGGGGGTTACAGTATCATTTGTGGACGACAAATCCGGTAGTGGTAAAGAAGAAGAATGGGAAATGGAGAATGTGTGTGGATTTTACAGACTTGAATCGAGCTTTTCTTAAAGATCCATTTTATGTTCCTTGGATAGATCAGTTGATTGATTCTACCTTAGAAAATAAAATACTAAGTTTCATGAACGCTTTTGCATGATACAATCAAATTTAAATGGATCCAAAAGATCAAGAATGCACAACTTTCATAACTGATAGGGGCTTGTACTGTTATAGGGTTATGCCTTTTGGATTGAAAAATGTTGGAGCCACTTATCAGAGGTTGATGAATAAATCTTTTGCTACTCATATCAGACGAAATATGGAAGTATATATAGACGATATGGTGGTAAAAAGTTTAAAGGATGAAGTGCATCTGGATGATTTAGAGGAAGTGTTTTTTAATTTAAGGGCAATTAGGTTAAAGCTGAATCCTGAAAAGTGTACCTTCGGAGTTCGGTCAGGGAAGTTTTTTGGGTATCGTGATCAGTGAAAAGGAATAGAGGCTGACCCAGAACAGTTAAAAGCTTTGATAACAATGAATTCACCTCGGTCTATTAAAAAAGAGCAAATTATGACAGAAAGATTAGCAGTACTTAACCTATTTATTTCTAGATTTTCTGACAAATGTTTTCCTTTCTTTCAAGTTTTACGAGGACCGAGCAGGTTTGAATGGACATCGGAATGTGAGGCAGCATTCACAAACATAAAAAATTTATTATCATCACCAGAAATATTGTCAAAACCTCGAAATAAAGAGAAGCTCTTTTTGTACATTGCGATATCGGATTTTTCACTAAGCGCGGTGTTAATCAGTGAAGATTCAGGTATTTTGAAGCCGGTGTATTACATCAGTAAAAGTTTAATGGCAATAGAAAAGAGGTATTTGAAGTTTGAAAAACTTGCATTAACATTGGTGATTGCTGCTAGGAAGATGCACCCCTATTTTCAAGCTCACACTATTGAAGTCCGAACTTCATTCCCTTTGAAAAATGTTTTATAACGACCTCACATTTTGGGGAGAATGACTAAATGATCAGTGGATTTGGGGGATTATGATATTTTGTTTTACACCTCGAACAGCAATAAAGGTGCAAGCATTAGTAGATTTTTTTTGTTAAATTCCATTCGAGCAGATCGGATGTGGAAGAAAGTATAGAAGACGCACCAGTAAATTCGAGGTGGGTTGTCCGAACAGATGGAGGATTTAGTATTTCAGGGTGCAGTGCTGGGGTTCAGTTAATAGCCTTAACTTGAGAGACAATGATTAAATCTATTAAAAGGTTTTCATACTTTGAATAATGAAGCTGAATACGAAGTTGCTTTGGCAGGTCTAAGATTGGCAAACATTTGTGGAGTAACTTCAGTATCTTGGAAAGGGATTCTCAGTTGTTAGCAAATCAGGTATATGGATTTTCCGAAGCAAGAAATGATCGTTTGATTTTATATCTTCGGGGACTTCAGAATTTAATGCTTCTGTTTGATAATGTCGTTGTTGAATATATTGGTCGATGGAGTAACATGGTGGTTGATTCTTTAGCAAATATCTCTTATAAGGAGGAATACCCTTGGATTTTGCTACAAGAACATCCTTCAATTGTTACTCAATCTAATCAGTGTGAATGCATAGAGGAGTTCTTTGTCACATCTGAAGTAATCTGAGGCGATTGGCAAACAGATATTCTCAGTTTTTCTTACTTAAGGAACATTACCAGATGATACGAAGTTTGCCAAAAATTTGAGAGGTAAAACCTTCCGATATATAGTGTTAAATGGAATATTATATAAAAAGGCATTAAGCAGGCCATTATTACGATGTCTAGGCAAGCAAGAATCACATGAGGTGTTATGAGAATTGCATGATAGTGAAGGCTCAGCTCATTGCAGGTTTAAAGCTCTATCACAACGAGTTTTACTTGCAGGATTTTATTAGCCTACAATCATGAATGATGCTAAGAATTTAGTTCGAAGTTGTGATACTTGTCAAAGATTTTCTAATGTTATTCATAGGCCAGTGGTGCCACTTATGTTTATAACCGAGGCGGTACCATTTGATAGATGAGGGATTGATCTAGTGGGTCATTTGTCGATGGATTCTGAAGGAAGACAGATGATAATCGTAGCAGTGGATTATTTTACAAAATGGGCCGAGGGAAAACCACTATCAGGAAGAAAGGTAAAAGATGTGATCAAGTTTATTGTGAACAATATTTGTTGTCCTTTTGGAGTTCCTCGGAGGACTACGACAGATAATTGCCCTCAATTTAATAACAAATAGATGGCTTCATTTTGCACGTCGAAAAGAATTAATGTTTTTCGACGCCTTTTCATCATTAAGCTAATGGATAATTGGAGGTAACAAATAGAATAATTTTAGATGGCTTGAAGAAGAATTTGACGGGGGCAGCAGGAAAATGGCCAAATTATTTGCAAGAGGTGATTTGGGCTTATCGGATAACTCCTAGGGAGGCTACAAAAGAGACTCATTTTGCTTTAGCATATGGAATGGATGCAGTCAGCCGCATAAAATCTACGATGTCATCTTTTAGGATAAATTAATATTCTGAAAGATCTAATGATAAAGTTAGAAGAGCAAATTTATATTTGATTGAGGAGAAAAGAGTTCGAGCTCATTTGAATGTAATCCATTATCAAACTCTTATAAGAAATAAATATGATTTGAAGGTGAAGAGAAGAAAAATCAAAGAAGGTGTTAAGGTGGTGAGAAAAGTATTTCTGCATACAAAGGAGAAAATCCTTGGAAAAATGGCTCCAAACAGGGAAGGGCCTTATATGGTTGTTGGGAGGATAAAGCCATGGTCCTATCGTCTTTGTGATTTCGAAGGGAGGATGCTTCAACACCCATGGAATATACAACATTTGAAGCTTTATTGGGAATATATTTTTTTTTGTATTTTGGATTTTTCACTTTGGAATGGCTCACTCTTTCCTACCCTGTTAGCACAGGAAGGTTTTAACGAGGCGCTATGTACATATTCAATAAAATGTATTTTTGGGCAATGGCTATTTACAAATGTTTGCTTAAAACTATCTTAACAACTTATCAAAGACTGATCATCTTTGAGGTTAGTTAAGAATAGAATGTTCCGAAGTGTCTATTACATTTTTCGAAGAAACAACCATTTTTTAGGTATTACGTTCAATGAACACATTACAGTTTTTGCGAAGTGAAACGTTCAATAATGCACTGTATGTTTTCGAAGGGTAACGTTCACTAGATATGCTACCAATAATTCGAAGTGCAATCATCTTCACCAACTTCACTAAGGTATTTGAAGTGGTATACTTACAATTTGTAATTATATATTGTGAGTTTCGAAGTATCTATCATATCTATTTTAGAATTGTTAGCATCGAATAATGTATAAAGATGATAAAAGTGAAAAATAAGCAAAATATTTGTCAATTAGATTAATTTTTCGAAGTACAAAAAGCAAGTTTATAATTTGACAAGTACAAAAAAAAATATGTTTACAGAATAATAAAATTATTCCGATGATTCATCTTCCTCAGATGATTCCTCCTCTGATGATGATAAATCGGGGATACGATCGAAGGCTTCACTTGGACGTCTTTCGATCGGAATGTCATTCCAGAAACTTTGGAGGTTAATCCTTGGATAAGCTGTATGAAGTTCTCGAAGAAGAGTAATGGTGATTTATTCTTTGCTGTTGTTAATGGAAGCCAACATGTCTTTCGATATTTCACCTTCCGCAGCAGCAACAACAGTTTTTTTTCTTTCTCAAAATCCTTCTTCAATTTGGTTATGTCATTGGTCAACTCTTTATTTCTTGCCTCGCTGGAAGTAAGAGAGTTTTGGAGACCTTCGGATATGGATCTTTCAGTAGCTAACTCATTAGTGTGATCAGTTTTGAGTTTATTCATCTCTTGTTGATGAGAAGCAATCAACTCTTCTTTTTCAGCAAAATGTGTTGTTCGTAGATGATTTTTCATGAAAAGAGCACCTCGAATAAGTTCAGTCCTTGCTAATTCGTACTTATGAAATTGTTCGACCACCTTACGTTGAAAATTTTCCCTTAGCTGTTCATCTTCAGCAAGACCTTTATAGCGGACCATGTCTTTAGCCAATTGCTTCAGATGTTCTTGAGAAGTTTCGACTTGGGAAACAAGTGCTTTTGCTGCAGCATTGAGATCGGTAAGTGGTTGAAGTGTAGCAAATATTGCAGGATTAGGTGGAGGAGGAGGATTTTTTGTTTCTGTTGAACTAGGACAAGGAATCATATCTAAAGTTGTAGTTGGTAGAGAAGGACATATATAATTTCTAGAGACGTTTCGACATTTGTTGGTCTTCGGAAGTGATGCATATGATTTTGAATATCTTGGAGAGCAAGATTGTCCTCTCCAGCAAGCCCATGTGACTCGTTAAAATTAATGAAGCTGTCAGGGTCGAAATTTTTGACATTTTGGTGTTCATCATCAGTATTGTCTTTGATGATTATCAAAGCGTCGTTATTGGCCGTTTGCTCTTCGGTAGGAGGATTTTGTTGAGTTTCAACAGTTGTGATTTCTTCTTCATCGACCAATGTGTATTCAGTCATTTTGGCTTGTTTCTTTTTCTTTCCACAAGAACTGGAGGAAGCTTTATTTTTTCTTCTACGATTGTTCTTGGTCTTTTCCTTCTTTGATGGGTGAAAGGGTTTTCTCTCCTGCTTTTCTTTTTCGAGGTTTAGGCTTTAACGGAGTTGAAGGCCTAACACCAAATGTGCTAGCTTCCTTTTTACCATTCTTTTCCTTGTTAGCCTTTTGTTTTTTTCTTTTTTGGCAGATGACTTTCTAACCTGTTACGGATTGGAAGGAATACTTTGCAGTCAGGATGAACTAACCTTTTGCTGGCTATTTTGGTATTGGGTTATTCCATCAAATTTCGAAGAGGCAAGGCTCCCTCTGTGATTGGAAACATATGGCTATTAAGGAAGTCGCTCAGTTGGAAGACGGTATGGAAAGCGTTATTCCACTCTTGCTCGGCCCAGGCAGAAAGTTTCTTGAAAATATCCTTAGTTGTTGGTCGACGTATTGAAAATCGACTCAGAATTTCTAGAATAATCATGCAAGTAGATAATTAAGGAGGAAGAATATAGATGGAATTATTTCAGAGTGTATAATTTTCGAAATACTTACGGTTGCTTCTCCAGATGGGATTTAGCTTTGATGAGTTGGCATCATAAATCTACTTGTCATTCCCCCATGCTCCTGATATGAAGATAAACTTTTTCTTCTAGAATTTATCAACTTCCAAGAGATCATAGATCATTTTTTAAGTCATCCACCAGAGTGAGGTAATAGAAAGGGAGCTTCGGACCTTTCGATAATTGGATTAAAGAGATGAAATCCTTGATACTGATTGGAATCTTAGATAACTGAGATGCCATTATTACTGACATAAGAGTGAACCATTGATTTAGTGTCACTTGAGTAGGGCATAAGTTGAGAAGTTTGAAGTATTCCACGATCATAGGATCCAGTGGAAACTGAAGACCCCAATTGATGATTTTGGGCTAGACCACCAACTCATCGTCTTTGAAGTCTAAGGGAGTTTCTCCTTCATTAGGCAGTCAAACTGTTATTTTAGCTCCCATTCCCCATTGATTTTTTAAATTCGAAGCTTGGCTCTCTTAGTAATATATGTATCGAACCTTTTTCAGTTGAATGATGTAATTAGCATCGAGATCTCTTAAATTTCTGTCGATAGCAACTCTTTCTTGTTCAGAAATAAATCATGGTTCTTTCTTTTTTCTAGGCTTACAGGTATTCTTATCCATGGTAGTTTCTGAATTCCCATCATCGGATTCAGCCTCATGATCAGTTCTGCTAGCCTCATAATCAGCTTCATTGGCTCCTGGTATTTCTTCTCTAGTTTGGGAAGTATTTTGTTGAGGCAATGGATCCTCAGTTTCTGGTGAAGGATTATTTTCTTGAGGAACCTCCTCGATTATCTTTCTCCGAGGAGAAGCCTGAGTAGCTGGATTTGAAGAGGGAGGAGTTGGAATGATTTCTAAATCGTCTCTCATGGCATTAAAAAAATTCTGATTAATGAAGGATGAGTCAAAGAGGGAGTATTTGAAATTGGTTTTGATGAATATTTGTTCGATTCTTCACTAATCAAAGGAGAAACTTTAATTTGTGAAGAAGAGTCTCGAGGTGTTTTACGCACTAGAACTTTGGAAGAGGGACGTTCTTCGGTTATTGGAGAATGGGAGAAAGTAGGAATTTTGGTTGGATCGAAATTACCGTTGTAAGTTGTTTTGGTGGTTGTTCCAACATGAGCGTTGTTGGCTAATCCGAAAACTTTATATTCCTCCGCTCTTTGGGTGGTGCAAAAATAGTCGTATGATCCGAAGACTAAATTTTTGTAAGGTTCTGGAGGTTTTGGTTTTTTGGGTATGTTAGTCTTGGATTTTCTGTTTTTTTGAATTTTTTTCTCATAAATCGGATGAAGATTGACCAGAGAAGATGAGTATTGATCGGAAAGTTTGAGTTGTCTGATGAAGATATTTAAAAATATGAAGAACACGTTAAAGGTAGCCAAGTGTTTGGATTTTCTCTCAAGTGATTTGTGTTGTGAGAATGAAAAATGAGGCTACTGAAGAATTTATAGAAAGACAGGATGACCTGTGAAGTAGAAAGGACTCTATGATGATAGGGCAGAATACAAAGCGGTGAGAAAGTTAGGAGTTCGACATCTATCAGACTAAGTATTTAAGTATGGGTCTAGTAGCTAGATAGTCATGATGGATTTAATTGGTAATATGAAACGGTTACATTTGTGTACACTTTTGATGAAATTCGATGATTACGTTTTGAAGCTACTTCCATAATGATTCGAGGAAAAAAAAAAGAAAATTATTATGTTTCTATAATAATTCGATAACTGTTTTTTTACTTCGAATTTGCATCTTCTATTGATTTTTGGACTTCGAGTTTTATACGGAGTATTTGGCTTCGAGTTTGTATCATAGTGACTGATACGAAATATGGAAGAATTCGAAATAATTTTAGTTCTCATTCATTTACTGGCATGCGAACTAGGGGGGCTACTCATATGGAAGTAGGATTTTAAGGACTAAATTGTAAATAATATAAGTTTAAGGACTAAACTGTAAATAATGTGAGTTTAAGAGAACAATTGTGACTGTGTAATATTGTTAAAAACTAAGGGTAATTTGTCCTCTTTTGTAACCAATTTCAGTTTAAGGCTAAGTCTTAGCTCCTCTATATAAAGGGCAAGGCTAACCTAATAAAGGGGTTGAATACATTTTCTATTTTACTCATTTGCACTTAAATTTTCTCTCTCTAAAAACTCTCTCTCTCTAAAATTCGCATATAACAATTTCCTAAGGCAACATTCTTAGTATCTGAACTCACCACAGTGTAGTTCTGGATGCTGGAAGTACCAACTCTTTATGAGGCTGGATGCTCAGACAGACTTAGGTTTG
Source organism: Limnanthes douglasii subsp. nivea (assembly GCA_036936605.1). Classification (NCBI taxonomy): domain Eukaryota; kingdom Viridiplantae; phylum Streptophyta; class Magnoliopsida; order Brassicales; family Limnanthaceae; genus Limnanthes; species Limnanthes douglasii. The sequence goes on along the minus strand of JAUPFV010000003.1, from coordinate 78,697,971 downwards.
AAAAAGTATATTGGAACCAAAAGGTTGAGCATTACCGACGCTAAACAAACTTTGAGTTAGTCCTAGAGCCAAATGTGCAAGTAACTCATGTTGCATCAAAGGTATAGTAACTGCTGGTCGAAGCTTCTGTACATACTTTTATGTTCTCAAAACGAGCATGACCATTTTTATGAGAAGATCCTAAATAGATAGAAGTTCAATAACGTTGATTAATACGAGTTAAAATGGAGCGTGGATTTGAAGTGGATACAAGAAGTACAAACATGTTTTAGTAGACATCATGTTCTAGGATATATGCAATTATCTGACAGTCGTACGTGTTAGTGTGCCTTGAAACATTTCCTCATTTGGTTGAGCAAGTTTTGTACCTGCCAAAATGATATTGTGAGTCAAATGTGTTGTGCTGCTCATCTCTGAGTTTATACTGATACGGAACGAAAATATATATATAATGGCCCACTCGAACAATCAGGTAAAAGCTCTAAGAGATTTAACGAGCTATTCACTTCAACAATCTATTTCGCCAAGTCACTTGGCCTAGCTTAATACATATAAGACTCCCTTCAAAAGAAGGTCACTCATTCAGATGACCTATCCTTTCACCATCTAGTAAAAAATACTTTCAGTGAGGCGAGCCTAATAATAGAGTGGTGAAAATTAAGTTGGGTTATCAAAAAACACCACAAACCCACTTTAGAACACCTACTTTAAGCCTACAATATCTTGGGCATAAAAAATAATATATATTTGATCCACGAATACCCTAGATGAGAGGATTCTAATATAAATTACAATGTCTTTGCATCTTGACTAACACCACAAATAGTGGTAAGAGATCTATCCCTCAAGTCTAACCAATATAAGATGTCAAGTATGATGAGATAAACGAACCCAAACATCATATCAACGATTTCAAAAAGAGATGTTAAAGCTCGACGAAGATGATGATTCCTTTGTCGAGCTTTTTTGTTGACTTTTCGTGATAATGCTTTAACATGGTTTAACCAGTTGCTTCTGTGTTCAATTATTACTTTTGAAGCTCTTTATATAACATTCGAAAACCAACTTAGAGGGGGTAAATTAATCAAAATTGATGGAAATTATATCATCCAATACAAATAGAAGGTTAATAAGAGCCTACGAGAATACCCCCAAAGGTTTGTTAAGATAAAGAACACCCTGAAAGGCTTACATAATCTGGTGGCACACCTTCAGTCTAGGTAAAGCAGTATATTAAGGAAAGAAACCATTTACATGAGGATGTTAGGAAGGCCACACACATATCCTTAATACCAAATTATCCTTAATACCAATTGGGTTATATATAGACCGAAGCTTTCCCATGGCTCTAATCTAAACGGGTAAACATATTACCGAATGGTACGCACTTCTTACCACAACTGGAATTATTGATACAAGAACAGAAAACTCGTAAGGGGTCAAAATATTCAACAAAATGTGGGTTGGAATACCTAATATATGGAACTTAATGTATACATAACCACAATCAATTACATATCTAAAGATGTGGTATGTTACCTAAAACTGGAGAATATGTGAAATCCAAGATAATCAAGAAATCCGAACACGTTTTAAAAGTACCATAACGATATTAGTCATCGCACCACGGAATGCAAAGCTCTAAATAATGAGATATAGAACCTCATTGACCATGGTAAGCTTCTCGAATTCATCAAGGGCCAAAACCCTTTTACATTAAAAAAATCCAATAACTTACCTATCGTTGCCTAGGGTCGAGCCCCCAGAAGAAGCATCCAAAGTTGCAGTACCCAAGATGGTCAAACCTATGGCCATCGATGAACCTAAAATAAATAATTGGATATGGATACACAAATATAAGTAGTGGGAACTATTGCTATAAAGTACTCCATCGCAAGAATTGTTATATATAATATTGGAAGCATCGCCTTGATGACACTAAGGTCCAACGCATAAGACAAACTTCAGATCACCTTTACCATAATGCTTTCAATTCTATCACCTTCAACAATGATGATTTAAGATGAATAGTAGGAACCCACAAAGATGTATTAATTATCATTATCAAATTTTTTTGTGTTGAAGTGAGACAAATCATGATCAACATAGCTAAATCTATAAATATCATTTTCATGAAAAAGAATATGATCATATATGATGCATAACACTTTTATCACCCTTATGATCTCTAACATATGCTAGACTATTGTGATTTGAGAACTAAGTTTAAATGTTTTCATAAGATTAAAAGAATGTATAAATAAAGTATACTTGATGCATCATGACATTAGACAATCTTTTATCATTAAATGCTAGTTTTAGAGATTTTTTACTCAATCATATGCATGATATTGCATTTATCGTGCATCAATCCTAATAGATATGATCAATGGAAGGATTAGTCTAATTTATTGTGTTCATAACGTAACTATAAAATTTTATATTATTCCATTGCTTATAGTAAATTTCAATTTACTAGAGACCTTATTATTTTAGACGATATGAACGATTCAGTAGAGATCCTCTAGCATAGTAAAGCATGGAGTAGAAATAAAATAAGCTGGATTTGGAGCGAGAAATATTTTTTGTATTGGGCGGGACTCGTAAGGAAATTCGAAGAAAATTTTATTATCTTTCTTATCAATGTTTTTGAATGATTTTTCTCGGTGTGCACATGATGTAACATGATTACTAGTTTTAATAGATTTCCACAAGCTATCTATCAAAAAACAATATATGGTCGATAGAGTAAAGACACATACCATTCTCAAATTAGAAAGCTAAATCCATTCTCGCTGAGGTCCATCGACTGAGCTAAACTGACCATATTAAAGAAACCCTTTAATTTGTATGTACCATAAGTCTGACTCTCGTTACTAAGAAAAACATTAAATAGAGGGTTTGTTGTAGACTTATTATACTTTAAAAGAGCATGTTCAGATGATCCATTCTCGGTCCCACGTATTGATCAGTTATAATCAAATATTCACCCATGGAATATTTATTCAAGCTATAATCAAATATTCATGTATCATAATGATGAAGAATACTAAAACTTTATCATTGTCAAGGTTTTCAATTGTAGAATATAATATATTAAGGTATGAAATATACATGTGCGATGTATCAAAGATTGTTGAACAAAACTTTCTCGCATCAAATCGGGTAAAATGTTTAAGCACACATCCATGATATGTTGATCACATACTTAGATGAAAAAAATCACATGAAAGATGTGGAAGAAACCTTTGACAACCTCCAAGCATAAAATTTAAAACTCAGTGAAAATGCACTTTTGGAGTCCGCTCTATGGAATTCTTGGGATACTTAGTTAGTGAATAAGGAATAAAAAAAATACCTCATACAACTATCTAAGTTAGCGGCTATAGAGCCACCACAAACACTTAAAGTGATTCAAATGATCATATGAAGATTAGTTGGTCTAAATCAATCATTTACATGATTTCTCACAAATCCGCTTATTTTTTAGAATTATTAATTGGGTCAGAAATTTCAGTTAGACACTAGAATATGATGGAACATCCAAAAAATGAAAGAACATTTGGTCTTTCATGAAGTCTTGACACATCTGAACCCAGGTGGATAATCCAAATTGATGGGCTCCAAAAAAATTGGTCATTAGAGTTTTGAGATAAATAATATCCATTTGTGGTAACTTATACATCAATTGTTCAAATTCTATTGCCTTCCCTTGAAAAATGATGATGAATGTGAAGCAGCAATTGTAGGGTTTTGGGTCATCCATATATGTGGGTTACGATGAGTAAAACTATTCACTAACTCTCAATTAGTATTCAACCATGCTTTCGAACAAGTAGAAGAAAATAAAAGTACATGTATCCTTTATCTATAAGGATTAAAGGCCGAAACCTTTAATTTTGAGCACGTACAATACAAACAAGTAACCAAGACTAAAAATACAATTGTTGACGCTTTTCTTCCTAATGATTTTTGAATCCAAACTATGTGTTTTCATATGATAAAAACTATCACTTTTTTGCTAGTGGTTGAGCCCTCTGATATAATATTTGAGGCTATGTTTATTGGTGAGCCACCAGATTGGAAACTCTAATCAGACATACTTCTAGATAACAAAATTGAGGCTAGAAGTATCAAAGTATAATATTTTTATTTGTACTTCTTTGTCGGACTCTTTATCGCCAAGGGTTAGCCAGACCCCTTCTTTAATGCCTATAATCAGTTGAATCAGAATTCATACTCAAATTCCTCCACCAAAGAGAAAGAGGTGCTCGTTGAAGCTATAAAACTCTTCATAGGTCCATTGTGTTAGTCGTGTACTATTGGGAAAAAAATATATGGAGTGATACATATCAATGACTCAAAAAATTAATTCAAATCCTAATGATACATATGAAGCCAATATCCGTAGTTATTCCATTCGATAAATGGGGCTTGTACATAGAGTGAACATTTTAAAAAACATAAAGAGGTTGACAGTATCTTCAACTGCTAGAAGACTACCTCTTTAAGTGTATGGAGTTAGAACTATTTGTAATAATCTGAGCCAAATAATCTATATACTTCCTTAAAATAAATATTTATCGCATGTATAAGGTTTTGAGGGTCATAACTTCTCGTGGACAAGATACTTTGTTTCCTCAAAGGATCCTACTGAACCACACCAAGAAGCACAACGAAAGAAGTCTTATTCGCTCTAGTCTATTGAATGAAAAGTTGTGGTATGAACGTAAACATGTATTAATTCCTTTATAATTGGACTTGGTCGAAGAAAATAAATTCAATACATATTTTCAAATGGAGAACTATCAAACAATAATACAAAACACGTACGATTCTATAATTTATTTTCTTGAATTCCAAGTAGCGGATAAAGTGTTGAGAAAAGTTTTCCTTCATATAAACAATAGAACCTTTGGAAATATAGCTCGAAACTGGAAAATGTCTTACATCAAAAATATTATTAGCCGAGTACTTACAAGTTGATGGATGCAGAAGGCCATCTTTTTCCATACCCATAAAATTTGAAGCATTTGGAACTTTATATTTCATGAACAATATCTTCTCTTTATATTTTTTTACATTTGTAAACCTTTTGCATTCCTATCACATTTTTATGTATTTTTGGGTGTTCTTTCCTACTACGATAATGCAGATAATATTTAATGAAATACTATATTATTATTAAAATTTTATACCGAATTAATTTACGTGTTTATATTTTTATATTAAAAAAAATTAATGTGCATATGCGTCTGAGACAGAGAATCAAATGTTCAAAGAGGATTTCGATACAAAACACTAATGTGATAGTGGTTTCTGAGCTAGAGCATCAATATACGAAATGACTTTCGAGCCGGAGAACCAATGTGCAAAGTCTCTGAGCCAGGGCACTTCCGTGAAAAATGATTTTTGAATCAGAACATCGATGTCATAGGTTTTTTAGCTAGGTTTTCAAGCAGAACACCTAACTTCAAGCTGAAAAAGGTTATCACACTTTCTTTTGTGTGACAACACGTTAAAACAATCGAAGCAATACATCAATTATTTTTTTAACGTACTTATGTATTGTTAATCTACAAAAAAAATTAAAAAAAAAGGATAACCTGAACCAATTAAGAGATAACTGACCTAAAAGACTTGGTTGAATAAAAATAAAATAAATAGACTTATTCCACGATTAAAAATAGAGTATGTGGAAAATATTTCAAGAAATATATAGATTAAATAAATATTAACAATTATTCAAAGAAAATTTCAATCTTATTAAACAATCTTTAACTAGAAACAAAATTTGCATATGTGAGAGAACTTTAATATCATATGATAGAAAAAAAACAAGCAACAACAATTCTAGCAGTTGTTTGCAGTACCATTTGGTCATATTTTAGGTCGAGTGGAAAACAAGTTTTTCTTCTACTTATGGCTTTGAAAGCAAAATCATTCCATAAATATACATTCGCTTTGCTAGATCTTTGCATGGGACAAATGCTATCTTATATGTGTAGTGTTTAAGAAGAGATATCTCATGCACATTATCAAAAAAATTGGATGATATGGCATGAACATTTTTTCCCATTTCTGGTAAATCGTTTGCCCCATAACTTCCACTCCACCATTAAAATCCATGGACATAATTATCGGGACCACTCAACACATATCGACCATTGGTCATGAGGTATTAGATCGTAGATGAGGGTAGTTTCATATCCGACCAGGTCTAGTGCGTTATCCATACAATAAATTCATATCTTCCCAGCCAAAGTCAATGAAGGTCGTTAGATATAACTCCTAATATTCCTTTTTATCTACCTCATAGATCTTTTACGCCTTAGAAAAACTCTCTGAGAGAAATATCTACGATCACTCGGATATTTTTAATTCAACTATAAAAAATAAGAGTTGTATGTCTCGTTGAGGAATGTCCATCTTAAGAATGTGCATGCCACATAAAATTTCCAATTGTAGATGTTTAAAGGACCTCAATATTCTCTAGTTCTACGATTCTTTTTTCATGCTCGGGTAATCAAGATTCAACATAGTATGTTACTATTCTCTCAATTTTTAACTCATGTTCCAAGCGAGATTGAGCATTTTCCAGAGCTTTATTTTCAAGGAAAACTCTCGCGTTTGCTTTTGAATTGTTCTCTGACATTTCAACCATCATCAACATCATCAACCAAAAATTTGGTCATTACTGTCAAACCTTAATGCTCAGATAGTGACACCATCATTTTGGATACTACTTTTTTCAACTTTTCAAAATTGTCGATGTCGTAGTTATTTGATATGTACATTGAGCGAGATGGTTTTCAATTACCAAAAATAGAGATACCTTTTTCAATTATCTATTCTCGTTGATCTACGACGAATACAACAACATGATCCTTTTTATCATTTCAAAATATATTGTAAATAGTCAATGAAGAAATCTCAACCTCTACAGACATGACAGACGATCTTGCAATAATTTTTATTATGTTTAAGGGTACCCTTTCAGGATTAGTAGCACACTCTAACGAATTTGAATCACCACTGCATTCAATCTTATTTTTCTTTGTCAACTCCCTAGCATATGTTATTTTCCTAATTTAATTCTCAAAAATCCTAAGCTTAGAGAATAATTAGCCTCAATAAAATATGGGAACTACATAACAAATCCTGTTTATCTTTCCTTATTTATTTTGTATTTTTTAGTACGACATACATAGGTTTCTTCTTCCTTCTTAGACTATGACGGGCTTTAGGGATATCCCATTTTTTGTGAAGCATAATTTCCTTTACAAAATAAATGGTTGCAAGCATGTTGTGCACACATGAAACTTTTGGGCCCTAATGGATAGATGGCCTTGTTCATCATAATATTATTTTGAGGTTCTGGACAGATAAATTGCTTCATCGTGATCAAACACTCGTATCTTCCACGTCGATGAGGAAAGTAAAATCAATAGTATAGGCCGCCATCACGTTTACGGTTTGAGGAGATATATGATAAGATTTATTTGTCCATGGCCAATCCTCATACCTTTTTGGCTTATCAATGAAAAGATATAAAAAGACAATGTTTGGCTTTACTTGGTATATTCGACCTAATTTTATACTTTTTCCTTACTTTGTTTGAAATTAGTACGGGGACTATCTATAAGGATTAAATATGTAACTTAATTTATGAAATCTATAAAGGATAAAGTTAACTATAGTGCTTAACAGTTTATTAAGTGTTAGTTACAATTATATCTCAGTCAAATTAAGATCTTATGAATATTTATTATATAATTTATATTATTCTCCGTCGATTTAATAATTAGTATTCCGATCTAGGAGTTGAATATCGCACATTGATCATTTTACTATACATTTTGCTTCTTCTTACTTTTTTTTATTTATAGAAACCTGAATCCCTTTTTAAAGCTATTTTTTTGTGTATCTCGGTCGAACAATCTTAATCCATTTGAGGTATAATATATAAATATCATTATATATATAATGATATTTAAATTGGAATGTATTATCAATGTTTGTATGGTTAGTATAAAAACGTTTTATTGGTTAAAACTTAGAATATTCAACTAAGTGTATCTCTAACTTCATTAAGTGTATTCAAGTAATAGAGAAAAAGTGAGAATAACACATTATCGTGTTTTTTCTTTCAATATTCTTCTACTTCATCTTTAAATCCTAAGTTCCAAAATGACTTTTTGCTTCATCCATTAAAAATTATTAATCGTTACTCTTTTAAACGGTTAATAGATACAAAAACTTATGTTTCACCATAAAAATTACAACTCCAACATAAAATATTATTCTATACAAATGCATATTACATTCCCGCACATAATGTCATCAACTATTTCAAAAAAATTGTCATGTGTTTTTAGATTTTTTTTAATTATATTATTATTGTATTATGGCTTGTTAGGCTTCCGAACTTATTCTACATTAAATAAAATGTTCGGTGTAGGCTATAAGTAATTCGTGAAGAGAAGTATAATCGAAGACTACATGTGGCCAAAGATGGATCGTCGTCTACATGTATAGGGTTTTCATCTCTCAAGTAGAAGCTAAGGTCGAGACTTATATGCAGATATGTTTGTTAGAACCTAAGGGAAAGCTCTACGGAAGGAAATAAAAATGCCACTTCTTAATGCTAAACAAACAAATTGATTATCTGCATTGCTTAATGGCATGTCATGGTTCCAGAAAGGCTTCCAAAGATACTTAGAAGTCTATAAAGGAAGTTAGAACACTAAAGGTCTAAATTGATGTTTAATCTCAATTTTTTTATCTAAGAATCGTTGGATAATGGCGTTCTACAAGGGACAATATGTACTAGTAGGCGTTGCAAGCCTAGCGTCGTACAAATGTCAGTGCTGCCTTTGTCTCGTACGTTGGCTGGTCTGGCCAAATGAGGTAATTGACTATAATGCGCTATTGTGAGCAAAATGTGAGTATTGTACATTATTGATCCTCAATAAATAGTGGTGATTGTGTATTGACTAGATTACAAAGTGAGAGAAACACTTGTGAGATTTGAAAAAGAAAGCTAGAAGTTTTCGACTTTAGTTGTGGTAGAAAATAAACACTTGAATAAGTATTTTGAGATGATGAACTGTTGAGTTTTTAGTGTTTGAGATAGTCTTTTTGTAAATTTTATAACTATCTGTGTATGTTTTTCGTGGATGTAGGATCTCTCACAATTTTTACGATGTTAAATTTGCTTTGTAAATACGATTTGATATATTTAGTTTTTTATTGTTTTATTATTTTGGGTGGACAACTAAGCTTTGAATATGAGTCCATAAATTTTGAAGACTAACTGGTTTTTGACGCATGGATTTATCATTTATGTTTTTTCTTTTGAGTAACTTATCGGAATCTAATTGTCAACGAATTATAATGCTATCTTAATTTTAATCATTAGTGTTAATGTGGTTAGATGTTAGTGTGGTACCCGGGGAATTTGTCTTCTAGTTAATAGGTCAAACTCCTCTTCTACTTTATTGTTACAACCCCGAATCCCAAAGATACATGCGGGGCCTAGACATGGCTTTATAGTTATAAGTTACTTTTTTCTGTGACTCGGCTCAAATAATTTATATGCACCCTTAGAGTTTTACCGGTGATTAGAATTGAAAATGAGTCTGACGGTATTATTGAAATGAGAGTTTGTGTCATGCGTATGTCATCAATGAGTATTGTTTCTCTTTATTCTTATATAGAAAATGTAGGGTGTAGGTAGGCATTTCAAAACTTAAATCTTTTAAAATCTACCACTATAGTACTATATAATGAAATAATTATTGATTAATGATTTAAATCAGGTTTCGGTTAAATTAAGGTCTAATAATCATTCTCAAAATAGACAGAATATTTTTAATTCAATAGTCAAAGACAGTTTTACCATTTAACGAATTTTTTTTATTTTTATGTTGTAGTGGAATGTGGGTACGGTTAACCAAATATTGAAGAACACAAAATTACTCTTCCAAACAACCCTCTTATACTCAACACTTAACAAAAACTTCAAATACTCCAAAAAATTCAAAAACTTCAAAAAATTTAAAAACTGTCAAACTCACAAATACACTCTAAAACCTCTAAAAAGCAATAATTTTTTTTAATTCGAAATAATCGAAGGATGGACTCGGAATGTAAGAAGCTTGCTGAGGAGTATGAGACTCCAAATATGGTAGTTGTTCTAACAAATCTTTTTTTTTAAATCCATTTTGGTAGACCTTCTAGATTTAGAAAGATGGAACCCGAGCTACCCCGCCGGTTGAACCCATCTCAACCGGCGGGGACGAGGAATCTACATAATTTTTGTATGAAGGTTCCCCGCCGTGGCAGTCCATGTCTGACCGGCGGTGTCATCGAATCCCACCCGCCGATTGAAGGTTTAGTTCCCCGCTGGGGTTGTTTTTCTACACCCGGCGGTTGATACCCCTTGGTTTTAAGCACATATGGGGGTTGATTTTATGGTAGACCCCCGCCGGCTGGAGTATTTTCAACCGCCGGGTGAGAATGTCCCCGTCGGTGAGTGGATTTTCACCCGGCGGTGTGACAATGTCCCAGCCGGAGTAGAGGTACCTAACAGCCGAGGTAGAGCATACCCGCCGGTTGGACAAATATTCACCGACGGTTTAGATCTTCCACGACGGTTGGAGTATTGTGTCCATGCTCATAATTTACGGTTTTGTTTTGTATATGATGAAAAGTTAAAGGCTGGAGATGGAGATTTAAAGGATGACTTAAAAGATGAGGAGTCAAATGATGATTTCTATAGTCTAGGAAAAACGAAAAAGATCATAAAGGATAAGAAAGTGTCCAATGCCTTCTTGAAAGTTTAGAATGAAATGATGTTTGCGGAAACAGAATTAGCCTACGAGAACTATCGGTCGGAAGTACACCGCGACTTCAAAGAGTATCCGCAAGCAATTGAGTATACCGAAAGTTGGCTAGGACCGTTCAGTGACAAGTTTGTCACGTGGAGAACTAACAAGTGATGCATTTTGGTAACCAAACCACAAACCGCGTGAAGAGCGCTCATTCGAGCCTCAAGCGTTTCATCGGTACGAGCAAAGGTAACTTTGAATCTTTTTTGTTGAAGTTGCATACTTTGATCGAATTGAAACACGGGGACATCAAGGGTTCTTTTGAAAAGAGCCGGTTGTTGGCATTAAACATCTTGGATAGGATGCCTCCCTACCGTGGTTGAAGAACATTCTGCACAAAACCGCATCGACGAAACCAGGAATCTTCTCTTGCATCCTACGTCTGACGAAGTCAAATGCGCTTAGGAGGTTTGTATCTTCGTGCACGTTCCAACCTAAATAACCCATTGTTATATCTTAAATGTTTAATTTCATTTTCAGATTCTAGTATTTATAGAATCGAAGTCATGTTGCTTGCTAATACTTGTATATTTATAATGGTATTCTGATGTTGGCGGAAATCTCATTTGGCGGGAGTCTCAGTTGGCGGGAGACTCATTTAGTTTGTTCGTAGTAGTTGCCCGCCGGGTCAGACATTTTCAACCGTTGGTTGAAATACTACCCCGGCGGGGTGAAAACTCCCCCGGTGGTGTAGAATTTTCAAACCGCCGGGATGATTGCGAACAATTGACTTAGAATGGGTATGGGACATTGGCATTGGACCCAGTCGGATCAGACATTTTCAACCGCCGGTTGAAATACTACACCGGCGGGGTGAAAACTCCCCCGGCGGTGTAGAATTTTCATCCCGACGGGGTTGTTGAATGGAAAATACAAATTTTCCACTCGCCATCAACCGGCAGGTGAAAATATGTCAACCGCCGGGTGACATATTTTCAACCGTCGGGGTTGTTTTCAACCGGGGGGCTGGAAAGTGTTCCACCACCGGGGTGAAGGAATTCCAAACACAAAAAAGTATACACTTGTACAATATGTCGACCGCTTCTTCCATGTTTACGGATTAAATGGAAAACGTGTTTTGGTTGAATTCATGGTACAAGGACAAACAATATACAAAATGACATTATATCACGCGAACAATGTAGTTAACAACAAATTGAAAACAAGAGTATCGTCATCATGGTAAAACAACACAAAATGTAAAACATGGAAAACACAATCCACAAAATGTAGTTCGCAAACTAAAACAACATGCAAATGACGAATGCGACTACCATAATCAAAAGCCACGGACTACTGATCTCCAACACCTTCTTTGCAAATGACATGAGCTCATCAGGGGAATTGTTTAACGGCCAAACACGATTAATCGTGTTGATCGCATCAACCGCGGACCTCTCGGTAAGAATACGAGGCGTGATGTTAAACCAACCGTACCTCTTCACGTACTCATTGTACTGTGGGGATGACGTGTGGCTACTCCCTTCCAAGGGTCTCGAGTACCTATCGATAACGTAAATGTGCTCATTCCAGTTCGTCCAGTGCCTCCCATGCAGCGCATAACGGAGATGGTCTCCTCTTTGCAGACCGGTTCTAGCCACAAGGGGTCCAGCGGCTTTTCCTGGATCCAACCAAACTGCCTCGTCACTCGGTCCGGGTGATATGCTTCGCTTACTAGCATACGGAAAATAGGGTTCCGATACAACCCTATTGTCTGCTCCAGCAACACTTCACGAACATCCTCGTAAGGTTGGAATATCACCTAAAAAAAAGCAAATACTCATAAAATCATATAATTAATAGACAAATAATAATATACGTAAACAACAATACTTACTTCCGTCTCTCCTTGCGCCGTGAGGATGTCACGGTAGTAAGGCTTCCCGCGAACTACTGATCCCGTGATCCTTTTGGGCAACCACGCTAGCATTTTTCGATCGGTCGGGCTATAACCGCTATTAATCGCCCCCCGGAAGATGGGAAAGTGATGGTAGATCCAACATTCCATCAGGGCCGAAAAACCGACTAAGCTCTTCAAGGAGTGCTTTGAAATACCTCACAAGCTTTTGTACAACCACACGAGTGCACATATACCCCATGCATACTTATGGAGGTCAGACAAATCCTCGAGGTGATGGAGAAAATTGCACTGGATGTTCTTCTGGCTCGTGTTTGCGAAGATGGTACACCCAATGAAGAACATGATGTATGCCCTAGCAGCTTATTTCTTTATCTCCATAGTGAGGTTGATATTGGAATCCAAATACTCCTCCGGAAAACGTCGTCTGTAGCCATCGGAGGCAAACTCACTCCCGTCATGCGCCTCCATATCCTCCCGCACAACATCTGCAGAAACTCCCAACAAATATGCATAACGTGCATATGTCGCACCTATATCCTCCGTCCTAAAGGCGTCGATAATTCTCCCCTCGACCGGGAGGCCAGTGATGATATACACGTCATCTAGCGTGATAGTCATCTCCCCGAACGCAAACCGGAAGGTGTTGATCTCTTGGTGCCACCTCTCAATGAACACCTTCGCCAACTATACGTGCGTGTTGAACTTCGGAAGATGGCGTATTAGTTGCCAGAATGGTGTATCTTCCAACAAAGCTTTGGTACCCAATTGCTTGCTAAGGTCCCACTGACCGAGCAGACCGTACTTCGACTGAATGGTGATACTAGATCGTGCCTGTAAAAAACCCAAACACAGATATAATTTGAACAAAACACTTTCACAAATAAAACAGTTAAACTAATAACAAAATATAAGTTAATCCAAAATTCAAAAACTTACGCCGTCCATGAATGTGCAGTACGCCTCATGCTGCGCGTACTCCGGGAACAGAAGGATATTGTTTTGGGATAAAAACAAGTTCCTCCATCCTTCTGGATCAGTAGGACGTCCAACCGTACCCTCTCTTTGAGGTGGTGGCATGGGGATCTCAGTTTCCTCCTCCGTATCCTCCTCATCAACAAGCACACGCCCTCGACTACGCATCTCTCGTGGAGGAGAGGGTTGTACTCCGCGCTCCCTTGTGCTGACATATTTGTTATACCGCAATGAGCGTTCAGTCTGACCCGTGCGCACCACACATTCGGTCCGATCCTCACGTTCAGGCCGATCACCGCGTTCGGTCCGATCAACCCTTGGTCGTAGGCTACCTTCACCTTTTTTTGACAAAGGAACTTCTTCTCGTTCACGCCTCACCTTCTTTTTGCCCTTCTCTTTTTTCAGGTCTAGGTGCCTCGTGCCTGCAAGAAGAAAAGTAAGTACGTTAGAAACTTTACAAAATATATTAGGTCCCCGCCGGGTGAGGGTGGGTTCACCCAGCGGGGAACAATTATTATTTCATTAAATTGAATTTCCACCCCGGTGGGTGAATCCAGACTCACCCGGCGGGGTGGAAATTGACCAGGAAAATTTCCAGGCTACCCCGCCGGGTTAGGCTATTATCACCCGGCGGGGGTGCTATAAAAACCTGCAAAAAAATAACTACCCCGCCGGGTGAACCCACCCTCACCCGGCGGGGTAGTATAATCACCTGCAAAAAAATACCATCCCCGCCGGTTGGACATGTTGTCACCCGACGGGGGAAGCGCGAACCATTGAGTTCCACCATTGAAGGACCTCAAAAAGTTTTATAAATGTACCTCTAAAACACCAAATCAGCCACAAGAAAACACTCCTACCATCACTATACTACTATAAACACCAATGTAAACATGCATTTCCCTATTCTATCAATAAAACTACCACAAATCTATAAAAACCAAAAAGAAAAAAAATAAGAAAAACAAGATTTAGAGATGTTAACTCACTCATTTCCTTTCCCCATTCTTGTTGTTGACTGAGTGTGAAGAGGAGTTGTTGTGGAACGAGAAGAGGAGTTGAAGTTGGAGCTGATTTGGATTTGGTGTTTTGGAGGTTTGAAGAAGAAGAGAGGATGAAGAAGAAGAGAGGATGAGTGTTTTGGGGCTGATTTGTTTTGGGAATGCTTAGCCTTTAGGTTTAGAACTTAGTAAAAGAATAGGGGGTATTTTGGGTAAAAATTTGGGGCTACTTAAAATTTATGTGGGTATAGTTATAATTGGGGCTGCTTATCGAAAAGGACCCTAATTTAGCCAAACCTTTTAAATAATTATTTCTAATATATTTCCTCTTGTTTGATTTAAGTGAGGTTTAAAAGAAAAAATCTGTTTAGTCGTCCTTATTTTCCACGGTATTAATTATATATATTCTGGTTATTTGATTACGCAAATTATTTATTTTACTGATTTTTTTATATTTTTAAAATTATTATCATTTTTTAAATATTAGTAAAAACGCGTAAACTTCATTTATTATGAATAGAATGAAGTATTTTTTTAATCTAAAAAATTTAATTACTCAAATTGAAGTAGTACAAAAGTTTGAGGACCAGTTTTAATCCTTAAGTGTCTAACAACCATCAACTTTGGACTATCCCAAATTGAGTCTAACCCTAATTCTAGAGCAAATTTATAGCTCTAACTCAATCTTCAATCTACCAGAGCTAAGATTCTGAATCTTTCTCTCTTCAATCACTATCTATGAAACATTCCTAATCAATTTTGAGCTCTTGATGAAGGAACCTATCACCATTGAGAGAAACAAGCCTCTAAAGTAAACCTCAACTGTTGATCAAGAAGATTATCATCGAGAGAAGTGAATTAAGTCTCCATAGAGAGAATATTTGAAGTTCCAGAGAGTTCAAGTCTTTAATGATTTGAAAATAGGGTTATGATCGACGAAATTAGAGAGTCAACAAGGAATCAGATGAATATATGCATGAAGCTTGAGTACAAAGCCAGTCCTCCTTCGATTCTTCAATTCGCTTTCCACTCCTGACCATTCCTGCTAGAATCAGAGCTAAATTCTTGAAGCTTTGAAGGAGCTGATAATTCAACTATCACCAGAAGATTGCTTCCTGAATCAAAATATAAGTTAGTTCTTCATTCTTATGTAGCCTATGCTTAGCCTTTCCAGTAACAGTATATCATCCAACATTGCTGATGCTTTGAAATCTTTGTAATCTAATTTCATCTTAAATTTTTGAATCCATCGAGCCAGCCAATCAGTTGCTCGATTTTGTTCTCAAAAATGTGATGAATTTTCATTTTACCAGTTAGGAAAGATTTAATGTTACCGAGAATAGTCTTAAGTTTAAAAGGAAATTTTCTATTAAAGAGTAGAGAAATAATTATTTCCGAGTCTGTCTCTATGTCAACTTCCGTAACTCCTTTAATTTTGCACAGTTGGAGACCGTCGTGTATCGCTCGCACTTCAACTAGTAGTGGAGTGAGCTTCCCGTAATTATTCCCATATCCAGAACAAAGCTGCCCTGGTGATCCCTTATTATAACAGCTCCACTTGCTTCACCAGTCACTGAGCAGCTAGCGTCAGAGTTCATTTTGTATCTACCCTTTCAGGAGGAGTCCAAGCAAGGTAAGATATCTTTTTCTTAATACGCAGATGATTAGTGCAATCTAGCATGATAACAACATTTTCACACTGTCTCCAGTGCTTAGATTTTAGCATATTTGAGTAGTCAAGGTTAGTAAGCATGTAGGTAATGTGTCTGATAGCTGCTTTAGGAGAGGTAGTCTCTGCATTCATCTTCATTTGTTCCTATGCTACCATATGGCCCAGCTAATTAGTGTAGGCATAAATTTTTTTTGATATGAATACTGTTAGGAGCTTCCCAAAACCAATTCATAAACATATGTTTTACTGTCATAAACCATTGAATTCCTACTCTTAGAACATCTGCAAAATAGGACCAAACCTCCCAAGCAAAAGAACAGAAAACAATTAGGTGGTTAATTGTCTCTCAGTTAGAGCAAAACTGGCATTTTGAAGCAAGAATTATATGTTTAGATTGAAGGACGGAATTAGTAGGAATTTTGTTTAGAATAAGCCTCAATGATAGGAAGAAACACTTCCTAAGAGTAATCTGGTTCCATAAATTATTAAAAAGAGAACAATTACTATACAAATTATTCAGGACTTTAATAGTGTCTCTAATGTTGAACATCTATCCTTTGATACATTCCATAACATAGAATCTTTAGTAGAATTATAGATCTTGAGTTTAGTGACTAAACTGATGTTATAGTCACTAAATAGACACTTAAGATCAATCATATTCCACTGATTACCATCCCACAGAGAGCTTACCTTCCTACCTTTAAACCAATTGTTATTATGATCAGGATTAAGCTTAATTAGGGGAGGCCTGCCAAACCATTTATCTAGCCATACATCCATGCTGCCATTACCAATACTCTAATCCATATGTTCTTCAGCAAATTCCCTTATCTTTACCAACCTCTTCCATGTTTGAGAGTCATACTTAGAACCCACTTGCATTGGATGCTTATCAGAGCAGTAGATATTGTGAAGTAGATTAGCCCAGAGGGATGTATTCTCTCTAAGCCTGAGCCATAGCTTACAGGAGAATTCCTTTTGTATATTCGTTAAGGTATTGATATTAAGTCCTCCATTCTCAAATGGATTACAAATGGACTGCCAATTAGACCAGTGTATCTTGTTAGACTCATTGCTTGAACCCCACAAGAACCTATTCATTACTCTTTCAATCTTTGTTATGATAGTAGAGGGAAGCCAACAGCTTTGATTCCAGTAGAAAGGGATAGGCATTATGACAACTTTAATCAAAATGAGACGTCCACCATAGGATAGCATCTTGCCTTCCCATTTAGAGATTTTGTCCTTAATCTTCTCAATTAGAGGAGTGAAGTTTGTAGACTTATTATGGGGAACGAATGTTATCTCCAAATAAGTAGTTGGTAGTATAGAAGTGTTAAAGCTAGTCTGAAATGTGAGGCTACTTCTTTTGTTCATAGGCATGCTAGAAGCAGTTATAATATATGTTTTCCTTTTATTTATAGATTGACCAGAGATACATTGATAAACCTGCAAGAACTTAGAAACGTTCTCTATGGTATCATGAGAACCATTAGTAAATACCAATAGATCATCAACAAAAGCCAATATAGAAATGTTTGTGTTCCCTCTATTAGAATATTTCAGTTTTTTGTTAGAGTTAAAAAAATAATTCATTCCCTTAATTAGTACCTCTTCTGCAAGTATAAAGAGGCTAGGAGACAAAGTATCACCTTGCCTCACACCTAAGTTAGCTTTAAAGAATCCCACAGACTTTCCATTAATTAGTAAGGAGATAATTACTGATCTAATAATGTTATTAATCAATTTAGTAACCTTGTAGTTGAAACCAAACCTCCTCATGAACTTTGTAATGAAACTGTGAGCTAGGTTGTCAAAATATTTGGACATGTCCAGCTTTATAACCATATTTCTAGCCTTAGTTTTCCTTCTTATATCATGGATCAACTCCTTAGCAATGAAGATGTTATCTTGTATAGATCTTTCTTGTACATAAGCCCCCTGAACTTGAGATATAAGTTTAGGTAGAATTACTGAAAGTTTACAATTAATCAATTTAGACATTGTTCTGTTGGTAAGTATACACAAACTTATGGGTTTATACTGACTCCAATTAGAAGGGTTCTCTGTCCTAGGTATAAGACAGATTCCCGTAGCCAATATTCCTTTAGGAATAGAGTGACCAAGTATAAAAGATTTGAGAGCATTACAAAGGTCAGGCTTTTTAATATGCCAACAAGTAGTGTAGAAGAACTTGTTAAAGCCATCAATCCCAGCTTCTCCAGTAGGATTCAAACTTTGAATGATAAACCAAATTTCAGATTCAGTAGGCTCAGCAAGTAACTTACTGTTATCAGACTCATCCACTAGTTTAGGAATTACATTAAACAGACTATTATTTAGATTTTTTTGTTTCAATATGCTTATTAGGATAAGAAGGAGATGAGAGAATATCTGAAAAATAGGCCCCAGCAGAGTTGTTGATAGCTTCTTCATCTTCAATCCATCTGTTATTGATTTTAATTCCTTTAATTCCTCTTTGTGTTCTTTTCTTCATAACATAATTGTGATATAGTTTAGTATTTCTGCCCCCTTCTATTAACCATCTTGCATTTGCTTTTTGTCTCCAAAATTCCTCTTCCATAGTCAAGGAAAAAAGGTGCTCAGCAGTAGCTTTGGAGAGACTACTTTTATCTTGACTGTTGCCAAATACTCTATAGTTATCCTCACAAAGTTGTAAGTTGTCATCAGTCTGCTTTATCTTGCAAATAAGTTACCAAAGTGACTCTTATTCCATTCCTTTAAGGCAATTTTCGATCTTTTTAATTTATTCCAATAGACATGAAGAGGGTAACCCATTTTACGAATTGACCAATTATTTTTAACAAACCCCAAGAACTCTATATCCATGGTCCATATATTTTGAAATTTAAAAGAGCCACTGTGCCTTTTATTGTCTTTAGTTATATAGACAAAAAGGGGTGTGCGGTATGAACAAGTACAGACAAAATGAGTAACTTTAGTGGTTGCAAAGCACTCAGACCAGTCCTGGTTGAAATAGACCCTATAAAGTCTTCTCCATCTTGTATTATTGGTCCAAGTAAACCTTGAACCAATATACCCAACATCCTCCAAATGGAAGTCTTCAATCATTTCATAGAAATCATTAGCACTTTGATGGAAAAAATTTGAACAACCAGATTGTTGAGAGGGAGATAAAATAGAGTTAAAATCTCCTAACACAAGCCACTCCTTTACAGTAGGAGCCAAAGACTTTAGGTCATTCCATAACTCCATTTTGTTGTTTCTTTGACATTTAGCATAGATGCATGTGTTGTTAACCTTCTTATTTAGTAAAGAATGCATGGCTTCCATGTGAAAACACTGGATGTTGTCCACCAAATTGTTTATGTCAACGTCCTCATGCTAAAACAACCAAATTTATTAGTAATATTAGCAAAAGATTAAGGAAACTTAAGTTTAGAAGAGAGTTCAATAATTTGATCATTACTTAACATGAGTTCTTATAAAATCAGTAACTTTATACCTTCATTTTTTATAATTGCTTTGAGTCTTCTGATAGAAAATTTATTGCCCACCCCACGAATGTTCCAGCTTAATAGCTTGATCATTTAGGTCTTTTAAGAGAAGACGTTTTAGTCTCCTCAAATTGAAGAGATTTAATTACCAAAGACTTATTCCTCTTGCTTCTTCTCGTTTGCTTAAGATTTTGATCTAGAATTTTAAAAAAAATTGGAGTCTACTTTCTTGTGTTTGAGAACAGGAGAGGGTGGAAGACTCCCAGTTTTATCCTTCAAATGAGTTAGCTTAATTATAGGAGGAGTATGTATGCCAGCGTGTTTAGGGAAGTCTACAATGTTATCAGGAGATTTGATAGCATCAATCATCTCTTCATCCTGCAGGGGATTAGGTATCTCATTTTTATTCTCATAAAACATTCCCTCAATTGATTCTTTATTCTTTTGTTCTGAATTTTTTATTATCCCTCATTGTTCACTTCAGTTGTTTGAATAACTACTGCTACAGAGTCAGGTATCTCATTCTTTTCTTTTGTTAAATCTTTGTTCAATTGTTCTGAATTTCAAACATCATTGTTCATTTCAATTATGACAGGATCAGGTATCACATTCTTAACACTTAAGATTGCTTCATCACTGGCAACTTCAACTGTGTTAGCAACATGTGCTTCTTTACTAGTCTCAGGTTTCTTTTATTGATGTCCTCATTGCTAATTGAAGTTTTCCTGCAGCTTGAAGATTCATGTCCCACATGGAAATACTTTTCACAGTATCTTGGGATATCTTTATAGCTTAATGTGAATTAAGATCCTCTGTTGCTACCAAAGCCCATCCAGACATGTTTTTGAAGCTTCTGTGACACATCAATTTCCACCCATGCGTAGCACGCAATGTACATTGCTTTATTCCTAGGAGGAATCCATGTCTTAAGATAAGTACCAATGGATGAAACAATCGAGTTGACTATGCCTTCACAATAAAGATGCTCATGTAATTTTTTAATTTTAGTCCATATAGGAACCAAAGGGCATTCTTTCTTTACATTGAAAGAAGGAAGCCACTTCAAAATTCTCATAGAATCTTCACCTATAGACTAAACTCCCCGAGACCAGATTTTACTTAAATCATATTTTAAAGAGAATTCAAGAAACAAATGCCTCAAATCCTAGTTAGTATAGGTGAAATCACCATTGAATTTTCTTTCTTCAAAAAACTTGTCAAGAACAGTTTTCTTTGGAAAACATTTCTTGAATTTATATATTAAGGTGAAGGAAGTATGTTGTAGTAGATCATCATATATTTGATCTTAAAATTGAATAGCTATGTGATCTGCTTTGTGTTGGGTGATAGTTGTTTTGAACTCATGGGTTATCTTCTGATTTAGTTGTTGAACAACTTGTGAGTATGATCTTTGTTGACGGGGAATTTCACCTTGATAAACTCTGTTTTGCAAGCCTGAAGAGCTAAGAACAGGGTATTCTTCCATTCTTCCGATGACACTTCCAACCACCACCACCTCCAGGAGATGCAATAGCCTACAACAACCACGATGAAGAAAAACAATCTTCAAGAAGAATATCACCACCAAACAATCTTCAAGGAGAATATCGAGTCACCACCCAAGACTCTGTTTTTTAGAGCATCCTCTATTTTTCTTTCCCAAAAAATAAACCCCTATTTCCCTCTAATTAAAATCATAATTTTCATTTTTCCTCAGATATTTTTAAAACATATAGAGAAATTAAGCTGAGTTAAGGTTTAATATCCGGTTGAAAATATTATTATGATTTAAAATTCAAAAAATTCAAAATATTTTGAATCCAAAATATCATTATAATATAATTTTCAAACGCATCTATATTTTTTTTTATTTTATAATTTAATTTTTAGAAGCTTGTATTTTTAAAATGTAACTGAAAAAATAATCTAAAAGTATTATCGGTTTTGTTTTTTATAACGAAATGTGGCGCGATGCATAACAAATATGGAGAGAAAATATCAATTTTAGGACCTCGTGATGGTGCTTTTTCAGTTGGTCTCATCGTTCGGTACTGATTAGTCTCTTATAATTCATCAATGAGTTTCATGTTTAAGATCTTCTTATTCGAGAGGTTCATGTTGTGATTTGGAAACAAATAGAAGTCATCAATCTTACAGTTGTTGTTAAAGAAACTTACCACCTTCAACATCCACTGTCGTCCCTCATTGTACGCTTATTCGTTCTCATCTTCTTCGTTCTCATCTCCTTCAATACTGGAGTAGGAAACCTGACGGCCTGAACGAATATGGACAACTTCTTTCAATACACCCCCGCAGTCAATTTAAGCAACTTTATTCCCCAATTCCTCCTATTATTGAGTCATTATCTAAGCTCATGGGTCATTAGAATATAACAAAGGGTAAAATCGTTCATCCTCTCTTTAGAGTTTTGATTCTTGTCTAAATAAAAAATTTCAGCCCTAACTGAAAATAGTTAATTTATATCTTGTGAATTCGCAAGTTTTCCCGAGTGATAAAAACTTATTGGATCCCGAATATTCATGGGATATTTTGTTGGGTATTTGTTCAATTGTCTCTCATTTAGGAATAAACAATAAATAAATGTAATAGTTTTTTTGTCTCATGTTGCATCATTGTTCCCTTTTTTTTTGGTATAGGTAGTCCTTCATATTACCCCATATGTAAAGATGATGTATTAAGAGTGGATCCATCTTCTTTCTTGTTTGGGGTTCTTCATTTTCTCTTCTAATAATGGTTTAGTTTTATATTTATTTTATTATTATTATTATTATTATATTTGGGTTAAATTTTGGATATGCCAAAATTAATCTCTCTTTTTTATTTCTTATTACTTATATATTCTATAAGAAGGTTGATTAGGAATGTATGTAGCAACATTGAGTTATTTCTTCTGGAATTTCGATTGGTGAGTTCTCACATAGTAAAATATAGTTGTTTTCCACTGTTGAACCTTTCTCATTCTCACTTTAAGTCTTTAATATTTATTGTTTTTTGGAATATATGTGCGTTGAACAACCATGTATGAAAAATATATATCATTAATTTTATCATTAAGAATAACATCACGATCATGATTCTTGTGGATACTAAGGTCCATTTAACTAATGTTAACTCTATTATTATAAATATTTCTCCTTTTTGAAAATGCGCTACTATTCACTTCTCCAATAGATTGGGTATGTTATGGGTTATGGGTTATTTGGAACCCTAATGTCGTATTTATCTCCATTCTGTATTCCTCCTCCCAATTCATTCACTATAAATCTTGTAGCCTTAAGTCAACTTCTCCTTTCTTCCTCATGACTATTCACACTTTCAATGATGGGCCCGAGCATCATCCTCTATGGGCTGACCTCGAGGCTATTTTGGTATTTTGCTGCAATTACCCATGAGTTGCTCTCGAGGACTTCAATGATATTTGTAGTCCTGTATACCATACTAGCTCGTTCTCGCAAGGTTAAATTGACGAGTTTAACCATTTTTTCTATTAATGTGAATTGAGTGACCTTCGTTCGTTTGGTTTCTATTTTACCTAGATCAATAAAAATCCTTTAAGCCTTATTGACTCAAGAATCGAACATGTTTTTGCTAACAATATTTGAGATGATTCATTCCCCATGTTCATTGCCAATTTTAGGTCTATCGGCTCTTTAGACCACTCTACATTAAAACTTATTTGGGTTCCCATAGGCCATGTATTAAAAAACCTTTTCATTTTTTAATATATGGTAGATTTATTATTCTTACAACGAGCTTGTGCCCTTTCCAAGAAACTTGCAACCTTTACTCATGATATCTGACTGATTACCCAAAAGCTCACAAGGATTTAATTAACTTTGAGTGACCTCAATTAGAGGGAATATAACAATATTATCTCTAGGATTTTAAATACCCAAAAACCAACTTTTCTTTGTCCAATCTCTTTTAGTTAATGACTCTCTGAATCTATCTCTAGTCTCTGCCAATATTAATTCTTCTTTCGTTTATATCTCCCTAAATTAAGCCGAATAATTTTTTTACAAACAGAAGTCTAGAGAGACTTGACTAAAGCTTGGAGACCATAACACTAAATTCTTTTATAATAGTATAAAAACTATATCTTAAGAAACAAAACCATCTATATATTTAATAGTAACAAGGACCTTTCCATTTTTCCAAATGAGATGACGAACATCTTAGTCAACTATTTTTCACACCTTCTAAGAACTAGGTCTCTCTTAGATTACTTTGGGCTTGCTCGTATCTTCACGTTTATTCATGCTAAAGAGAATTCCCATGAGAAATCTTCGATATTTCATCATGTTAATTTCGCATAAATTAAAAGTATAATTTTTACTATTAATAACGATAAATCCTCGAGGCCAAATGACTTCAATGAAGCCTTTTCAAGCATTCCTAGAATATCACCAACAAACGCATATGTGATGAGATCTTAATGTTCTTTATTCCAAATCATCATGAGCCTTCTTGGAATGTCACCATAACTTCATTCATTCCTAAGATGGATTTTACTTTATTTGACGTCACACCGATTGTATGGTGTAATGTGGTTTACAATATTTTTTCCAAGGTCTTCGTCGATATAATAAAATACTATTTTTATTAGTTGATTGATAATTTTCAATTGGGTTTTATGGCTGACCGTAATACTACAGAAAATATCCTCATCTCCCAAAAGCTCTTTAAAGGATACTATACTAATTTTAAGGGCCCAATAGTCGCTCTTAAAATCAATCTGATGAAAGATTTTGACAATATTTGTTAGAATTTTATCCTTGACATATTTGTGGCCATGAATTTACAGAAACAAATGACCATATGAATTATTTAATGTATCACCACCCCTTCCTATAATATCAATGTTAACGGTGACCCTCACAGGAATTTGAAAAAATAAAAATAGTCTTAGACAAGTTGATCATTTATCCCTCTTCTTATTCATCTGGGTCATGCAAGTTCTATCGAGTATCTCAAGGAGAAAAGTAATGATGCAGACTTTAATTTCCATTGTAAGTGTCACAGGCTTATGATCGTCAACCTCTATTTTCCAAATGACCTGATGATTGTTTTTCTCATTGTGACATTAATTCTTTCAATCTTATCAAGTATAATCGTCAAGATTTTCTCATTCTCCTGAGCTTTAAAATTAGCCCTAAAAACTACATTTTTCTACAGAGGGTTAACCACACTCTTCGAACGGATTTGATCAATATCTTTAGTCTCAAAGTAGAGTCACTTCTGGTTTAATACCTTGGTGTCCATTTTCTCCCGCATTGATTTTCCCATAACGACCGTCGACTCCTTATGGAAATTATGACCTATATTTCCTCATGGATGTCCAAATATCTCTCTTATGTAGGCATGTTTCAGTTTATTAAATCTGTTCTTTTTGTAGGAAAAGTTTATTAGTCTTCAATCTTAATTCTACCTACTAGAGTTTTTAAAGAACTCTCTTAGTTTGTCTCTTATTTTCTCTGGTATGGTCATAAAGTGAAGGTTATGGGTGCTAAAGTGGCTTAGTTTGTTGTGATCTTACCCTTGTTTAAAGGAGGCCTTGAGATTCTAAACCTAGAAACCTGGAAATAGGAGGCCGTTTTAAACATTTATGACCCACTATTAGTAAAAATGACAACTCTATCTGGTGTGAATGGATAAACTTTGAGAAAATTAAGGACACGAGCTTTGATCTTTAAAGATTAAATATTATCCTTACTATACTTGAAGGAAATTTTTTAAATCTTATAGCACTTGCAAGTAAACTGTACAAGGTCACAATTGATAACGGAGAGAATAACTTCTTATGGTTTGAAAATTGGTTGCTCTCAACCTATTTCATCAACCATTATGGGTATAGTAATATTCAAGATTCTCATTTGGGGAGCAATCTCAAGGTTTCTGATATCATTTCAGGTATTCGTTGGAATTGGCCGTTGCAATTAAGGTATACCAATACTAGAAATTATCGTAACTTATAAGAGATCAACCATCTCATTCTCTTTCTCCCTCCTACTTGCATCAACTATGTTGATGAGCATTGTTGATCTGCTAATATAAGGAGTGTTAAATTCATTATTAAAGACATTTACGATGCAATCCGTACCCTAACCCCTTTGTTGTGTGGGCAAGGTTGATATGGCATGAATAGAATATCTTCCTTCATTCTTTTATCTTTTGACTTTCTATCCTACGTCACTAATCTACTTGAGAGAAGCTCATTACTTAGGGGAAATTATCCTCTAAATTGTGTGATGTGCAATTCTAAAGACGCATTTATCAACCATATCCTCTATGAGTGTACTTTTATTGAAGATATCTGCGATATTGTGAGCTCTATGAGTGACCTTCCTGGTACTAGATGGATGCAAATTCACCTCCCTAAAAAAATCATAATATTTGGCGTGCTTGCTTTAGTGCAGTCATTTATCATGTGTGACGGCAGATGAACTCCAAATTGTTTGTGTCTTCTCATGTCCTCTCCAATGTGGTGTCACACCGTGTGGTAACTGACCTTCGATTTATATTCTCGGGTTCCAAGGTAGTCTGGCCGATGTAATCTTATTGTCCTGTTTCTCACATAAGGTATTTTGGTTGCAAGACCCTTTAGTTGTAAGGGATACTAGGATTTTTCTCGTGCATGCTCTCCTCACATATGCCTCTGCTGGTGCTCTCGACTTTTTCTTGCCTTCGCCTTCACCGTGTTGCTTGATATTATCTTCTCTTCATTTGGGGAAAGACATGATAGTTATTTAGTCTGATGCTTTTCTTTGTCTTTAAAAAATATCAAGATTCATCTATTTGCCATTTTTTTTCTCCTCAGCCCACCTTTTTGTGCGTCATCCTTTTTGTATCATTGTCCTCGAGGTATGGCTTCAATTTTAACTTTAGGATATTTTTCCTTGGCTTAATGTTGTTCTTCTGGGACACCTCTCCTTAGTTGGTTCATGGTTTGCTATTTTTGGCCATTTTTTTAGGTTATGATGGTCTACTTATCCAATATGGTTTTCACACTTTCGTTTTCTTTTTTTGTATAATGTCGGCCTCGTTAAGGTCAACTTCTCATCTAATTGTTTTTCTTTCACGAGTGTTCATGAGACTCCTCAGGGGATTCTCCATGTATTTATAAGAATAATTTATATATATTTAATGTATTTTAAAATTAAAAAACTAGATTCATAAATGATATTTTTTTGCAAGCCTAGTTAACCCTGGTCTTGCATCTAGCTTTTTGGTCTTGCATTTATTATCTGAAAATTACATTTTACACTATCCTTCAAAACTCTTTTCTCTCGTCCCACAAATCTCGTATCTTGTATCTTGTCTCTTATCTTTGTGTCTTTCGTTTCTCGTCTGCAAATATCACCTGTCGTCCTGCAAGTGTCGTCTCTCGTTCCGCAACTCTCATATTTGCATCTTTTGCATCTTGTCAAAAACATTAAAAAGTATTATTCATTGAACTAGTTTTGTTCATCTTGAAAAAACTAATCATAGTTTCATATTTTTGAGTTAGGGATTAAACTATACAGGCCTTTTAAAAATTAAAATTACAAAAAATAGGTGTCTGATGATTTTTTATAAAATGATATTTATATATTATAAAAATAGTTGTATCATTTTCAAATGATACGTGTGAAAAAACCCGCAAATTGTCTTCAATCTTTGAAACTTATTCATACGTCTTCTTGACACCACTCACAACCAGCCCACAAGACTCATCGTAATATAATCAACAAACTAAGAGGAACATAAACACTACAAACAAAGGACTTCACTCAAATTTCTTGAGAAACTAGAGGTACGGAAGGAAGCAGAACAATAACACACTAAAGAACTCTTCTGCTAATGAGTGGAAATTTGATATTCTTCTCATCTTCTTCATAAATCTTATTCAAGTACTCTTCTTCATGTATATTCTTCAAGTATTATTCTTCTTATTTCTTCTACCTCGTCATATTCTTGGACAAAATATTCAACTCAAATATTAAATATAAAATCGCCGATCTTAAATTTCAAACGTCAAACCCTAAATCTCAAATCGTCAAATTCCAATCGTCAAACAAAATCCAAAATCCAAATGAAATCTAAATGCCAAATACCAAAACGAAATCTAAACGACTAATGTTGATCTAAGAAAACGTCAAAAAAATTCCAAACGTCAAACGAAACCCAAATTCCAAACAAAATCTAAACGTCAAACACCAAAACAAAATTCAAATGACAAATGTTGATATAAGCAAACATCAGATATAATCCAAACATAAAAGAAAATCTAAACACTATAACAAAATTTAAACGAAAACAACGATCTTAGAAAATATCAGAGATAGTCTAAAAGTCAAACAAAATCTAAACACCAAACGAAATTCAAATGAAAACATTAATCTAAGAAAACGTCGAATAAAGTCTAAACACCAAAACAAAATCTAAATGAAATCAAATGTAAAATCCAAATACGAAATCCAAATACGAAATCCAAATCTAAATATCAATTGAAAATCGTAAACTAAATCCAATACTAAATCCAAATATAAATCTAAGTTCCAATCAAAACCAAAACCAAAATTAAAATCAAAATTGAATCCACTATTTTACCAACAAAAAATATACACTTATCCAGTAGCTCTTTCTTCTACACCTTAGAGCCAAATCACAATCCAACCGATATGACTGAAGGATTAGATGTCTTGAATACATTCTCCAAAATTCAGAAAAAACCAATACCATTTACCTCTCGATCATGTATGCCGATTGTGGCTGCACCGAACATATTCGAAAACTGAAAATTTTCTATTTTTTTTCTTCCGGGGGACAACTATAAAAGCTGTCTGTCGGCATGACGGAATACACGAAAACTTAAACTTAATATCTAAACTTACGCTTTGATACCATGTATAAAAAAACAAATAAAGACAACTATGGGAAAAAAAGAAAAGAAAAAAAAAAGAACGAGACTATCAGATTTGGGAATTTGAGGAAGGGATTTATTCTCTTCAAGAAATAAAATATTGAATGCTAATCTTGAATATTTTCCAAGGGTGCTGAGCCACAACATCACCTTGATGTGGATCCTTATAATCAATCCCAGTAACACCAATATGTCTCTCATCAGAAAACCTTTCTTGCTAATCAACTGCCCAGTAACAACAATCATCAAGATTCTTCACTCAATCTTCTCCCTATCTTAAGAGGTCTCTCCTCATCAAGTTCATTGAACCTCTTCAAATTCTTCACTTGCAAAGACTAAGTTGATCTTCATCCTTAAATGAATTTGAGTTATCTATAATTTTGTTAACTTTTTGGCGCATCCTCGTTGGTCCAAACCAACACCGATATAATCTTTAAGGCCTTAAATGGGCCTTTGTTTTTTATTATTAATTTTTTTAGCAGGCCCACAAGCCTCTCAAATTTCAAGAAACAATTAAAGCAAAAAATAAAGACAAACTAAAGTTTTATTATTTAGAAATTGTATCTATAACGGGTAAAAAACACCACTCATCCTTCATGTTTCTCACTTGTAACAAGTTCGTCCTTTTTCTTTGGGGTTGTAATAAACTGGTCCCTTGTGTTTCATAAAACATAACAAAATCGTCCTTATCGACCTTAGCTCATAATTTCTACCATTAATACCCTTTGACCAGCCACATCAGCGTCCCATGTGGATCGCTGATGTGGCAGCAGTAAGAAAAGTTAAAACCTGTTTTACTTTTACCTTAACCTTTTAACCTAATTTTACCCGTAACTCGGCCCAACCAACTAAAAAACTCGAAAGGCCCATATACACTATTTTAATTCAGCACGGTAACCTAAAGCCTAACTTATAACCCGATTTCTAAGCCCATCTACAGTTTATCCTTCCTCTTTCTCATCTCTTTCCCCTATCTCATTCTAACCTAAGACAATAACCACATAAACCGGATCTTGAATTGAGAACTGTCGCAGCAACCCAGTTGTTTGGCTAACGGAATCCAACTTACTGCTACTTGCTGATAAAATTCGTTCCAACTACTTGATGATAAAATTAGTGCTACTCACCATAAAATTCGTTACCAGAGTGGTCTGATAGAATACTCCATTATACAAATAAAACTTACTGTTACTTGCTGATCCCGTGTAATGCCTATCCTATCTGCATCAATTTCTTTAGTTCTTTTTTTTCTTGTTCTATATATAATCAAAATAGAATACTCGGACTAAAATCTGTCGTGTCAGTACAGTCACATTGATACACCAACAGGATAACCGGTAGTAACAAGTAACCGAAGTCTATTTTGTGGATTGAAAATTCATCTTTTATAAATCAACCTTTTTTATTTTATATAAAAGATCTGTATGATCCAATCTCTTTTCTTTTTCTATTTTTCTAAATAAGATATAACATATGTAGATTTATTGTAATAATTTCTGAATGCTTTTTTCTTAGTGATAACCTGCTGTGATGTAACATGCCCAAGAGATAAGATAGATAAGAGCTTCTGAAAGTGCGAGATATAGGGTTAGAATAAGAGATGAGAGATGAAAGAGGGGGAAGAGATGAGATTTAGGGTTAGGCTTTTTGTTTATGCTGTAATGAGAAATGGGAAGGCTGACATTTAGGGTTAGAAATCGGGTTATAAGTTAGGCTTTATGATATTGGGCTGGATTAAAATAGGGTAGATGAATTTATCGGGTTTTTAGTTGGTTGGGTCGGGTTACGGGTAAAATAAGGGTTAAAAGGTTAGGATAAAAGTAAAATAGGTTTTAACTTTTTTTTACTGCTGCCACATCAGCGATCCACGTGGGACGCTGATGTGGCTGGTCAAAGGATATTAATGGTAGAAATTATGAGCTGAGGTCGATAAGGACGATTTTGTTACGTTTTGTGAAACACAGGGGACTAGTTTATTACAACCCCAAAGGAAAAGAACGAACTTGTTACAAGTGGGAAACATGAGAGGTCACTGGTGTTTTTTACCCTATCTATAACATAAAGTATATGCTCTTATATATAGATAAAACATATTAGCTAATGGACTTGGACCTAATATCTTTATCAATTTGCATATACACGAAGTTGTCTTTTTATGGGGTGATCGATAAAATAAAATAACTAAAAAATGACTAAAAAATGAGTTGATGCACATCAATATGTTTTGAAAGATACAGCAATAGGATTTAATTCTAAAAAAGATGAAAGCAATAGCATATGTCACTGGATTTCAACGATTAAATATATACTCTACCACGTTGAGGCTATTTCGGAGAGTTGCGTCGTCTAATTTTTTTTGCATGTTTTATGAAATGATACATTGACGAGTTATTTTAGCATACACCTACTATTTTTATTAAGATAATGTTTTATTTTTAAGTTCTTTTTAATAAATTGAAAAACAATATTAAGTTATTCTTATATCAGATGATGGTTTTAAAGAGTAAAAGCGCGAAACTTCATTGGAATTCAATGATATAAATTATTGGACTATGTGCACAAATTTGTCATTCTCATTTATAAGAGAACTATTTATAAAAAACACTTTGAGATAATACATTTTAAGATGTGAGCTACCTCAACCGTTTTAGTCCCTGTATCGTAGCTTTCAACCCTTTAAATGCAATTTCTAGCTTTCATATCAATTTACATAAATAAATAAATAAATAAAAATACTCAAACACATAATATTTATATAATTAATTAAGCTATTTATATAATTAATTAATCATTAGATTAAATTACCACTATTTAATTATTTCCCTAATAGAAAGATGCATCTAAGTATGAGAAACAATAAAAAAAACATATTTTCCTATTAAAATTGGAATAGAGAACGCTTTCTTTTAAACCAAATAGCTTAATAAAAAAAGTTCTAAACTATAAAATGATTTGAATTGAAAGTTTTATTATTGTACTGAAATTTAGCATCTCAAAAATTGCGATATATATATTTAATTCAATTTTTATCACTCTTTTCTTCCTTTTCATTTCTTCCTTTTCAGGTTAAAAATTGATTCGGATATTATTGTACTGAAATACATCAGTAAATATTTTATGTAAAATTTTATTTTGTGATATTTGATCTTAAAAAAATTCATTAATTGAAAATCTAAAAACACAATTAGTACCCTTTTGACAATGGATCTAAATAATCTATTGTGGTATTTATTTGTGTTGCCTGTTAATCAACATAAAAGGTTGTATTAACTTATTCTTTTTCGTTACTCTTTTATCATTTTAAATAAACTCTTGCTTATGAATAAATTTATTAGTTGATAATTACGTTTTGCGAGTATATTTTATAAATTTCCCAGTAACTTTGTTTACTTTTAATTCATTCCCAAATATTTGAGATGTTATGTGCATTAGATTTGGGCCGTAGTTGGGGCTTAGCCCAGTAGTCGGAACGAATGCTATGCGTGTTAAGTTTATATCAAATATTCATTTTTATATTATATTTTAGATGAAGTATAAAATTTAAAATATTCGGGGATAAAATTGAGTACTGAAAATAAAAATAAAAATAATTAGGATATTTAAAAGTAAACTTAGTGCTTTTATAATTATTGGAAAATATATTAAGCCTAAACCTTTAATCATTTAAAAATGGGTTGTTCTTAGGTATTAAGCCAAGACTAACATGATTATTTGATTATATTTATAAAGATTTGACATGGTTAGTTGATTTTCATTCAAAACCAAAATTTAGAAATGACAAATAAAATCATTCTAGCTACTCTAATACATCATTTTTAATTTTAAGATTTTTATTTTTTATTCATAAAATTAGAATGTGGAGTAATAACTCTCATAACATTGGATACATCGATACATCAAATATTATGAAATACTCCTATGTTTTTTTCGAAAGTAAAAATAAATGACAACCCGTGTCGGTCACTCAGCTTCTTTCTTCAAATCTGACTCGCTCATCTCAGCTTCTTTCTTCAAATCTGACTCGTACGAATCGCTCAAGTTGTCGTACGACTTCACTGCCTGTAGTTCGTTGAGGTAGCTATGTAGCTCAACGAACCAGGCATGCCTGTAGCTCGTTAAGGTAGCTATGTACCTTAACGAACCAGGAATCCGCATAGCTCGGCCAGATGCCATTAATAGAGCCGGAGACGGCAGGATGTCGCCTCTCCGGCCTTCTCACTATAATCACACAGACAACAACACTTAATTAATACATGCACGCACAAAAAAGCATTATTAATTATAGAACAAGAATATACTTTTTTTTTCTTTTTTATGCCAACTCACTCAAACCCAGAAATTTGGAAAAACACATCAGAATTACTGCATGTAGTAAAGTAAAGTTTCTAAAATTGAAACATAAGATGATTATTTATGAATAAAATTTTGAATAGTAATAATACCTCTGTAACTCAGAGTGGATTTGTCCAGAATTTGCCACTTCTTTTGAGGATCGGAAATAGAATCACCCCTACCATTTGAACCTAAATATACATCCAAATTCATTGGTCTGTATTCAACAACTCCCTTTTGAATAGAAGAGTTGTTATTGTTCTTCTTTTGGATTTATTGAGTTTTGCTTTGTTAATTTTCTAATTGTATGCTATGAATGTGAAGGATTAGGAAAGAAGAAGAAACCATAAAGATTATGAGATGAAAGGAAAGCGAGATGAAAAGAAAGAGAGAACAGATAGTTTATAAAGGCTAATGGGCGATATAAACGAAGTGAAGATGACACATGAACGGTAGGAAATGTCTGTATAAGAGAAGTCTCCAGAAGGAATCAAAACGTAACTAGGGTTCACACAGGTTTCGGTGATACCACAAGAGGTGTCGAGCTGCTGTTTTAATGGTGTCAGTGTTACCATAACAGGTGTGGACCTGCTTTAATGGTGTCGGTGTTACCCTAACACGTGTCTAGGGTTCAGACAGGTTTCGGTGATACCGTAACAGGTGTCTAGGATTCAGACAGGATAGCGTAACAGGTGTCGAGCTGCTGCTTTAATGGTGTCGGGGTTATGTGGACCTGCTTTAATGGTGTCGTGTTAACGGAGTTGGTGTATACTTAGCGATCTATTTATGCTTGGTTATGTCTGGTAACTCAGTAAATTGGACTTTATCTAAAAAAAGATTTTATCGTCTATGTTCTTTAGGTTATGCAGTATTTTGAAATTAAATAATGATTTATTTTTCATGTAATTAAATTCTAGTACTGAAATTTGTATATTTAAGTTTTTTTAGTTATTAATCTGTTAAAGTTAAAATAATAGTAGAAAAAAATAATGATATATGTAATTACATTGCAAATATATTAAATTTAAAAATATAAATATGAATAGTTTTATAGATTGTTCCCTTAGCAGTTTCATTTTTATCCAAAATTTGTATATTTATTATCAATTCACACCCACATCACATGGTTCGGATGCTTAATAATTAATTATTATTGCATATAATATCTTTTATAATTAATAATTCTGTAGTGGTTTTCCAACTGCAGATGTACAAATAGGTAGTCTGAACTCCAATCCACTTTTGTACAGTGTTTTTATTATAGGATTGTTATTTGGCCCGGTTTGACGGAATCAGACAGTTTACTTATCGGTCCGGGTTGAATTAGACCATTAAATTTTTGAGCTAGTTTTTGGAACTGAATTGGTGGTTCAATTTTTTATTCGGTTTTAATTTTTAGAATTGGATTGGATTGTTAAATTTTTATTCCGGTTCATTTCAATCAGATCCGGTTTAGTTTGATTTTTTTTTTTTATTTCGGTTTCGGTTAGGTTCGTTATCGGTCTAGGTTGGTCTATTATTAAAAAAAAAAATCCAATTATATTTTGATTTTGATTTTGATTTTTTTACTTAAATAAATATATAAAAACTAAATTTTAAAAATTAGTTTCTAATTTTTTTTATTAATCTTTACTTTAGAATTTTGACAATATAATGTATATTTTTTTTAAAAAAAATCAATCAAAACTAACTTGAAGAATAAATTCAATACAATTTATAAAATATTAGCTGAATTTTTTTGTTTAGATTTCTAAATTTAATTTAAATAGGGATTTGAAAGTTCGAATCCAATATTAAATATATTAAATTAAATTTAGAAATTAAAGAAAAACCGTTCATCTATTTTTTCTTTGTTTATCATTGATTAAGAGTACTGATTAAACTCTTATACTTGACGGATTAGTTCATATTTCCGTTTATTGGGGCTTTCAAGTCATGACTAGAAAAAAAGTTCATCCCCTTCGTAAAGAAAAGAACCTTCCATTACCGATACGGAAACAACTTAATCAATTTGTAACCCGTATCGGTTCTATAAATCTATCGATTTTATCAGTTCGGTTCTATACTATCGGTTCATTAATTTTAGTTCGGTTTCATACTATTGATTTATTAATTTTATCAGTTCAATTTCGAATTGGATCTATCGGTTTATTGATTTATCTGTTTAGTTTCGAACAGTTTTTTCGAATTGGATCTATCGGTTTATTGATTTATCTGTTTAGTTTCGAACAGTTTTTTATCTTTTTTATTCTTTATTGATTTTGGTTTTTAGAATAGAACCGCGAACCAAATTATTAAAATTTGGCCTCTGGTTAACCAGTTCGGTTTTAATTCGGTTTCAGATTCTCAAACTCCATTAGCATCCCTATATGTGACCATGAAGATACTAAACTTATTAATAATTATTATTAAAAAGATTTTTTAAAAAAATTGATCAATAAAATTTTAGAGTAAATATTAAATATATTTTCTAATTAGATTTACATTGATTAATAATATTCCTATATTAGGTTTACATTTTGTTTTTCTATTATATTTTTTCTAAGATGGAATTGTTTGGTTTAGGTGGGTGTTAGAATGTTTGATGCAAAGATTAGAATATATTTCTATAATATTTTTTTTGTCTTCGTACTTTAGTATAATTTAAGATAATCTATATCGTCGCGGTGGAAGCACCACACTGCTTGAAGTATAATTTCTCATGATTTGTTGGCTAAATGACGTAGTTGAGAATGTTCACAGTTATCAAACATGTTTTGTTCTATACTCGAATATCTAAATTATAAAGTTTCCAAACCTTGTTCTATATTTGGATATCTAAATTATAAGAAATGGTATTCAAACTGATTGATGTCGAACCCAACGACTGTTAAAAGGTGAATGAGGAACCTAGTCATAAAATTCGGACCTTAAATTCTACTTTACGGACGTATACACTTATTTTTATGTTTTTGTAATATTATAGTTAGACTAAGAGATTATTTTAAATAGCAAATCAATTTGGTCTAACAGAGTTTTTATAGTTTTGGTAATATACCATAAAATTTGATACTCTAAATATTTTAGATTACTATAACATATTATAGCTGAGAGTAGTTATTTTATTTTCTAGATAATAGGATAAAAAAAGGACCACCATCACCACTGACCACCACCAGAACCACCACCAACACCATCATCGTAAGGGTTTAAAATTTAATTGCCAACGGTATATCATAGTAGACGCCGACGATTTGATGGGCCACCATCGCCGGTGTAAGGGTCTAAAATATAGCTAGTTATTGGTTTTATGCTTATACTCGTTGTATTGAATTTCTATACCATAGGTGTGATACTCCACCACAAGTGTAGAATTTATATACCATCAATGTGGCATATCTACAATACCGGTTTAAAGTGTTCATAGCAAAGGTATGAAGTCTCAACCAATTTTCCCCTATTTTTACGATTTAATCTTTAATAATTTGCCATTATAATACGTTAATACTTCCAGTTTAATAGGAGAGGATTTCGATGTTACAGATATCAGTGGAGTACTTAAGGCTTGTGTTATTGATTATAGTAATTTGTTTACCACGAAAGCCAACCAACAATTGACTGATTGAGTTACGGTTACCATAAAGGACAACGATTTCGTAGTTGTATCAAGACGTCACAACGATGCAAAAAACAGGAAACTCCTAGACTATTGTTTTAGTGCGAGAGATCTGAAACGTACACGAAGTTAGTAGAAACAAAGTATCTTAAGATGAAGAATATTATAACCAAGAAGTGCGGATTCCATTTCAAGCTTCAAAGAAATATGGTAAATTTTCACTTATGGTCCTTAGAGATCGCATGCAGGGTTCACAATAACGACACTACAAAATTCAACGAAGGTCATTCATACGTTATACGCTTATCTAAAAGAATAAGATAAATATGTTAGTTCTACCAAAATTGGATCTCGTCATCATGAAATTTTAAGCGAAGAGAAAAAGTTAAACCTTAAGAATTCATCGTCCATTCACATTGTATACAATGCTCAACTAAAAACAGAATATCAAGAAAGGCGGTTGCTCACAGTTCCAATACTTGTTAGGCAAACTAGAAAGGTTAAATTACTACGAATGGCATAGACCATGCAAGACGGAAGTAATATCATAAATTTTTAGATTTGTTAAAAATGTTTTCAAATATGTTAATAATGGATAACACCTACAAGGTAATAAGGTATGGGATGCCGTTGTATGAGGTTGTTGGAGCCACTTGTACCGAGTATACATTCCACATTCAATTTGTGTTTATGCTCGGGAAGAAAATTGGTAGGTACAAATGGGTATTAGAATATTCATAATTGTTGATGGTAACTCACTCCATCGAATGACTGTCAATTGTTTTGAAGAATAAAGACTTAGCGTTGGTGAAGAAGGTAAAAAAAGTGTTCTCTAATACAACCCACATGTTATCTCTGATAAGGAAGTGGAACGTGGAGGACCAGAATGTAAATAATAAAACTTCGTATGACCAGTTGTAAACCAGGAGAGATAGTGCATCTCGATGCTTGTAGGAGTCTAACTGGTGAGAAGCAAACACATCGAATCACTATGATGGAGCTGATCGAAATCTATACGCGGTAATGGGAATAAAAGATTAATATGTTCAAGGTGTTGATTGAAGGAATTCTCTAGTGACAAGTGAAATAAGGTCCATTACGCTTCGGAAGCGTTTTGACATCTCAAAAATTGAAAAATTTTGATGGGATGCAAGATCCGGACGATCATGTTGAATTTCGAGGACGATGACAGGTTGGTATGTCGGGCTTTCTCACAGACTTATAAGGGAACCGCTTTAAAATGGTACAACCGAATTCCAAGGGGATCCATTTCAAATTTCAGAGATTTTTATACTTCTTTTCGAAGACAGTTCGTTGGAAGTAAAGAGATGAGAGCAAATGGGGACACAATTATCCAATGCAAGCAAGAAGTTGGAGAAAAGTTGAAGGATTACACGAAGCGCTTTGTTTTGACAATAAAGTTTGGATAATTGTGAAGAGTCGGTGGTTTTTTTTGAAAGGGACTGTTGCCAGGTGATTTGTCTAATAAGACAACCAAAAGAAGGGTTTTAACTTTTGGAGCTTTGATGGCTCATGTTGAAGATCAGATTAAACTTGAAGAGTCAACTAGGGCCACATAGTCAACAAAACCAAGGGCAATCTTCAAATGCTCAGCATGCACGTACAAGAAACAACAACCTACCACCTCAGACTGGGGGGTATTCGAATCAATATCCATCTTATCAATTCAATAGGCTAAGGCCGAATCAGTGGATATGCCTGAATATTACGTGGATTTGACTGAAAATGTTGTTGGTATTACTGATAAAACTAAGGGACACCTGAATTTTAGAAAGCCAGCTCCGATCAACATGTCTAGAAAGGAGCGAAATAAAAAAAAAATTAAGGTACCATAATGACATTGGTCATGACACGTATGATTGCATTGCTTTGAAAAAGAAATTCCATACTTTGATTGAAAATGAAAAACTATTAACTTATGTGAAGGCACCGAGCAATGCATCGAAAAATCCAGGAGCATCAACTCCCAAACAACCAATCCAAATGCGCAAGCTGAAAATTTGATGATTCTGGATTCAAAGGTTGATGAATTTGATGCTGCCACAGAATATTTGGATAAGGATCCAGATAGGTTAATTCTAATGGTAAAAAAGGGCATATTTGAAGTTTGTGTAAGTATTTTGAGTCGTTGGCCATTTTTGGGGGTGATTCGATGACTAGTAATACTAATAGCTCAAGAAAAAGACATATTGTAAGTTTTGCAACTCAGATAAAGGAAAAGTATTTACTCATTTGTATAGAAAAAGTGACATTCCTTTTATCTTTTTCGATGAGAGTGACTTACGGGGCATTGCAGCGTCACATGAGGATAGAGTGGTCATTGGGGCTGAAGTTACCTCAACAACTGTTATAATTTTTATCTCATAATCTGGATGTTTTCGTTTGGAAAATAGAGGATGTGGTAGGAGTACCGATTGAAGTGATTTGTCATAGCACAACTGTTAATCTGAGGGTAAAACCTGTAATTCAAATGAGACGAGCATTTTTGTTAGAAAAGGCAGAAGCTATTGTTTCCGAGGTGGATTGTTTATCTAGGGTCGAACATAAAAAGGAATCCCAGTATCCTTTATGGATGGAAAATCCGATAGTGTTCAAGAAGAAAAATGATAAATGGAGAATGTGTGTTGATTTCACAAACTAAAATAGAGCCTGTTCTAAAGACCCATTTCATGTTCCTCGAATAGACCAGCTGATTGATTCCACTTCGGGAAACAAGTTATTAACATTTATGGATGCTTTTGCAGGATATAATCAAATTCAAGTGGATCCAAAGGATCAAGAGTGTACTACTTTCATCACTGAGAGGGGCTTACACTGTTATAAGGTTATGCCTTTTCGATTGAAAACTGACGGGTTACCAAAGGTTAATGATTAAAGCATATGCTACTCAGATCGGAAGAAACATGGAGGTATACATTGATAAGAGTTGTAATAATCTTAGTGGATGAAACACACTTGGAAGATCTAGATGAGACATTTCTGAATTTAAGGGAAATAAGGCCAAAATTGAATCCAGAAATATGTACTTTTGGAGTTTGATCAGGGAAATTCCTGGGTTATGTTATCAGTAAAAAGGGAATAGAAGCTGACCCAGAACAGTTAAAAACTGTGGTATCCATGAAATCTCCTTGAACTATTAAGGAAGTACAAATTTTAACACGAAGGTTAGCAACACTTAACAAATTGATTTCTAGATTCTCTGATAAATGTTTTCCTTTCTTTAAAGTATTGCGAGGGGAAAAGAAGTTTGAATGGACATTGGATTGCGAAGCAGCATTTACAAGTATTAAGGATTTATTATCATCACCAAAAATACCATCCAAGCCTCGAAGTGGAGAATAATGTTTTTTGGTATCAGATCTTGCAGTAAGTGTAGTTTTGATAAGCAAAG
Organism: Limnanthes douglasii subsp. nivea; assembly: GCA_036936605.1. Lineage (NCBI taxonomy): Eukaryota > Viridiplantae > Streptophyta > Magnoliopsida > Brassicales > Limnanthaceae > Limnanthes > Limnanthes douglasii. The sequence goes on along the minus strand of JAUPFV010000003.1, from coordinate 78,657,829 downwards.
ATTGAGGAATTCTGAAGCCGGTGTACTATGTCAACAAAAGTTTGGTGGAAATGGAAAAGAGATATCTGAAACTTAAGAAATTGGTATTGGAATTAGTGGTGGTTGCTAGAAAGACGCGCCCTTATTTTCAAGCTCATACCATCGAAGTTCATGCCTCATTTCCATTGAAAAATGTTTTGCAATGTCCCGATATCTCGGGGATAATGAATAAGTGGTCAGTGAATTTGGAGATTTTGATATTACGTTGACACCTCGAACTGCAATTAAAGTGCAATTTGGCAGATTTTCTTGTGGAAGTTTACTCAAGCAGATCAGATAAATAGGAGAGCAATGATGTTTTACCGATAAATTTGATGTGGATTATTCGAACTGATGTCGGTTCTAGTATTTTGGGATGCAGTGCTGGAGTTCAATTAGTTGTTCCATCTGGAGAAATAATGTTTTAGCCTATCGAATTTGGTTTTCATGCTTCGAATAACGAAGCTAAATACGAAGCTGCTTTAGCTGGTTTGAGTTACAAAAATATGTAGAGCAACCTCAGTACGATTAGAGACATATTCTAAATTAGTAGCAAATCAGGTAACCGGAAGTTCCGAAGCAAAAATGGATCGCTTAATTTCGTATCTTCGAGAACTTCGAAATTTGATGCTCTTATTCGATGACGTTGTTGTGGAACATATAAATCGAGGAAGTAATACAGTGGCTGAATCATTAACAAATATTTCTTATAAGGAAGAGTATCAGTGGATTCTGTTGCAAGAAAGCCTTTCGATTTTAGTTCAATCAGACCAATGTGAATACATTGAGGAACTGTTTGTTAACCTAGATATAGTCAGAAGCGACTGGAGAACTGATCTTGTGAATTTTTTTATTAGAGGGGAGTTACCTGAATATGCAAAATTGGCCGGACAATTGTGAGGCAAAGCTTTTGGCTACATACTTTTGGATGGAGTTTTTTTTATAAGAAAGCACTGAGTAGGCCTTTCTACGATGTTTGGATAGACATGAATCACATGAAGTTTTATCAGAGCTTCATGATGGAGAAATATCAGCACATTGCGGCTTTAAGGTATTAACTCGTCGAGTTTTTCTTGCAGGGTTTTATTGGCCTTCAATCATGAACGATGCCAAGAATTCGGTTTGAAGTTGTAATACTTGTCAAGTATTTGGTAATTCTATTCATCAGCCAGTAGTTCTACTTATATCCATTACCGAAGCCATTCTGTTTGATAGATGGGGAATATATTTAGTGGGACCTTTACCAATGACTTCTGGAGGACGAAAATGATTATTGTTGTAGTGGACTATCTTACAAAGTCTGCCGAAGTAGAGCCATTATTTGGAACAAAGAAAAAGGATGTGATTAGATTCATCTTAAATAATATATGCTGTCGTTTTGGAGTGACTCAAAAAATTACCATAGACAATGGACCTAAATTTAAGAATAAGGAGATGGCATCGTTTTGTGCTTCAAAGGGAATTAACAGTGCTTTTCAACACCATTTCATCCCCAAGCAAATGGACAAGTGCAGGTGATAAATAGATCTATTTTGGAAGGATTGAAGAATAATTTAACAGGAACGGTAGGAAAATAGCCTAATTATTTGCAAGAAGTACTTTAGGCTTATCGAACAACTCATAGGAAAGCTACTAAAGACACTCATTTTGCTTTGGCATATAAAATGTATGTTATTACCCCTGTGGAATCTACTCTGTCATCTTTTAAGATAACTTAATATTCTGAAATGTTGAATGATGAAGCAAAAGAGAAGGTTTGGATTTGATTGATGAGAAAAGATTTCAAGCTCATTTAAATATAATTAATTATCAAACTCTTATGAGGAGTATGTATGATCCGAGGCTGAAAAAAGGAGTTTAAGATAGGCGATAAAGTGTTGAGAAAGGTATTTTTACACACCAAAGAGAAGAGACTCGGAAAAATGGCTTCGAATTAGGAAGAACCCCATATGGTTGTTGACAGGATAAAGCCAGGCTCTTATCGCCTTTGTGATAATCATGGGAGGATGCTTCAAGACCCGTGGAATATACATCATCTGAAGTTGTACTGGGAACAACTGTATTTGTACTTTGAAATTCTTTTCTTTGATTGATTAGCACACTCTCTCCTACCCTGTTGGTCCATGAAGGTTTTAACGAGGCATTATGTACACATTCAAAATTATCAATAAAATGCATTTTTTGACCAATGGTTGTTTACAATTGTTTATTTAAACTATTTTGGTGACTAATCAAAGACTGATCATCTTTGAGGTTGACCAAGAGTAGAATATTTTGAAGTGTAGCAAACACTTTTTGAAAAAACAACCATTTTCAAAAAGTTACATTCATTAAACACTCTATGATGTTCGAAGTGCTACATTCATTAAACGCATTGTGATGATTGAAGTGTTACATTCATTAAGCACTCTATGATGTTGAAAGTGCTATGTTCATTAAACGCATTGTGATGTTCGAAATGTTACATTCATTAAACACTTTATGATGTTCGAAGTGCTACGTTCGTTTAACGCGCTATAAATTTCGAGTTGTTTTCATATTTGTTTTTATCTGAAATAATTAATATAAATAACAATCAAATGTGAGCATAAAAGATAGTAAAATTTGGAGGTGTTGTCATTCAGATTAATCCGAAGAGCACAAAAGTTATAATAATGATATGACAAGTACAAAAAGTTAAAAGATAGTAAAATTATACATCCTCAGAACTCTCTTCAAATTCTTCATCTTCAGACGATGAACTGGGAATATGATCAAATGCTTCGCTATGACGCATTTTGACGGGAATTTCACTCCAAAAGTTGGAAAGATCCATCTTAGGATATGTGGCATGAATTTCTCGAAAAAGTGTGATGACTTTTTTTTATTTTCCATTGTTGATAGCTGCCAACATGTCTTTTGTGCACTCATCTTCGGAAGCGGTGATAACAAGTTTTTTTTTCTTTTTAAAAAACAGTCTTTAGTGTGGCCATCTCATCGGTTAAGTTTTTCTTTTCTGCTTCGTTATTGGTAAGATAAGTCTGAAGCTCATCGAATTTATTCTTTTCAGTAGCTAAGTCTTCAAGGTGTTTAGCTTTGAGTTGATCTATCTCTTCCTGATGCGAGGTGTTTAGACCTTGTTTCTTGATTCGATGTTTTTCTCGAATATGCTTTTTGATAAACAGAAGCCCTCTGAGAAATTCAGATCTTGCCATTGAGAATGCATGAAATTGATCTCTTTATGATCACAAATTTTTTCCTTCAGTTTTTTCTCAGCTTCAGCAGCGCCTTTATAGTGAACCATATCTTAAGATATTTGTTTCAAATGATTTCGAGAGGCCTCGATTTCTTGAGTAAGCATTTTTGTTGTAGTATTAAGGTCGGAGAAAGGTTGAAAATGCAGCGAGAACATCTGGGTTTGATGATGCAGGAGGAAAGACCACTGGGATAGGTCGAGGGATAAGATCTAAGGAGATTATGGGAACAATAACCTCAAGAGATGCGACTTCGGATGCAGTAGGTGCAGGTCTCCTACCCAGATTATGAAAATGAGTTTGAATCTCTTGAATGATGCGATCTTCTTCTCTAGCAAGCTCTTGCGATTCGTCGAAGTTAATGAAACTGTCAGGATCAGAGTGATCATCACCTTGATTATCCTCTGCAGTAACAATTTCTTCTTGCTGATTGGTAATGTCTTCAGCATTGCCTTCAATTTCCTTTTGATGAACTTGCTGATTTTCTGCAGCTACAACTTCGTTGTCATCAGATAATATTTCTTCGACGGTCTCTACTATATTTTTCTTTTTCTTATGGGGGCTGATTCCAGTGGAACTTTTCTTTTTCGAAGGAGCAACAATTATTTTTGGAGAAGGTCCTTCATCTATTCCTTTAATATTTTCTCGACGAATGGCATAACACCTCAAAATTTCTTTTCAAAATATAGAAGTTGATAAGGAATAAGGATAACAACAATTAATAATTTAATTTAGAAAAAAAAAATTTAAAAGTTCGAAGTAATCAACTATCATGGGGTCCAATGGAAATGAAGACCCCAGTTGATGAATTCTGGATAAACTACCAGTTCATGTTTTTTGCAGTCTAAGGGTGTTTCTCCTTTTTTGGGAAGACGAAGTGTAATGTTGTCTCCCATTCCCAACTGATTTTTCAAATTATTTTCTTTGCTCTCTTTGTAGTATATGTATGATATATTTTTCAGAGCTACGACACAATTTGCATCAAGAGACCTCAAATTCTCATAAATTGATGCATTTTCCTTCTTGGATATGGTAATAAAAGTCTTCTTTACTCTGGTTTTACGTATTTTTTCTTGAGTAGTATTCTCTGATTCTTTCGAAGCTTCTTCCTTTGTATCAGCCTCATTATTCGACCGAGTGGCATCCGAATTGACTTCTTCTGATATTTCATCTTTTAGTTGAGGATGATTATTCGAGGGACTTTGTTGAGATGATGCAGCTGTCTCAACAATTTCCCTTGGGGAAGGAGAACTAGTAGATGGATTCGACGTAACATCGGCATTGTCTCCCATAGCTATAAAAGTATTTTTTTTACTGGGAGCTTGTGTGGGACAAGTTTTTGAAAGGTTGGTTGAGGAAGAGGTTGTTATTTCGGATTGTTTCGAATAGGATTATCTAATTTCACAACTAATTTGAGGAGATGATTTAGTAAGAGAAGGTGAGATTCGAGGAGCGTTTGGTGTTCGAGTTTTCGAGGATTGGCTTTCTTCTGTAAGGGGAGAAGCTGAAAAAGCGGAAGTTTTAGACAGATCGAAGTTATCATAATAAATGATTTTTAAGGATGTTACAAGGAGAGGTTGGCTTATTAATCCAAATGCTCTATATTTTTCTGCCCTTTCACTGATGTAGAAGTAATCATAAGCTTTGAAGACATTGTTGTCTGACTTTTAGGATTTAGATTCTTTGGTAATTCTGGCTTTAGATTTCATGGATTTTGGATGTTTTCTCATAAACTGGTTGAAGATTGATCAGAAAAGATGAGTTTTCCGGTAAAAGTAACCAGTAGTTTGAGGAAGTGAATGAAGGTAGCAAAGGAGTTTAGAGTTTTTACGCTTTCTCTCTCAAGAAATTTTGTTTGTGAATCAAACAATTGGTTACAATAAGATTTATAGGGAGAGAAATGTTGTATTGAGAAGTGGGAAATGTGGAACTTGATTGGATAGAAGTTGAAGCGGTTGCGTAGATGAGAGTACAACTCATGTCACATATGGGTCTAGTTATAGGTCTAGCCCTTAGAGTGTCATTATTTGCTGAGAAGTAGGTTTGACACCTAAGATTATTAGCTGCCACTTCGAAATGCAATATAAAGGGGTGATTCTATGTTGAAATACTTCGATGTACTTGATATACCTAATGGGGGTAAAAAACACCAGTCATCCTCCACGTTTCCCACTTGTAACAAGTTCATCCCTTACCTTTGAGGCTGTAATAAAGGGGTCCTTATCGTTTTATTAAGTAGAATAAAACCATCCTTTTCGAGTCCAGCCCAACATTTGTCCCCATAATACCCTTTGACCAGCCACATCAGCGATCCACGTAGGACTGATGTGGCAACCTTAAACCTTAAACCCGGCCCAAGAACCAACCCTGACCCAATAACCCAGCCCAGCCCTAACTACTAACCCGAAATCAAATCGAAACCCCCATTTAACTCCAAATCCCTAATCCCTTCCTCGAAACCCTAATTTCTTCCCCAACTCTCTTACCTCAATCAAAATCCTTAGTTCAGTAAAATATCCAAGTTTAATCTCACCTGTTTAACAACCAAATCGATAACCCAGAAATCTAACATCCAACTAACCTATTGTTTACTCATTGTTTCCACATCGATAACCCAGAACCCAGAAATCAAACATCCAACTCAGAAGGTCGAACTCCAGAAATCAAACATCCAACCCAGAAGCTCGAACTCCAGAAATCAAACATCCAACCCAGGTTCAACAACATAAATAACAGGTCGATAAAAAAATTAACAACAAATATAACAGGTCGATTCAAATTAAATTGCCAAAGATTACAAATATTGTTCTCTTGACTTCTACCTATGAAGCAAGTTCAAAATACAACAACACTTTGCAGTACTATATTACAGTAGCTTCTACATGTGAGTCTCTGAACTGAAATTTGAAAATTACAAATACATAAACACTAACCCTACTACAATCAAGCATAGAAAAAGAACCCTAATTATAATCTTCTGCCAGCGACACTTAGCTTCCAACCTCCTAAGTTTCTTCAATAGGCAATTAATAACCATCTTCGACTTATCTTCAGGTTTAGGTTGGAATGAGAAGGAGATGCCAAATTAGGGTTGATAGAAGGGGTTTAGGTGGGAATGAGAACGAGACAGACTCTTGATGTCGAGCTAGGGTTAGAGGTTGGGCTAAGTTAGAGATGGGTTTAGGGCTAACCATGTTATAATATCTAAATGAGTCGGGTTTAAGGTTTGAAAGAAGGGTAAAAGAGATAGGTTAAAATAAAAATTGATTTTACTTTTTTTACTGTTGCCACATCAGCGTCCTACATGGATCACTGATGTGGCTGGTCAAAGGGTATTATGGGGACAAATGTTGGGCTGGACTCGAAAAGGATGGTTTTATTCTACTTAATAAAACGATAAGGACCCTTTTATTATGGCCTCAAAGATAAGGGACGAACTTGTTACAAGTGGCAAACGTGGAGGATGACTGGTGTTTTTTACCCCACCTAATGGTATAACAGAATGATCAACATAGTTCAAATTTTAGAAGAGGAAAATAACTTCGCTTCGTTCGAAGTTGATTAGTTCTCATTCATTTACTGATATGAGAACTAAGGGGGGCTACTGATAAGGAAATGAAACTTTGAGGACCAAAATATAGATAATAAAACTTTGTATGACAGGTTGTAAACTTAGATAAGGTGTTTAGGACTATATATTTAAGTCAGGGACTAACGTGTAATAATCTTTTTTATGTAACCGTTTTCAGTTGTATTCTAAGTCTCCGAGCCTTTATATAAGGGCCATGACTGATCTAATAAAAGGGTTGATTTTTGAGTTAGAACATTTGAGTACTCTGATTTTCTCCCACTAGAATCAATTTCTCTTTCTAAAAACTTTACTCTTCTCATTTACTAAAATGATTTAGCGATTCACACGATTCTATGGCACATTAACAGGAACGGCTCAGTGAAAACAAAAACAAATCATCAATGATAAAAAAAGTATGCGATGCATTTTTAAAGGTGTTGAGTAAAATGATGTTGTTGTATATGAAACTCTCGTTCAATAAATATTAGTCTGAAATGTTCTGTTAATTCAAAGTATCTCTGAAACCAATTGAATACACCAATACTCGGGTAGAGCTTATCACGTGGAAAACTAACAAGTCATTTCATTTTGATAACCAAATCACTAACTGATTCGAGCGTTCTCATTCTATCCAAAGTGTTTCCTTGGTTTGAGAAATGTAGCTTTGAGTCCTTTTGGTTGAAGGTTCACACTTTGGTTGAATTGCAACGTAAATAAATTAAAGCATCATTTGAAAAGAGTCGAGTGTTAGTTATACAAAAATTCTAAAACAATGTGTACGACAAACTCATAAATAACGTCTTTTACTATGCTTTAGAAATTTTTTCATTGGAAATAGAATAAGCCAAAACAATGACAGTTGTGTACGGTATGCCTTATAGTTATGTTATATGAACTAAACACGATATACCTTGTTCACACGTAAAATTAGAATTTGTAAGTAAAGGCTTAAATGTACATTTACATTCTTTCCATGATCATTAGAATATTTTAGATTTAGTTATTCATACTGATTTGACGATGATCAAGAAATTGAAAGAAAGACTAGATAAACTCGTACTTGTTGTCATGGAAACCAAGAATAAAGCACGCATAAGACATGTGTACAACTTCTCTTTTAGAAACTTTGGATAAACTAACACCGTGTGGTTGTCCAACTTCTTAACGTAATTATCTATTGTTGCATCTATATTATGCACTAAATAAGACAAATCACGTTACAAGCGCGTGTTAGATTATGAGAAAACGAATGCACCTTTGATAGTTAAATTTAAAAAAAAAACTCAATCGGTTATACACAAGGGAGAGAAGTTCATACACAAGAAAGAGGAGTTCCTACTCAATCAAGTGGAAGGATGCATTCTAATGAAATGGTCGATTTAAAGCAACGGCTACAATATCAGCTAAAGTAACGTTTGTGGATTTGAACCCTTACTTAAACCAATTTACCATATTGTATAAACCTTTTATAACGTTGATCAATGACGTTAAATACAGTGGCCTCTGTGGATACCGTTCAAATTTGTTTGGCTTGAACGGATAATAAGATGGATGGAGGTTGATTAGGGATGCCCTCTACAACAAGCTTATGGATTGTGCATACGTTTACGTGAAGATAGTTACTAGTATGATGGATTTATTAAATATCAAAGAACGTGTAAAATGCTCTAGCAGAGCTGCTATTATGGAGAATTGGATAACAATTCCTAAGATGCGATCGCACTAATAATTAACTACAGACTTCACTTTGTAAGGACGTCGAGGACCATTGATGTTAGTTTCACTTTTCTACCGTTAAAATGAGCACCCCTTCTAATGTCAAACAGACTAGAAATCTGGTTGGGTTGGGTCAATACCAACCACTTCGTCAACGTAAGTATTTCATTTCATCAAACATTCGAATAAACTGATAACATCAGTGCAAAGATACATATTTTTTCCTAAAATTTTGTTTGACAGACGTCAAAGGTTGGGGATTATCGATTCAATTTCGTTTCAAGAGATACGAAAAAAAATTAAAAACTGTAGTTTGAAGTAGCCAATTTAGCCGCTTTTGTTTAATTTAGGTGCACTGTTTTCAAAACTATTTGTTATTATCAACTATGTACTATTATAATTGCATAAAAATTGTATATTATGTATAAAAATGCAAGAAAAATAGATAGATAGTTTACGTTGTTGACGCTCTTAGGGTTAGGGATAATTCCATTGATGTTTAAAGTGTTTTTTGAACGTATATTCTTCTTTGCTAGTTCCATTAGATTTTGTGTAAACGAATTTGAAGAAATTGGCTTCCGGATCCACTTTATCTTTTAGTTCCTGCAAAATATGAATCTAGCATATCTTCATCTTAAAGTATTTAAATATGAGATTGGAAATCTTACTCACTTCGCGTTCAATTTTATAAGGGTGTGTCGAGATGGTATACTAAGAAACGTTTTCAAATAATCTAACATGGCAGTGATTTCTTCAAGTCCATGTGTTGGGGGCATCATGCATACATCTTTCAAAAGACTTAGTAAATTTTTTCAGAACTTGGTCATTCCACTGGCACTACTGAATATTTACGATATCGATAGGAGATTACACCGTCAGTATCAACTTTCCCAAACAATAGTGTGTAAATTACACCGGTGGTGTACATATGTAACAAAAACATGGACTGTTGGTGTCTGAATGAACAAACATAGGATCATAATCCCTAAAATGACAAGGAGCCATGGATTGGTGATTTTCAAGACTCATTTTGTGAAATTGATAGCCTCTTTCGTATCGTTGTCAATAGGACGAATACAGTTTATTGTATGAATTGTCTCTAGCCATGTACGACCGTAAAATATATACGGATTAATATGAAACCACCCATACTTTGCACCATATGATTTTTGCTGGGGCGTCGTCTTCTTGCAGTTTTCCATCATGGGTCTTGTGAAGTTGCCAACGACAAACAAATATGTTCGCCAATCATACCAACTTCTGCGGTTAACATGATAGCGGGTGTGTTCTTTTTTCTTAATAATCATTATAGATGTAATAGGTTCCAGCTGTTTCTTCTCGATCCAACCGAAATGCCGCATAAATCAATCTGGTATATACCCCTTAGTCATACTCATAATCTTAATACGATTGCGAGATAACCCAACCTTCGAGACGAGAAACCTCCCACATATCTTTATACGACTAGAATATCACATACAAACAAACACATAAAAAACTAAAATACAGTTAGGGTTTGATAAAAGTAACAATACATACATAACAATAGTTATATCCTTCTCATGGAGTCCGATACTAACATCATGATAGTAGGTTTTAGGACGAACATTTTTCTACGTGAGTCTTTTTGGCAACCATCTAACAAACTTGGGACTTGATATGTTATATATGTTGTTAAACTAAGGGCAAAAACAAGGGAAATAGTCGTAGATCTAGCAATCTAACAACCTAAAGAAGCCATTAAGACTTTTGAGTGACGACTTCAACACTCATGTTACCCGTGTATAGCCATGCCAAGGCAAACGTACCTCACGCTATCTCACCGAGCTGATCCATATGCTCAAAAGAGGCAAAATAAATCTTAATGTACGGAATTGTGGTTGGTGTTGGTGAAAATGGTGAAATCAAAATATACATGAGGTCTACACGTGCAACATGTATGGCCATATCACTGGTACGAGTCAGAATTAAATCCAAATATGTTACCGCCGTTAAGGAGTTCCAAGACATTTAAGAGCAAATCTTAACCTATCCTGTTTTTCCAACTCAGGTTACACCTCATCATTCTCAACCTCCAACAATCGGAGCATAATGAGCATACACTTCACTGTAAGTGGAGCTCCCGTATTCTCCTCATTATTAGAGGCCAGTAATGACAAATACATCGTCTAATATTTATCTCGCCGAATGATAATTGGAAAGCATTGGTCTCCTAATATGAGCATTGGAGGAAAGCCTCATTCAAATGCGGGTTTGTGTTGAACTAACTCAAGTGCCTAATGATAGGTCAAAATGGAATGACTTCAAAGATATTCTTCACAACCTCCTGCCAACTAAGGTCACATTGGCATAAGAGTATGTACTTGACTTGGACAGTAGTACTCAGTCGAGACTCCACAATGAAAATAAAATCAAATGATTTTCACATATTGTTATAATATTGTTATCAATATAAACCAAAATAATAAATAATAAAAATAATTGATGTAACTCACAATTGCATTGTAAGTGTTTTAGGTCTCATGAAGTTGGTAATCCAAAAAACGTATGATACGTTTTTGTGACAAGAATAATTTTTTTAGATGATCAGGATGTCTGCTACGTTATTAAGTAGGAATGTGAGGCTCGCTTGCCTTAAAACTTATATAATCAACCAGTGATTTATAACTATGAGTAGGTTCGTCTCCACCACTAGTCGTACATCATTATCTTGCGGTTTCAAACCTGCTATGTCGGAAGGATATTTTCGTATGCTTAAAATGTTCAGTATGGCTTGCTTTGGCTGCATGAGAAGCGATAACGATTTGTCAGACACACACTCAATTTGAATTGTACTTTCCGTCTCTTTTCGTACATCTTCCTTCAGATCTTTTGAGGTTTTATCAGGCATACAAATATGTTTCTTAGAATAAAAAAATAAATTTAGTATATATATATATATATATATATATATATATATATATATATATATATAAAGAAGAAATAGTAGTATAAAAATAAATGTTAACGCCTTTAACGTGAGACTATTAGGCTAGCGGCGACAAACATGAACAAACATAAAAGTATATGCTGTCACCCGTGTCAAAGATTTACCGCTAGCTGCTGCGAGAAAAAGATATGCACCAACAAAGAAGAACAGTTACGAAACCAAATAAATTGTTATTCGAAAAAACTCTACATATCTTACTAGAAACCCCATTCTAAACATAACCAAACAAATAATTTATTTCAAAATCGAATCTAATCCTAAATTCAGCTAATTTCAACACTTAAATGAGTACCGTTAACTAATTCATTAGGGAAGAAGAAGATGGTTTGTTTTTTAAGGTAAAATGGAAGAGATTTAAGAATTTTTAGTTTTGCGTCTTTAAATGGTTTTGAAGAATAATGTCATGGTAAAAGGAAGCAAAGTTTTGAAATTAGAATGGCTTAATAGATTACGTGAAAATAATAATTTATTTATGATGATATTTTGAAATAAAACAAATTTGTTTAATATAATCTATGAAGAAAATGTTAAAACTGAGACAATTTTTATTTATTTATTTATGATAAACTAGGTTGAATAAGTTTCAAATTCACAACAAATATAAAATTTAATATTAACATTAAAGTAAAAACAATTTTGTATGTTGTTTTATGTGAGTTGTCGGTTTATTATTTAAAAAAGATGGTACTACGAATAACTCGAAGTTTCCAAATACATAATAATTGAAAAAAAAACCCATACCTAACAAAAACTTGTCCATGTTTAACAATTTTATTAAAGTGATATATTTCGTTAAGGAATCACAATCACTAAAGAGATCAGTTGATATTTATGTTAATCGCAATCATAAAAAAAGAAAAGAATAATTCCTTTATCACGTGACTGTATCTTCTAACATTTGATTTTCATATATATTACGTGTGTTCGTTATATTTTTATTTTATGTTTAACATTTTTCTATATAGATTTTTCATATGTTTGGTTTTTTTATCCATAAAGAATTTTATTTGAATTTTATTGTTTAGTATTTATGTTCAGTGGTTTATAAATCCCAAAAAAACACATGTCTTCACGAATTATAGTACTCGAGACTCATTAACATCGGTACTGCAGCAAGTTGTATACATTTAAAAATTTTATTTTTAAAACTGAATGAAATTATTATTTCGAAGAGTGTATAATTTTTTTAAGCTTCCGTTCATATCATGCGGTGTCGACCCAATTGCTTTGCTCTAGGTCAGAATGCTCTGTGCTCGGTAACTACCTCTGCTCAGTTTACTTCACGCTCAGTTTACTTCACGCTCAGATCCTCCAATATCTACTCGGTCCTGCTCGGCTTGGTCTTGTTATTCATCAGCTTGAGTTCTGGGTTACGCGTGGCCTTATGCCCCGCTTGTTTCAGTTTGAGCCCAAGCCTCGATCAAGCTCTTTTAGTTACTATATTTGACGCGAGTTCGGTTTGTTCTTCGAGAGGCGATCTTGAGTGGTTTTATTTGAACTTCTGCTCGATTGATATAACCATTTTATTCAATAATTGACATATTTCCTTTGGGAAGATTCAGTGTCCTTTGGTTGTTCTTTGGTCTCCTATTCACATCTTCCAATGATATCGATATGAATGTCATTTCCCTCATCAAGGATCTCCCATAGTCCATTAAGCAACTGGGAAGTAGCTATTGAATGAAATAATGACTATTGAGCTAAAAGATGTGAACACATATATACGTGGTGATAACGTGGCGAATCTTGCGATGTGATAACAGGTGTCGTGACACATGTCCATTTATTCTGACACCAAGATTTAAAAATAGATCATGGTGTTTAGTGTTCCAAGAGGCGTGTTGTCTATTAACTAACCAAATAATGAGGGTTGAATTTCCAGCACATTAAGTGTAAAAGTAGTACAAGTGGAGGAAGTTATTATATCACAATTAATTTCCACAATTGTGAAGCAAGTAAGAAAGAAAAATCGCCATCCATGTGCTATGCTGATAAAGTTTCTCATTCTTCAATTTTTATGGTATATTTCTGATTTTTATTAGTAATATCTGCAGCATTGAGGTAAGTCCCATGGGTATCTTTAGGGTGTAATTTTTGAAGTTTTTGTTGGTTTTATTCTTTGGGGTTTTATTGTAGGAGAGCCACCCTACTAGTAAATCTCTATGAACCACCGTAAAATAGGATAATACCTGATTCTCATGATTTTGTTGGAACATTAAAGTTAGTATAACCATGATGCCAAATAAAAATATAAAGAAGAAGGTTGTAGAAAATGAAAATTCTAAATTTGAAAGCTCCTTGTTTATGGAGGAGTGCTTTACCAAACTATCGCCCAAATATGGTATCCGACTGAGGGGTCAGTGGAAGAATTTAGGATTAGGTATGGGGTTTCGGATGACGTGACAATTAGGGCTTCGAAAACTGCGGATCAACCTTATACGACTAAGGAAGGCGAGATATGCCTTTATACCATGATATTCGACTGGGGTCTACGCCTTCCCCTCCGTACATTAATCCGTGATTGTTTCAGTTTTATAAATATTTTCGCTACACGGTTAACGACCAACGGGTGGAGGACCTTACTAAGCATAGGGTTAAATTCCAAAGTATTGAACATACTCATATGCTTAGCCGACTTTTTAGCTACCGTAAACGTTTCTAAATTAGCTCGATCTCTCTTGTTTTATCTACAATTAACTGGGGCTAGGCATATAGTAGATCTTCTAATGAACTTGCAATTAGAAAGGCGATGAAAATTAAAGTGTAAGATAATTATTATTTTGCGTGGATAATTCATTGGTAGATACTTGCGATGATTTTTAACCATACTATTTGATATGCAGGTGAAGGCAAGTACCAAGAGTGGTGCAAAGAGGGTCAACAAAAAGGTGCAATGAATTCACTCATTAAATTAGCTGCGGTTGCCAATACTGCATTAGGGTTGGAACTGTCGTAAGTGTTTTGCCCCTTGAATTTCCTAAAATCTGTCTGTGGCGAGTTCCTGAGTTAGATGTTTCACGAGACAAGAAAATAGTAATGGATGGGAGCGGAGAAACAACAATGATGGGGAGGTTGCGAGCCTTGATCGAAATGAGATTTGAAGAGCAAAATAATATCGGTATAAGGCTTTTAGTACAGTAGGGTTGAAGGGCACAAAAAGTGACGAATCATCTGTTTAACATGAAAAATGTGGGAATATTGAAGGGGTGTTGGCTTGTGGAGCGGCGGAGGTGACAAACCGGTCTGTAGAAGAAGAGATCCAGAAGGAAGGGGTTGTACGTCCCTGAAGAAGATGAAAACACTGAAGATAACTATTCTTTGATAAAGAGAAAGAGGGTTATCGTGAATGTTGTGCCGTTGTCGCAACATAGGATGAAGCTGGTGGATTAAGAGGATCTTGATGGGGGCATGGAAGATGGTGAAGATGTAAGGCCATCGGTATCAGAGCTAGTGAGGCCTACGATTGAAATTCCTGAAGTCATGGTGATCGACGCGGTCAGAAGATAGAATAACTGAATAGACCCAGCACCATAGAAGATGTGAATGGAAAGAAAAATATGATCTTTGACGCGCTGGCTGAGTACACGAAATATTTTATTAATGGTTCTGGGTCGGGTTCATCCTTTGTAAACATTCTGTTACCTGGTAGCATGACCCAGAAGGGACAAGGCAGTGGTGGATCAACTTCATCATTCTGACTTAACCTTCTACGAAACGATACCGATGAATGAGATTCTATAATGACAATTAAAATTGGTAATTGAGGTATGTATGTGCATACCTATGTGACTAATGACTATATAGTTTTTGTTAAATAAGACTATTTTGTGTTTGAACAGGTGCATCATAATTCCCCTGTTTTGGCCTATCGTCGGATGTCACCAGTGGATTGTGCTATAATGTAGAAGTAAAGGTCATACCTGTTGTTATTTAGTTTAGTTCGTGGCTTGAAGACAAAGTTGGCTCGATTTAAGACAGCTTATGGGTCTGTGAAATAGCATTTGGAAGATGTCGTGAAAGAAAAAGATGACTTACATATGCAACTTATTGGGACTTACGATGAGAGGGATTCCATTCACAATTTTAGTTTGGAGGCCATGAGTAGTATCCGCTATCTTCCTAAAATAATGATCTGTTGAAGAACAATGACACTCTGATAGTCCAAAATTTCAAATTACTGGATCAGAATGTAAGCCTAATTAATAGGGTGAAGAAGCAAGCATAAAAAATAGTTGGGTTGACCCTGGAAGTGGCTAAACTGAAGGTATTTCTAGAGAATGTTCAAAGCAAAAAAGGATAGATAACATGCCGAGCTATTGAATAAAGCAGAGGTGGATTCGGAGGACCGGAAGCGTCAAGTCATGGAAGTTGCCATGAGTATGATCCAAAATGATCATAAAAACGTTTGGCCGAGCTGGTGGCTCTGAGCCCCAATATGCAATTAGGATCGTATCAGAAGCTACTGTCTGCACATAAAAAAAATGAAGGTTAGGGATGCAGATAAGTTGCAAGGTAATGTTGATATGGCAGCGGTGAAGGCCACAAATGGGCCTATGAATGCAACCCTTGTTAAAAAATATGGAGGGTTACAATCCACATCTACCCATGCTGATGCGTAGATTTATTTAAAGTTGTTATATATCAAAGACTTTGTTATGGATGATTTTGTGATGACTCGATAGGATGTAATATTTTGGGGTGAATTATCTATGAAGTACTTTATGTGGAGATGAAATGAATGTATATGCTATAGTTATGTTTGTTTGTTAACATTCCCTTGCAAGATCGAGCTCAGTATAGCCCATTGCATAGCCGACGATAGATATTCTACCTCGGCTAAATTTGTGGGAGCAACTGGTTTGTGAAAGCGATAAATTTTGATTAATGGAGAAAATAATTAGATGCCTTATTAAAAAAAACCTCCGCGCCATCAGAAGGGAAAAAGACAACATCAATTCATTACATGGCTTGATGATATAACTTATTATGACTAATATTCCAAGAATGCTTGAGGGTACAGCCTTCTCGATCGACTAGGTGATAGGCTCTATGGTGGCCTTTAGAAATAACGGTATATGGTCCTTCCTAAGTGGATCCCAACTTTCCAACTACCTTATCCCCAACCTCTTGAAACATATTTTTCATGACGAGGTCTCTCATTTAGAGGACACGAGTTTAGAATTCACCCCCCCCCCTCATTAGACTTTTGTAATTCTCGGCTCGTATACGTGCTTGATCCTACCGTTCTTCTATGAGATTGACATTGATTATTCAACCATTTTCATTGAATCTTCATAATGATTAGCAACCTATGGCTCGGGATGATGATTTCTGTCGGAACTACAACTTCTAATCCGTAGAGAAAGGAGAATAAAGTCTTGCTAATGGTTGTGCGTGGGGTGTTGCGGTAAGCACACACACCTCTGAAAGCTTGTATGACCATTTACCTTTTGCAACTTCTAGTTTATTCTTGATTACATCGAGAATAGTACGATTGGTGACCTCACCCGTTTTCTTGAGGATAGTATGGCGTGGGGAAGTGTTGATTAATATCGTAGCGTTTATAAAATATGGACACCACTGAATTCTGGAATTGGGGCCCGTTATCGGCCATCAACTTGGGATGCCAAATTGGGGAAGTATTTGGTGATGCATAAAGTCACAAATTTCCTGAGCTCTGGTTCTTGATAGCACCTTTGCTGAAATAATTTACTGCGACCACCAGAAACGGTCTTTTGCATGTAGTCGTTGGTAGAGGCTATACTAGATCAATGCCATATTTATCAAAAGGACAAGGGATTGGATTGATGACCATCAGCACTGCTTATTTCTCGACCATATACCACATATGGAGTGAAAGAAATTCTCGTATCTTCAACAACAAGCATGTGTTAAACTCCAGTATTGCTCATCATGTGCTTTCTGACCTCCGTTACCGCTTTCACGAAAAGAAGGTCACCTTTCGTATGTTATTGACTTTCATGTAATGTAATTTCTATGTTATTATTCAGTTTTATTTTTCAAAGGTTTTGCTCATCGCTATATTTTGACCCCAAAGACACCATAGCCCATGTAAACACCTTTTATATATAAATTTTTTACAGCTTTTTATACAAAAAGAGCTTAATCTATCGTTATTTAGTTATCACCTAAAATTTTATAAGTTTAGTAAGTTTGTTTATATTTTTCTGCCTTAATTTTATGTTGTTTTCATTTTAATATATTGAACTTAAATTGTTTTATGTAACGATATGTATGTAGTCAATACGGTTACAAACACTCCAAGAATTGAAGCTTGATATAAAAAATAGAGTTCTGAGGTTTCAAGTCAAGAAATTAGACAAGTTACTTTCTAGTGTAAATTATAATCAAAGTTAATTTGAATATGTCTACAGGTTTGCAGCAAGATATTTTATCAAAGGAAAGTAGTCCTCATTCATTACAAGAATTTATTCAAAATGACAAATGAACTTCAAAAGAACTGATGGAGAACAACAAGCAAGAAATAAAGTATCATTTCATGCCAAAAAATGGAGGAAATATTCAGAATAAAGAATGAACTCTTCAATCCAGTAATATCCAAAGTTTAGATCATAAAAAAATCCTATATTTAATATAGCAAACAAGGAGGAAATACTGATGAACAAATAATCAAATTATATGCGGATGCAACAAAGGTTACAACTAGAGAGCGTAATCTTAAACATTATGGTATTCAAGAAAGATAATATCACATAGCATTACCGTTCACATCAAAACACAAGGAGAAACTCTTGGAATCATTAAAATTCACCTTAGTAGGAAAGTTTGCTAACAGTCAGCCTCAGGCAACCTATTTTCAAAAGTTTCTAAACTCTTTTGATTTTGCTAAAGAAATGAATAGAGGTTCATGGGAGTCTAGACATATGTTAATAGACTTTATATTAAAATATGATGTTTTGTATGTTGTAGAAAAGAAACATGTGTCAAATTGGGGAGTTTTTTTATTAGATTTCTCAAATGAAAACCTCATTTCAATTCTATGATTGAATATCCAACTACTCCATTTTCGTTAATATTTTCAAATATTCCTGAATTCTTATATAATTAAGGAATTATGCAGAATAGGGATTCTTCATTAGGAAATCTTTTAAAGGTTTGGATTCTTAAAAAACAGAGGGCCAAGAACAATTGTTACAAAGCCCTTATTGAATTTGATGTTACAAGGAGGCCTGCCTATGAAGCTTGGATAGATTTTTGGGATAATGATAGAATGGTGGGTGGATATACGATATGAATATGTTCCACTGTATTCTAATAGGTATTTAGGTCACAAGGATACAACATGTAAAAAAATCTGCTGCTACTAATGAGAAAGATATTATGGAAACCATGCAATCCATTAAGTCTCTTACACATACTAATCCACACTATGAAACTAATAAAGGTCCTTCTTTATTTTTAAAGGTAATAACTCAGCGATAAATGATTGATTAAACTCACAAAATAAAAGTGGAAATCAAAAAAAATCAAAACAATATTCAAGAGGCCTATAAGGATAAAACACTCTCATGTTATATAGAATATAGACATGAATCATATAAGAAACAAGATATTTTGGATGGAAATATGGAAGAGATCACATAGCTTAAAAAATCAGAAATTATAGAAGCCGGTAATGAATATTTAAGCCTAACATCAAAACATAACTCTCTTAAATAGAATAAACATAGGTAGTCTACCTTCATCTCCTAAGCTTAGTAGAATAGAAGTTAGTTGAAGGGTATATTGAGTAAGAAACTTAAGAAATCTAAACAAAAGGCTGAAAAAGCACAATTATGACCAAGGCTACTTAGTTAAAAGGGTGAAGCAAGATATTCTCTAGTATTTTTAAATGACTATTAAAATACTAAATTGGAATATCCGGGGTATTAGAAACAAAGCAACTAAAATAAGACAAGGTCAATCAAAATGTCTAAAAATAAATTATATGATTATATAAGAGCCATTAATTGATGTAGATAACATTGATAAAGTTAGTAAAAGTATTGGTTACAATAATTGCTTAGCCAATAACAATAACAATATTTGGTTAATATGGAGAATTCAAAGTAGATATGATCTTGAACCATACTCAATTCATCCTTGTTGAGGTTAGTCATTCCTTGTTGGACATAAACTTTCTAGTTACTATTATTTATGCTAGATGTTTAAGGGACCTTAGGATTAACCTATGAAATAACTTAAGGTCTATAGCTGACAATACAAAGGAATGGATTCTGATGGGAGACTTTAATGTCATATCAGCTGCTCATGAACATTTTTTTGTGCATCCGTATGTTTCAGAATCTTAGAAGAATTCAACAATGCTATTTCTGATTATTCTCTTGAGGATCCGGATATATTGGTACTAAATACACATGGTTCAATAATATAAAATGAAAGAGGTTAGATAAGATATTTTTAACAATGATTGGGCTGATTATTTTAAAGAAATAAGGTTGAAACACATACCGGGACTTGCTCTGATCATACTTCTATTTGTACTACTATTGAGGATATTCTTAGGAAGATTAGGGATTCTTTTAATTTTCAAAATATGTAGATACACCATCATGACTTTCTTAATATTTTTTAACATAATTGGGAGTTGGATATGGAAGGACAACATACGTTTGTGTTTTGGACAAGCTAAAAAAAGTTGAAATATATGCTTAAAATTTAGAACTGGGGGAAATTTGGTAATATTTTTTATGGAATTTTACAAGATGGAGAGGACGTTAAAACTTTAGAAAAAATATTTAAAGAGTCAAAAGACATTGAAGACAATATGAAATTAGCTAAAGGACAGGTTGTTTATCTTCATCTATTAACTAGAGAAGAAATTTATTGGTAGCAAAAATGTAACTTCATATGGATTGGAGACTGTGATAGGAACACAACCACATATCATAACTTTGTTAAGAAAATAAGAAAAATAAATAAAATCTCAGGTGTTCTTGAAAGGGAGTGACTGGAGTAGATATAATACTAAGCCAGGAAAAAATATGATGAATATCATTTTAAAGCAATCATAACTGGCCAGTCAAAACAAATGAATGATGAAGAACCTCAGAAGTACATTCCTAAGCTAATCACTGAGTATGATAACAAAATGTTAATGGAATTGCATACTGAAAAATATATTCATGAGGTGATAAAAAGCTTTAATCCTTCGAGTGTTGCTGGTATTAATTGCCTTCATGGTATGTTCTTTTAAAGTTGTTGGAATATCGTAAAGAATGATCTTTGTGCAGTTATCTATGTATTTTCCAAGGTCAAACAGTCCCTCAAGGTACAACTGCAACTATCATTTTTCTTATCCCTAAGGTAAGTTGACCCTAAATCTGGAAGGATTATATGCATATTAGTCTGCGCACATTAATGAGCATAATAATCTCAAAAATCATTAATAATAAACTATCGCTGGTTCTTCTTAAAATAATTTTAGATGAGCAAGGTGGATTTGTGCATGGAAGGAATATCCATGACAACATCCACCTAGCCAAAGAGCTAACTTATGATCTTAGGAAACAAGTAAGATGAGGTAATATCATATAAAAGTTTATATGTCCTAGGTATTTAATACATTTTCATATAAGTTTATCTTAAAAATAATGGAAAGATTTTCCTTTAGCATGTTACTTCTGGACATAATTAAGTGTACTATATCTCAGGCTTACTTCTCTATTTTAGTGAATTGTGAGGCTCATGGTTACTTTGAAGGTACCAATGGAATTGTGCAAGGGATTCTATATCCCATAGCCTTTTTATTATAACAGAGGAGTAGCCGATTATTAGCTTAAAAGGTCTGTTTGAGTCCAGGAAAGAAATGATCTTTAAATCAAGAAGTTCAATGGTTATTCTTTGTTTAGCATTTGCTGATGACTTGATCATATTCACAAATGGTTCAACTAATAATGTTGATATACTAAGGGATTTTCTACAAACTAATCAATACATATCAGAACTTACTATTAACAAAGAAAATACTGAAGTTATAACCTCTATCTATCTTTTCTCAACCAATAGCTAATTGGTTGTCTATTCACTCTGGTTTTCAGACTGGGAACTTGCCTATCTCTTATCTTGGAATCACTATCAAATTCAACAATAAAGATATTAAATATGATACTTTAATATCTAATATGAGAAACGTGATATTGGAATACGAAGGAAACTAGCGATCATTTGGAAGAAGACTGCTCCTTATACAGTCTGTTGTAATAATTCCACCTATCTACTACCTTTAATGTTGCATTATAACTAAAACAGTAATATAAATAATGGAGAGGCTGTGTAACAGGCTCCTTTGAAGCTCTAAAGAGGTTAGAAATATAATAAATTGAACTAAGTGGAGTAATTTGTGTAGACCTTATGAAGAAGGTGGTTTTAACTTAATAAAAATGATAACTTAATAAAAAATGAAGACATGCAAGACATTTTCTCTTGCAAACTCTGGTATAACTTTTGAGAATAAAAAACTCTTTGTTCTAGGTATATGAGCAATGTATAATGTAAAGATCATCATCCTTAGAAAGTCAAAGATGAAAAGCATCACTCAAGATCTTGGAAAATACTAACATATATAAGAGAAACAACTGAAAAATTTATCAACTGGAAGATTGGCGAAGGAGAGGTAGTTTTTTTTTGCTAGACAAGTGGTGCAATACTACTCATTTTATTAAGCTATCATACAATGATGATAATAGATGGTACTTAAAGGTAAATGTTAAAACCTAGTAGAACATAGAATGTTGGAATCTAGATAAATTAAAAGTTTCAGTGTTTTTCTATCTAGAACTTTTGACAACAAAAACAATTATGATTCTATTACTACTTTTGGCAGCTTCTCTCTCTCTACAATTCTCGTGTTTTCCTATATAGAACCTTTGACTCCCGAAATATCAACTTATGAAACTATCATTGGCGACCATAGTGGGAGCTTAGATTGGTACCCAGATTCAATGTCCAAAATCATCCAAAAAACGAAGCTCGTTTGAGAATTCTATAACGATATGACTACCGAGATGTAGGAATATCATGTGGTTCTAACAGAGGACGTAATGATCGGAGCGGGCTTCGAAGAATAACAGTTTGAAGAATAGTATTATGAGGACAAATTTTTTGAAGAGAAACTGGAGTAGTCGGCTCTAGTGGAATAATCAAAACAATTGCTAGAGGATTTTGCTAAATTTAATGCTCAAAATGATGTGATAATCGCACGCAACAGGTCCAATCAGAATTCAGAAATGAACATACCTCTGAGGGTAATGAGACTGAGTATAACTACAAGCAAAATGATAAAAAAAAGGGAAAAAGGCACCAAACCCACTATATCTCGGGAAATGAATAGACTAGACGTTGTTATTTTCCTTTAGATTCAAGTGATTACTCCTTTTAAAACTCAAATGAATCTTCTTCTCCGTAGAGAACGCATCATCACATGAGAAGAAGTTCTAAGAGCTACGGTTCAAAGAGATAATCCGACTATCATCAGTCGTCCCGGCGGATGAGAGATTCGAAGAAGCTACAAGACATTTCAGATAAATCAAGACAACATAAAGCTACATCCCAAGTCCAATTGTCCCGAGTGCCAATGGTAAATCACCAATTCCAACAGGGGTTGTAAGACAAATAAATTTTTTACTATCAGGTGAACGACCAATTTATAAATTCTTTTGAGGAAGGTATCTATGCAATAGTTAACAAACTCCGAGTGAGTCTTGAGTATAAGAAAAACCATAATTAGAGGATATTGTCTCTGTCAGCGGAAATTTTAGTAGGGCGTTTGCCAAAATGATTCGATAATATCAAAGCTGGAAAATTTTGATGAAACTTATACCCTATCAATAGTCATCCGCTCCGGTTTATCGACCTCAACTAATTCAAATGTTTCACTCTACGGCTACGTTTTGACCACGGGGTCTGAGGCATGCGCCATCGGCCAAGAACGAACCAGCCGAATCTTAGTATCTATGAGCCACCAAAACCAATATCAAATCAATTGATGTAACATAATCATTTTGTGGAGCTAACTTAGATCCTGACCATTATTTTTTGTACACCTTGAAACCATGTGAAATTCAAAAAGCCTTTTCCAATGTAGACCCCGAGGGAAGGATGATCTCATAGGTACTGTAAGTATCATGATGACATCAATTATTTTATGAAGGATTGTTTATCCTTGAAAAAAATCAAGTTTTAATTGGAAATGGGAAACTAACAATGTTTGTTAAAGAGCGGTTGGTTTCCAACAACCAAATCGGATGAGTAACCATTAGGAAGGAAGGTAGTGGTAGTCGTCTGAAATAAATAAAATATTATAGTTATAGCATATCTTCATGGCAGGCTTGATGTGTCAATATAGTATTTGGACTCCAGACCTGGTCGAACGTCATTATGTTGGTTGACGAACCCGAGGTCGGGGAGGACGTCAAAAACTTGTGCAAATTTTCGAATTATTGACTATATTTAGTGGATAAACAATGTCATGAATCACCAGTCTCCCAAAATTGGCATGTTGTGAGTTTGGAAACTAAGTTAAAATGAGGTGTTTCAGCCCATATGTACAAAAATCCATTGCCCATGTTGATTTTTGATAATGATGATTTGAGAGAGATAGCAAAAATCACATGAATCAAAATCCAAAGGATTATGATCGATACAAGTAGCTTGGCTAACATCTTGTTCACGATAACCTATAATAAAATGTTAAATCCATCTATTATTCTCTGAATGGATAGAACGATTGTGGGATTCACAGGGGTTACCACCAAGGTGATTGGGGAATTCGAAAGAGAGGTAGTATTAGGACACTGCCCGTTCAGAAAAAAAGTAAAGGTATTGTTTATAATGGTAAACAAACTAACATCTTATAATTCAATTTTTCGCAGGTCATGGTTATCACTAATGCATGTTATCGCTTCGACAATCCATTAATTCCTTAAATATGTGGTTGGGAGCCAAGTTGGGGTGGTTCGAAGCATCTAAAAAGTAATAAAAGCATCATATGCCTCGATGTTGGCTCTTAATCATATCAAGGGCGTCGAGGCAGGATAGAAATAACAGTTACAATGGTTCACTTTAGATTTGGATGTTTTGGATGATCCGAGAAAGACCCACAGTTCAATATTACATGACGAGAACATTGAAGTCTATGTTCTCCCAAATGTAAAAAAGGTTAAATATTAATACTTTACTATCACTAGAAGTAAGAAAGAGATTAATATTGTTTTTGTAAAGATATTTACATATGTTTGCATGATGTACCGAAGACGTTACAGGGGTACCAGCGGACATCATTGGCCATAAATTTGCCATCCGCCATAATGTGCATCATATAATCAAGAAAAAAAAATTATGAGAAGTCCGAAGCAATTATGGACGAGGTTGAACGATTGTCAAAGGTGATTCATATCCGAGAATCCCAGTACCCGTTATGGACCGCAAACACGATTCTTGTAAAAAATAAGAACGAAAGGTGGAAGATATGTGTTGACTTCACGTACTTAACCCACACTTGTTCAAAGGACCTATTTTCAATTCCCATAATCAACCAGCTCGTGGACTCTACTTTGGACAATAAGCCCATATCTTTTATTGATGCTTATGCTACTTATAATCAGATAAAGATGGATTCGAATGACCAAGAGAGTACTTCTTTCATAACCGGTAAGGGATTACATTGATATAAGGTGAGGCCTTTTAGGTTGGTCTTGGTACCTAAAATGCCAGGGAAACCTACTAGAGTACTTAAAACTAGAAAAACTAGCCTTGGTCTTGATAATAACAACTCTCAAAATGAGAATTGATTTCCATGTACACTCAATTATTTTCTGAACCTCATTTCTACTGAAAATATATTACGGGAGCTTGACATATGAGGGAGAATGACAAAGTGGTCAATGAAACTCGCGGACTATGGTGATTTTCAACCCCAAACTGCAGTCAAAGCTCAGGCTTTGGCTGAATTTTTAGTTGAATATATCTGTGAATAACCAATAAATGGAGCATATAGCGATAAAACCTAAAATGTGTGGTTCATCTGGTCTAATGGAAGAGCAAACATTTAGGGTTATAGAGCAGGGTACAACTGATATCTCAGAAGGGGAATCAATATATCAGGCAATACGATTCAGTTGAAGACATCAAACAACGAGACAGAATACAAAGTAACTTTGGTAGGGTTACGACTCTCGCAGATTTGTGGGGCTAAAATATTTTGTTTGATAATTTACTTACAACTCCTGGTTAATCACGTGTCGGGATAATCCAAGGTTTGGAAAGATAATTTTGTAAAATATATAAGATCTTTAGGAAAGTTGGAAGTGTTATTCAAAAGCATTAGTTATCAGCATGTTCACTGGGGTAAAACTTTTGTGGCATATTCCTTGGTAATTGTAGAATATTATAAAGGGTACCCACATATATTAGTGCAAAAGAGTTCGCCAATAACAACAAATTCTAAAACAAATTTGATAGACAGATGAAGCCTTCCAGAATTTAACCACTGAAGAGAAAGATTAGATGTATGATCTCAAAGAGTTTATAATTAAAGGGATTCTACTAGTTAATAAGGTATCTTCCAAAAAGTTGTAGTTTAAGGCACAAGGCTTTATGGTCCTCACAGATATCATTTATAATAAATCATTAAGCAAGCCTTTTATTAAGGTTCTTCAGAGGTAATGAGTCACAAATAATATTATCCAAGATACAAGGGTCTTTTGGTCGGATATTACTGTTATTCTATCATGGCTTATGCTAAAGAATTAGTTACAAGGTGTGACATTTTCCACCGATTTGATCATACTATACATATGCCTACAGTACCACTTGAGTCCATTTCCAAAGCATTACTGTTTACCTAATGAGGTTTAGATCTGAAAGATGTTGTCAAGTTCATCATATCCAATATTTGTTGTAGGTTTGGAGTACCAAGAAGAATAACCACAAAAAATGGTCCACAGTTTGAAAAAAATATTATTATTTTACAAATCTAGAGGCATACAACAATATTTCGTAACAACTTTCCACCCTCATACCAATGGTTACGTTGAGTTCGCCAAGATAATGATCCTCGAAGACCTTAAGGATAATTTAGAGGGAGCTAGAGGAAAATGGTTGAATTACATTCAAAACATATTGTGGGCTTGTCGAACTACTCTTCGGACATCACCCAAGAATCTCCTTTCATTTTGGTTAATAGAATTGATGTTGTGACTCGATCCAAAGAAAATTTTCCATATTTTAGAGTGATAAATTATTCTGATCAGAATAACGATGAAGTCAGGAGAGCAGAACTTGATTTAATAGAAGAGAAAAAGAACACACTAATTTTTAAATTTCTTACACTATCAAACTCTAATGAGAATGAGATATGCGTGTTTAGTCAAACAAAGATAATTTGAGGTAGAGAATAAGTTTTGAGAAAGATATTCGTGCATACAAAGAAAAACAAACTTGGAAACTTCGGGCTAAACTGGGAAGGACTGTATAAGGTAAACAAGAGGGTGAAGCCTAGAACTTATCAGTTGAAAGATCACAAAGGGAAACCTCTTTAACATCTGTCGAATATTAAACATCTGGTATTGTATCTGGAATAAATACGTAAATATTCTCCAAATCTATAATTAATGTAATGACAGGTGGCATAATTTTTCTTACCTTGGTGGCACAATAAGGTTTTTACGAGGTGCCAACATAGCCCGCTGATAAGTACAAGTAATTTTACTTTCTTCCATTATATAATTCTTATTTTAGATCTGTTGGATCATTTTCAACACCAGTTGGTCCACGTTAGATAATTATTAGTTAGATCCGAGGGATAATTTCCAACATCAGTTGGTCTACATTAGATACGAGGGATCATTTCTAACATAAGTTGGTCTATATCAAATAATTTTTATTTTATATCCTATGGATTATTTCCTACATCAGTTGGTCTATTAGACAATTATTACTTTAGATCCGAGGGATAATTTTCAATTTTAGTTGGTCCACATTAGAATTATTTTAAAATTTTTGATATGAGGGATCACTTCGGTAGCTAGTTAGGTTATGATCACCATCGAATGTAGTAAATCTAGAACTCATAATTTTGTACATATAAAGCATATATAAAATAAAACGATGATGAACAAAACGAGTTAACTATGGGATATATCCAAATAAAACAATCCCTAGCTATACAAGGACTTATTAAAAAATTATAACAAAAAATATGAAGGAGAAAGTTGCACAAATTTTAAAAAACTAAAACACAATAGATTCAATAGTTTTCTATGTCATAATTCTAATTAGTCTTTTCAAGAGGAATTGTTCGATGAACTTCCTCATTTAGGATCCTCACTTGAATAATTTTTAGACTCCTCGGTTGATCCTCTACTGGATATTTCTTCACTATCTCCGAGTAAGATGCCCGCGATGCGATATTTCTCTAGAACAAGGCCCCAGTTACTGCTGAAGTTCTAATTCGGAAAATGTAAATTGAGATCAAAGATCATGGAATTATGGCATTTTGAGCATCTATTTTTCCCATACAATCGGAAAAATATGTAGACACAATGCCTTTCTTATGCACCTTAGCTTGCTCTTTCATTTTCTCTAAATTCTAGACCGTCTGATCATAAGCTTCCTTAGCAGTATCGTACCCCTCTTTGAGAGTACAGTAGAGAGTGTCTTTTTTCAGTGATATTGTTAAGAAATTAGTTTGGTCTTCATCAAAGGATATATGATTGTCGTTCATTTGTTACTACTAATATTGACCCCATTTTGACTACTCCTCGGTCACTTTCTCTAGTTTAATGATCTCGCGCTTCAACTTGCGAGTCTCTGTCTTATTAAATTCCCATTGTTGGGTAATTTGACGTGTTTTCCTCTCAATTTTCACAATATGAGTAACAAGTTGTTTGAGGCGAAGGTCGATACATCATCTTTGTATAGTTCAAAAGGATGACTGGTGGGATATGATGATCCTGCTAGTTTTCCAATGTAGGATCTTGTTGATTGTCTCCATGAGGCTGATCATATAACCTTTGGTCACCTTGGTTTGGGCTATATTCCTCGAAGAAATCAATGGGCGGATCATGTGTAGGATCAAGGGATATATTCTTACCAAACTGCAATTGTTCATTTGTCTGAGTTTAAAAACTTTCAAAAGTCTTCAAGATCACGCTGAAAGCAGATGAGAGGACTTGGTTAGAGGTAAATACAATATTAGCTACTCTTGCGGTGATCAGAAGAATCGTTTATTTATTAAAGAGAAGGATTTATGGGTTTAGAAGTATATCTTTATGTGGAGCGTCTAAAAAGCGTTAGTTTTGTTATAATACAAACACCTAGTTGATAAAGGGCCAGGAGTAAAGCGTAAACACCTTACCCTAAGTTTTGGAGAAGCCTCCCATAACCAACTAACTAGTTAGGAGAGTAGTAATGATTTATTTAATTCTGAAAAAAAAAGATATCTTGCTACTACTGGTTGGGCTGATGCTATCACTGGTGTTATCCTTATCCCGACATGACTTAGAGAATGGTTTTACTTTGAAGTACATGCATAATATATTTACTAAGATCACTCCTTATTTTGAAAACAAAGACTTCACTGGATGTAAATGAAGACTTTATGCATCAATTGATTCGAGCACTGAGTTCATGACGATTATGAAGTTTCTTAAACGACATCCATGCAGCCTCGTATTATCCAAATGACATAGTAGGCATTTGATATCAGATCTTCTTGCGGATGAAATTCATGATTCGATTAGGGCATGTCATTTGGTAATGGAAAAAACTATACAGTCATTTATGAAACAAGACTACAATTTAGACATCTCTTACCGTCTCTCGTGGAATGCTTTAGAGAATGAAAGGAGGGGAGTATTCGGAGATAGTAATACTTATTATATTTTTCTAAATGGATACTTCAAACGATTAAAGAATCGTGATATTACGTCGGACTGCCATTTGGAATTAGCTGTTGCGAACGTTTTTCGTTGCTGTCTTTTAGCATTCGGTTCGTGCCTTCAAGGGTTTCATTGATGCCGATCACTTTTGCTATCTGCGGTAGCAAAGGGTGGCAACAATGGTTAGTACCATGTTGTTTATACAACATGCGAGATATATGTATCTTTGTTATTGTTATTCAAGTATATATTGTATATTGTGTTTCACTTGTTAAGTATGTATGCGATTTAGCGGTAAATATAAACCATACTAGACAATTGTTTTTGAAATGGTATGCTAGACATGCATATATTATTGAATTTTTTTTGATACTATTGAATGCGATTTATTTTTTAATAAAAACCATGCTAGATGTGTGATATTTTGTATGCTAGAAATGAGAATTAGATTCATCATTATTTGATTTTTACGTATGCGATTTACTTGTTAGTTTACTTGATATGTGATGTTACCTCTGCGATTATCCTGTTCTTATATCCTATGCTAGACATGGGTTCTTAATTCAACATTATTTGATACTTATTTTTGTGATTTACTTGTTCATACGAACCATACTAAAGAAGTGCACATGTGTTGCTTGTTTATATGCGAGTTGTGTTTCAACGTACTATGATGTGATTCTTGTGATATAGTTAAATGCGTTTTGTGTATTGTTACATGTCTATTTCCTGTCACTTTTGGTATTGCTAGTAGTAAGGATTCAGATAATTGGCTATGGTTTATGGAGAGTCTAAAACCTCATTTGTTGGACCGCCAAATAACACTTATTTTGCACCGGTGTTCTGGTATTATTAATGTTGTGTCTGTTTTTTTTTCTCAATATCTATCATGCGTACTGTATTTTTCATATAACTCAGATACTGAGGACTGCTCTTGAATACACTAACCGAGAGTATAAAAATTTGACGCTATTGTTGTTTAACTATTGTGCTTATGCTCCCACGGTAGACCTTTTTAATGAGAGACTTCTTCAATTTTTAAGTCAATATGGTAGTAAAATTAAGAAATTTCTTGACAATATAACTCACGATAAGTATTCTTAGGAATTCGTTAAAGGGAAACGGTATATGGAAATGACATCAACTACGGTCGAATCGTTTAATGCACAAATAAAAAAGTTATGCAGTCTACCGAATGTTGAATTGGTTGACAAGATTATAGTCTTTCTTATGTCTCTAATATCAAGACATTATTAATATGAGCTAACCTGGAACACTAATTTATTCCGTGATTTTGGCAAGAAGTTTAAGCAGAATGTCAAAAATGGTCGAATGTGGTAGTACGTAAGTCTTCCGCAGTTTTTTTTTAGATTTTTTATACCCTATTATAGTAGTTAACATGTTTGATTTCCAATGTTATTGTGATGCATGGAAACGAGATTGTTTCCCATGTCCGCACACATTAACGATAATAAGGTCGGTTAACAAAGATCCTATGATTTTGATAGAACCATTCTTCATGGTTGTATATACAGGTCCACTGATTCTTTTTGCATACCAGCTATAACCGTTTTCGATCAAGTATCATACTCTAATGATTCGTAGGAGCCGTAAATTTAACCTTCCAACATGAAAACATGAGTTGGGCGGCCTAAGAAGAAACAAAATCTATCTAGAGGAGAGGTAGCAATCAGCCAATTGCGTTGCGGCCGTTGTTTAAAAGTAGGACATAATAGGAGGACCTGTGACGCTCCATTTTGATTTTGTGTTTGTTGTGCAAATTAGAAGATGTGATTTTTGGATTACCACGATGTTTGCGATTTGTTACTCAATGCGTGTTACGTTAAAAACAATTGTACTGTAATTTGCTAGATAAGATCTTGTTATCATGTGATTCCCGTGTATTAAAAATGTGTCCACCTATTTACAATACATGTTGCTATTTGTTAACTTTGAAATCATTGCAATTGCAGTTTACTTATATATCATTTTGATTGAACCTCAAAAATATGTCATAGCGATTGTAGTAGGTTACAATATCATTGCGAGATAGTTATAAGATACCACTACCCGTTTTGCTTGATAAGATACCATTTTGATTTATAGTATGTTTCTTATATCGATTCGATGTGTTTTACAGTGAAACTTATTTTATCATATTCACTCAACATATGTTATAATGAGATATTCTCACATTAGCATCATATGATTTACTTAACGTTTCCGATTGTGTTTCCTTCAACAATCAACATTTACAAATACATAACAACACCTAGCTTTTTAATATTTGTGTGGTTGCGATTGTAATGTATGAAATACAAGTACAATTTCTTTTTATTCCTCCCGAAAATAAACACCCACTATACAAGTAACCCACAACAAACATCACAAATTCAAAATATTTAACAATTGTATACATGGCCATATAACTGCCTAGGAACTCAACCCTCACAAAAAGTACAACATATTTGAGGGTTGATACGTTTAAATGCAAAAAACCAGAAAAATAAACACTTCGACTAACAAAACATCAATCATCAGAAGACTCTTCAGAGTCACTCTTCTCTTTTTCATCTTCATGATCATCGACATCCTTATCCTCATCTTCTTTCTCGTCAATGTTCATTTCATCGTTCGCTTCTTCATCATCTTCATCATACGAGTACCAGGCTTGGTCGAACTCCTCATCATCTCAATTGTTCCTTTTGCGCTTGCATATGGAAAGGTCGTTCGGATCAGATTCTTACCCCAAAAATGACCATGAGTCTCCAGACTCGTACTCTTCCTCAAACAAGAACAAAAATATTTAGCCATTTTTCGAATTGCCAGAAGAGTACTCCGACGTTTCATGTGTTCGTATGGTGAACAACTCTTAGAGTCATAAAAAACAAACCCGTCGGATGATGAGTAGCCAAACGAGTCTGTAGATAAATGGGTTATTTTTTAAGAAGATGAATAGTTTTATTTACGCGTGTTGTATTCTTTTGAGTCAATAGGCATAAATCCATCCTCTTATTTATAATCAGAAACCATACTAAAGTGTACTCTGAATTTAGCAAAATTAAATTAAATTTACACGTATATTAAATACTTTTGTAATGATTAAATATTTTCCTTAGTCTTGTAGATTAATAAATATACCAATAAGAAAATAACCCTAACTTTAACTACTAACGAAGATATTTACGTTGCGTTGTAGTCGATACACCAGTTACCAATGCATTAAGGTTCAATAGTATCGCATGTGTGATTTACGTCTACATTTGGACATGGTGGATTTGTCAAAAGTTTACGATTTATGAAAACCTTTGTGATTTGTAAGTACAAAACTACATGTTACATTAAATACGCATATGCGGTTTAGGTTAACATTTTCTTAGGCTAGATTATTCACGAGTTTGCGATTTACGACAACAATTAATCATGCTATATTACTTATGACTTTTATAGACCTTCACAATTTGTTTGTAAACCAGTGCAGTTTACATTAGATACGCATATGTGGTGTACGATTAGCAAAATTCATGGAAATACATCTACACAATTTTGATCCGATGTGCGATTTATATGCCATTTTGAGTCATTGCTAGATTGTATTTCGAAACTGCGATTCATTATTTGTCTAGGCCATGCTAGATTTGTTACACACCATGACATCGATATGATTACCTACAAAACCATGTGGGATATATAACTATAGACACATGTGGGATATATAACTATAGATATTGCTTCTATGTAAATTATGACATTCACACAAAATTGCGATTTGCTTGCACACTACGACATGCTACATGGAATGCGCATTTGTGAATTAATATTAACACATTTTTTGTAAGTTTGATTGCAACACTTGGCCTATATGTGCGATTTACATTCAACTATAAGGTAATTGTAGACTTGATTGACCGATCCGATTATTTC
Organism: Limnanthes douglasii subsp. nivea; assembly: GCA_036936605.1. NCBI lineage: Eukaryota > Viridiplantae > Streptophyta > Magnoliopsida > Brassicales > Limnanthaceae > Limnanthes > Limnanthes douglasii. Next base: position 78,624,457 of record JAUPFV010000003.1, on the reverse strand, counting down.
TTCACTTAGTCCATGCTAGATTGGTTACAGACCGTCACTGACATACCATAACTATGTATATCATTGCGTTTTACATGGTACATTTCAACTGCTGCCGGTTACTTACAAAATGAGTCAACCAAGTGTTAAACAAAACAAAGTAAATCCACACATTACAAAAATATGTAATGAATTACCTACATATATACTCATTACCAAAAACAGTGGGATTCGTAACAATGTATCTACCACCGTCGGTTCGTGTTTGAATTGTTGAGAAAATGATAATAAAAAAATTGAGCAATGCTTCCTGCTAGCATATCACCGTTGTATTCCAACGATATAAACCATTTTCTAGATGATGTCGTTCGCGTACTCGCAAACAAAAACTCCGCAGTCAAGGATTTTTTCACATTGCTGTGTGATATCTTTTGTAGCCTTAATGTTGTATCCATTATTTACATAAGGTATGTATTGTTTCTTCATACAGTATGTTAAATCTTATATGATTAAACATCATCTAGCAGCACAGATATGTATAACGTAAATGTGTTTTATGTATAACATGTGTTTGCGATTGTAATGAAGCATATGTGGTTGTGATTCTAACATATATTATCACGTTTCAATTCATACATAAATGTGTGTGTTGTTCTGCACTACTATATGTAATTCTAGGCCATCCTATGCATGTGATTTGTTAACAATTGGAAAATGCGATCCACGTGTATAAACCATAATACGTTTGATAACAAAAAAATCTCACCAAAGCATTTACAGTATTTCATGCCTTATCTAGAGTATGTTTGCTTCTTGGGAACACTGATTTAAAGTTGATCACAGTACCACTCTCCATATCAATAACCAACAAAATCCAGTGGTTCAATGCGTCCTTGTTTATGATGTACAGCAGAACCAACGTGAGATAATTGTCCGCACTGATTGTCTCAAATACTTTATCAACAATGTGTGACATATATTCTTTAATAGCTAGTATTTTCTGTATTATGTATGAGGATTAAATGAACTATTATATTATGAATAACAAAACTAGATTAAGCTACACTTACAGCTGCGATTCTAGAAGTTTAAATCGTACCGTATGTACAGTTATACTTATCATCAAAACATTTGAAAGGTACTAGCCAATTTGCTTCATAGAGCAGCTTATATATCCAGACATCAATAATCTATCAATCAACAAGTGGTGTTTTAGCTAAAATTAACTACATTTAAATCATCCACTTACTCAGCTAAAATTTAGTAATTTACCTTGAAGTCTAGCTCATCTACCTATGGTAGTGCCATTATCTCGCTAACACTAACATTAAGTATGTGTGAGAACTCTAACATGAGAAAATACCATACTTCTAGATCTTCCTGATCTTCTTCTCTTTTTATTCGAAGCACCTTATGATATTCACTCACTGCGACTAACTACGCTGTCATTTTACACTTCGGACAATCTTCGTAATTAACCACTGAATCTCCTAGTTGTGTTTGAGTAAGTAAGTCCCAATGAGGATACTCATCGACTACAACCTGAAGGATATAGAACTGACAATCATATTATAATCACCTGAAATAATTTATTACATGTTTAGTAACATAAACATCTACTTACCAGTGACGTGGTCTCATGCAAACCATTTTTATCAGTAACATCTCCAACATTGGGATTTAACGTAGCCTCCGGGATAGATTACAACTCCTTTTCACAATATCATTAGCCTCAACCTTATAAACTTCTTCAAAAAATGATTGTCTATATTGTATAAAATTTTCATCTAACAATGGTATATCAAAACATACTGTTTCTATGACTAACGATGAATTATGTTGGTTGGGTAATCCATACTTCATGACACCTAGTTCTTGGCGTTCTCCTATCTCTCCAACCCCCTATTGGACTTTGTCTGTTGTTTCGGGCTAAGTTAGTACTTTTGCCTCCGTGCATAGTTGTTTTCCCTGTTTGGGTTGTACTTTGTGTGATAGTTGTTGTGCTGGTACTATTTGAGATACTTGTTCACTCCTTGGGTATGCTACTTGTTCATGCGATGGTTTATTTTGGATACATGTTCGTTATTAGCCTTCATTTTCTGTTCGAGGTCTTTCAGAAAATACCTTGCAAAATTGAGAATCAAACCATCATGCAATTACACTGAATTGTCCAACATAAAGTAAATGCAATATGTATACCATGTTACTATGTCAAGCAATGATGTGTTTTATCACCATTTTATTATGATGTGATTGCTATTTCTTCCAATATTCATGCTAGATAACTCAATACCAAATGCATGCCATTTATTCTTTATTTTAAGGTTATGATTTTACTTACATCGTACCACATGCGTTTGGTTAGACCCTTTATTTTAACAATTGCGATTGGGTTAGTAAATTAGAATTTATGTTACGTGGTACAGTCGTTCGCTGACGCATTCTTACATTGTTCGCTAGATACATTCGTAAATTTTTTGCGATTTATGAGTGATACAATGCTTGGTAGATACAATTGGCTACTATATATATGATTCATGTTTGAAACATAAAAACCAATTGCCAGTCTAAAACATTTCAGAGTGTATCAAAACAAAATTTCAAAACAACTGCACACCAATATCTTGAACACCATACTAAGACTTCATAAATATAAAAACACTTTGACAAAATAGAGTAAACAATGTTGAATCTTAAGGAACTTAAGATCCACTCACATCTTCAACACCTTCCTCCTACACATGTTTGGCAATGGGTTGCAGCTGTTCGGCTTTAGGTTCGACCGACTCTGGTCGAGTAGTCAATTCAACCAGTATTGGGTTTGGGGTATGGTGGTGTCTATCTCATGTATAGTATGCTCTTCTTTGCCCAAGCCTCTTATCCATTGTGTCTACTACTCTTGTACTTGCCTCTTCTTCTGTAGTTACTGGTTGCTTTCCTCCAGACTCATTTCCTCCAATTTTTTGTTCGTATGGCACAATAACTTCGTCATCTGCCAGCTTTTCTTTATCAACCTATGGTAGAGGAGATTTATGTTCAAACACTTCATCATGTATTGATTCGTGTCAGGTAGTAGTTGCCTCCTTTTTAAGTACGTCAAGTACTAATGCTACTGGTGTACTCTCGCCTTCCGCCACCACTGGCTCATTTCCAACAGACTCATTACCTCCCACTTCCTGTTCATGTTGAACAAAAACCCCCATCATCTTCCACTCATGCCAATGAGATTTTGTTTTAATTACTTTCTTGTACGTTGGTCCATCTAAGGTAGCATCTGCCTTCTTTGAAGGTTTGTTTTGTACTACTAGTGGTGGTGCATTGTTGACCTTCCACGCCACTGGCTCCTCTAAGATGGCATATGTCATATGTTCAACTGCTACTCCTTGTGAGGTAGCTGTTTCCTTAACATACACAACTAGTTGTTCATCTTCAGTTATATCTGCCTCCAGTTTTACAGGCACAATTGATGTAATCTCTTCCAGCATCATCCTACTACAATCGATCCATAAAATATAAACACCAGTCTCAAGTTGCACCATTTTATTATGTGCCACAATAATATCCTATGCTCCATGCTCATTTGTTTATTTAACTACCTTCGTCGCTTTAAATTTTGCATCTTCCACCTTATCGACCTCCTCAGGCTTCGTTACATCATCAGCTGTAACATCCTTTTCATTATCTTTGGCTTCATGGAGTGGTTTCAAAGGTCCATTATCTTCTCTCCGTCTCCTCGTGAAACCATGTTTGCGCATAAACAATATTTGTAGGTATTTCCTTCTTAGTTGGTTCTGTAGCCTATTGGTGAGGTTCCCCCTCATCTTCACAATAGAATGACATTGAGAATGTCTTCTTAAGTGTTTCATTTTCAGCTTCAATGGTTTCCTATACTAGCTCCAAATTTGATTGCAAATCATCTAATTCTCTATGCAGCCCTTGGATCTGTGACAACAATAACAAGATAACTATTACAACTTATTTCGTACACATGTTTCTGCCAGCACATGTAAAAAAAATATTTACTTGTTTCTCTTTCCGTGCTAGTGAAATCTTCAATCGGTTATTTTCAACCGCGTACCGGTACGTCATGCTTTTTTTTCTCCCCTCCACTCTGTCACATAAAATTGAATTTGAAAGTCCCGATACTGGACTTTCGCTTCGCTCTCTTTCTCTTGCTCTTCGATTTTGTTGGACTTGGGTTCTTTTGTACTAACATATCCTGCAGTGGTAGTTCATATTCAACATCACTGCCCCTGTTGAACAGAGGCACAAGTTATGCTCGTGTCGGGGGCATCGTTGGGCTGTCATCAAATGGGGGCTCTTTCCAACTAGGTGTCATAGAAATTGGTGAGTGATGGCTATAACTAGTTTATGTCTCAATCAGGGATGGTTTTTTTGGCCTTTTGCTTGTTTTATGTGCCAAATCTTTCTTCATTTTCATAATCCTTCCCTTATGTAATATCGGTTGTCCTTGTGAGGTCCCACCAAATTCCACGCATCCAAATCCTTCTCTTTCACCCTCCATCAACGAGAGCTTATACGCTAAAAAAATATCTAGTAAATCAAAATCAATTAAACCAGTTGGCAGTACCCTGCAATATGGTATACTACACATATGTGATTTGTGTGTTATTAATGATGAGATTTACGTTGCACATCTTAATTGCTATTTATAGTTGCGAAAAATAATACGTGTTAAGTTTTGGATACAAGATTTCGTTTTACGCACAACAAACGCTCGTGCTTGAGGCCCAAAACAATTACTTGCGATTTGCTAAAAATAACGGATTTGAATAGTAACTCGTCCCTGGACTATAGCACTTGGTGACAGATAGTCCCTAGACTTTCAAAAGTCCGTTCGTAGTCCCTCGAATATCCAGCTTGGATAAAGTCAATCCCCTTGCATGTGTTGACTATCAATTTTTGTGACAGATAGTCCTTCAACTATTCATTTTCAATAAATTTAGTAATTTGACTTTCTATTTTTGATAAAGCTAGTCCCCTTAATAAACATGCGCATGAGACTAACTTTATCCAAACTAGATAGTCCAGGGACTACCAACGGACTTTTGAAAGTCCAGGGACTATATGTCACCAAACTGGATAGTCAAGGGACTACGAACAGACTTTTGAAAGTCCAGGGACTATATGTCACCAAAATTGATAGTCCAGGGACGAGTTACTGTTCAAAGCCTAAAAATAACACTATCTAATCTACTCATTATTATCTTACCTTCTCCTCACGTAGCTCGTCAAGCATCTTGATCATCTCCAGGGTTGTCTTCTTGCCCTCCAATCCTCACCATTTATAACATCTAGGTACGATATCGGGTCTTAGTATATCAACCCTTATCAAAGTGTGCTCCATCAAAGTGTCCATTTCTCTCATTAATGAGAGTGGTTGGGGTATTTATACTATTAATTAGTGACTCATAGGCTTACAGGTCAAGTTATGAAACAGGGTCAAGTTTAAGGACCCATTAGTCTTTTAAGTAGATTAGCAAATAGCTTAGTCAAAAGGTGTTTTACTTTTGTCCTGTCCGGATTATTTAGTGGTGTGTCATTGTCTGAATTACCCCTGTCCGGATTATGTAGTGGCCTGTGTCTGAAGATTCCGAACTCATCAAATATAACATATGTGTACATACAATTACCTTTATCAGGGCATTCGATACAGATTTTTCATTTGTAGGTCTGATTTTCCAAGCGTGGGGACTCAAAAAGTACCGCTGCATTAACCAAGATTCATTCTCAGCACCATCCGCGAACAGATCAATGAAGGCTCCAACTTTATTGTAAATGCATCTCCTTCGTTCCGTGTTTCAACCCAATATGGCCTTCACATCCGTTGTAGTCGGCTTCACAAATTTAGCTCATATTTTGAAACCCTCTTCCTCTACCGAGTAAGTACTTGCAAATTTCTCGATCGGTCTATAAAACATTTTCATCCTTAACTCTTCATTCCGGAGGTCGAACGATGCTTTTAAAAAGATATCAAAAGGAGTGTCTCTAGCTGCTTCCATGTGTTGGGTCGTAACAATATTTCTTCTTAGTAGGTTTACGATGCTAAGTAAACCAACCCTATAGAAAGCACATTTAGCAGTCATATTTCTGCAGTAAACACCTATGCTATTTATGTTACATTTATACATCAAACCTCTAATGTAAATCACATATGTGATTTAAGTCTATAACACATACCACGTTGTAGTTTTCCAATAATTTTCTATCACGAAATGCGATTGCTTCAAATCATTAAACACAATTTGTGTATTACAAACAATTACGAGCCCTAAATGTGATTGCTATGACAAACTTTCAAAACTATTAAAACACTGTATTATACCATTCTTATAGGTACACAATGTTAGACACTATCAAGAACAGATGAAGAGGATGCGATTTAGTAATTAAATAAAAATGCACGTCCCTTGAAATCTATATTCAACCATCCAATCACATAAATCAGACTAACAATACATACACAACGAACCAATACTAACCAAAACACATTCATATTGAGCAAAGAACTATCACTAAACACAACAAGAAATCAACCACACAACGTAAAATCATACCAAAATCAAAAACAAAACCTGACGAACGATATACCAACTAACCGATACATATACTAATCAACCAAACACTGTAATGAACAATACATACACTCAACAATGAGAACTGCATAATCAACTTCTAAATGGGACATCAAGATTACGCTCGGTTTTGTTATAGAATTCAAATAATAAGCACCTGAATTTGTTAATCGACGTCAAAACCCCAGTTCCGGCTTCGATTGGACTTCTCCAGCGTACGTAATCTAGCTTGAGACAGTTTGAGGATCTCACCGGGGATAGTTAGGGTGTTCAGGAGTTCCGTCGCTGTAAAATGACGGTTGGATAAGATGAAAGGGTTATTGGATTTCTTTTTATGAAATTTCATGTTTAAAACTGAAAAGTCTGGTTTGGAGGAGAAAAACATTTGATTTCAACCTATATGATGTTATTTATACTATAAGGGATATTTTTGTTTATTTTATACGTTTGGTTACCTTTGAATATTATTGGTAATAGAATACTTGAGAATGCATGGATAGTTTTTTCAAAAAAAATCAACGAATTGGAGAAACAATATAAATTTTTCTAAACTAAAAATAAAAATAAAAATATATTTATTAAATAAACAAAACAACATTGGTAACGGGCTGAAGATAATAGATGTATGGGCCGATGATGTAATAGATCTACGAAACTTAAGTTTAAACTTCAGTTGTCAAATTATAATCCGGCCTTTTCCTTCTTGTCTTCTCTAAGCCTTGACCCAATCAGCGATGATTGCATCAGACTTTTCGTGTCCAGAAAAAGGGATTCTAACATGATTTGTTTCATTAACATTCTCGATGCTTGATGGATGTGGCACTCACTAATTATTGGGTTGGGATTAACGATAATGAGGTGATTATATCCAACTATCTCTTACTTCCGAAACCAAATTTACGATAGCTATAACTATGTACAGAGATTTGATACATATCTATCTTCGATAGTATTGTAGAGCAGATAAGAGTTTGTATACAACCATCAAATTGTTGATGGGTTATTTTTTTATTGAACAATAAAAAAAATAAAAAATTTACAGAAAAATAATAGTATAAAAATCTGTGAGTGACACACATTTAGAAGCTGAAACAAAGAATTACGGAAGCTGAAAGTGATAAGAGAAACAGAGTGAGTAAGAACTAAGAAGGCGAGACTGGGATTTACTTAATGAACTCAGTTGGATTCAAAGAAGGAACAACAGTTGATAGGTTTGTGGTACGACGGACACTCTGTTTCTTGAAACAGAGACAGGAACAGAACACAACTTTAAAAACACTTTTGATAACTCTTCCTCTGTTTGGAATCAAACGGGGAACCTCGGCTGTGGTAGATGGTTCTCTTGTTGCAGCCATTTCTACGAGGTTAATCTTGCTATTTCAGAAAAAGGGTAAATAAATAATAGCACTAATAAATAGTAGCAATTTATATGGTTATGTAAATTTTGATATTTGCTTCAGGAATTGAGAATATGATTGTAAATGGATAAATGATACATGCATCTATATATAGACCTCCTCGGCTTCAACCACCGTTTTTAACCGTTTGAAAAAGTCTTATTATTATTAAAATTATTAATATTTTGTTAGGTTAAGCTATAGTTGGAGTTGGGTCCTCAAACTTTCATAAATGATGATTTGGATTTCTCATGTCCAATATGAATTCAAATTTTATTTTTATAAGTTTTGGCTATACATTTATTGGCTTTAGGTTTGGCCAGTGAGTCATGCAGTGTGAATTAGCTTATAATATATGGTTTTTTTGTGGTTTTCAAGAGCCTGGGGTGACAAAATATTAAGCTTATTATGGACTTGGAGGACGCAAGTGAGTAATAACAAATATTCAGGGGTTTATTTTATAAGTTACGGGTATAAAGGATGCAAAATTAAATTATCAAATGGATGTCGCTTCAATTTATACGCGGCTTTGTTCAAAACACAAGAACCGAGTCCCCCACGCGGAAACACCCATTAGAGTTTAGAGCATCCCCAACAGTCTCTTTATATTTTAGATAAATATGGAGAGGATTTTGCTACTTTATAATTTTAGATTATCACTTTTTAAAACAGATACGCTAATATTATGGTAGTTATTTTATTTGTTAGATAATATGAGAAAAACAAGGAAAATTATAAAGAGTGGGTAACCGCCTCGGTAAATATAAAGAGCGAAAATAAAGTAATTAAATATAGCTATCGGTTTAGAGTATCTGTTGGAAACTGATTTTTAATACATAATAGCTAAATTTACTATTAACTTTTAAATAGAGTATCTGTTGGGGATGCTCTTAGAGCACAATCAATCTCAATCGATTCGGTTAATCATATTTTTCCCCTAAATATAAGGTTACTAACGAAACAAAATAAATTTATGTTTTGGGAATTGTTAAAAAAACTGTCAAAATTACTCTGTGAAATTGCGTACAAAATAAATGATTATTTTTAAGAGGTTTGTAAATATTTTTTAATGAAGACAAATTTTGTATAAAATGTAAATAAATTGAATAAATAAAATTTAAAGTTTTTGAAATTTATTTTAATGAATAACAATGTTATAAAATTGAAAAAATTGAAAATACAACTTCACGGAATAATTTTGGCTATTTTTTTTAGCAATTCCCTTATGTTTTTAGGTTCAAATTTTTTATTTATCCAACTATTTCTTTTATTTATGCAACTCACTTACCCCTCATTCTACAATTAGAATATAATTATTGTTTTGCAACCTAATTACACGTGATTCCGCACTTAGAAAATAGTTATTTTTTTTACTCCATTTCACAATCTAATTACACATAATTACACAACTAAAAAAATTCAAAAAATATATTTCATGAATCTAGTTTTGTTCATATTAAAAAAACAAAACTAATTATATTTTCAAAATTAATTTTTGGAGTTATAGTTTGAATGATATGTCATTTAAAAAAAACCAAAAACATGACAGAGAATATGTTTAAACGGACTACGAGATGGTTATCGGTACTTTTAGTTTAAAACCATATAATTTTTAGTACCTTATCAAATTTTGGATGACTACCGGTAAATAATTTTGATGTTGGGTTGTTATAGGTAGATTACCCAATTTTATATTTATCAATAAATTTTTAAAAAATAAAAATATAATTTTATCTTTTGATTTTTTATTAAGATATCCAAAAGTCATATTGTAAACTTCCATTCGGATACTAAACATGATTTCCTCAAAATAACAGCTATCAAATAGCCAGTCTAAAGTAAATCCATTCCCAAAATCCACGATAGATTCTCTTCAATCTCAATCATAAATTATTCTATATAAACCGGAAGACAAATCATCTCTTTATGAAATAGAAAACTTTAAATCAATGGTATGATAAAGGATTTTTTTGTTCGTTTTATTATCGTGATAGGTTTATTTATTGAATTGGACTAATAATTCTAAATCAATGTGTGTCATGGAATTCACACCTCAAATTATATTGTTTGGAGTCTGAAAAGCCTATTTTACTGTATTTTTTATATTTTATTTTAGGAAAATATTTTAGCTAGTGAATCAAATCTAATTGCATTCAGATTTTTTTAATATATTAGTATATTTTATAGAATATTTGATTAGGATTTTGGATGTCTCATATATAAAACATATGATACTCTAATATTAAGGTAGTTGGTTTTTTAGTGAATAAAATTTCAGACTTTCAATCTAAGAGAACCAATGTGTTCTAGAAACCATAGGGTTTATTATCTATTTGTTCTTCTTCTGATTCCACTGCATCAGTTTGGTATCTAAACTCCAGCAATACCTGCTACGCATATACAATAATCACGTTCCCGGAACCTAATTTTTCTTATTTGATGACTAGTATAGAGAACAATATCTTCCAGTCTACCTACACAATTGGGGGAAGAATTTTCAAGTTCGTAATCAAGTTGAATAATTATGAGAATATGGATTCTGAATAGGTTGTTCTAAAATTGGAGTTGAAGATTGAAGCTCTTCCAAACCCTTACATATTATTATGACTGATAGGGTACAGTGAGGTAACAATTTCTAAACGTTATCTAATTTTATTTTATGTTAATAATTACAAAAATAGAGCATGGTGTGACGTAGTTACTATTGATGTTTGCCATTTAGTATTAAGATATCCATGTATTTTAAAGAGAAACTATCCTTATGATGGTAAAAAAATTTGTATAGTTTTGTGTTGGATGGTCATAATATTACATTGGTTTCATCTAGAGTAGTTCTTCCAAAACCACCACCACTTAAGGAGTTTCATGCTCATACTGCACCAGTTACCGATCTTCGTTTTGGCGCTAAAGTTGTATTCAAACCTGTGTTTGACAAGCCCGTCTATGATTAGGATATCTTTGAAAATACATCTGGGCCAATATTCGACAAAACATTCTACGATGAGTATGATGATGAGTTCGAGGAGAAAAGCATTGATGTAAGAGAATTGACAACGCTAGAAAAGTTAGAGACTTCGAAACTAAGTTTTTATCAATTGTTGATAGAAAAAAGAAAGAATTAGTGAGGAGAAAGAAATCGGCATGGCGGAAGATAAAATTGATGCGAATGTAGGTAATTTTCATAGAATAGAGGTTCTTTTGAAGAATGATTGCATCGCTCCAGAGGTTGTGTTGAAGACCGAGGGTGAAATAGTAGATTTTATCATGCAGATGTGTCTTCCATGTATTTTATGCTATCCTAAATCTAACATCTGTTTCAGTTCTTTGTGGATTCATGTTGTCGTGTTGAGAAAATGGAAGATTATATTTTTGTGTTTAATATTTTGAAGAGATTGATTGAAGACAAAAAATAGTGTTTTAATGGATAAATTTAGGGTTTAAATAGAATTTGGAGGAGTTTTAGGTGATTATTGGGGAAAGAAAACGAGGAAGAAAAAGTAAAAAATGGAAGATTGTAGTGTTTTGAATTTGTTGGCAGAAATATATTCCAAGAGGAGATGATCCCAAAGTTGTATAATTTTGAATAGGAAATGAGTGGATTACATCTTCTTATTATGCCTAGTTTGAAGCCTCCAAAACCACCACCACTCACATCGTCAAGGCAGTTTGACATATATTCAACGTCGATCATTGTTAAAGAATCAATTTTTTACTTTACCTGGTTATGTCTACCACAATAAATTGATAAACAAAAACAAGAAAGATTTAGTGAAGACGTTGAAAAGTCAGCTAATGACAATCACATTAGGAATTTTAGGGAAAATGTTTCCCAATTAGGTCAGGATGATGTAGGCCAGATAACCCATAACTATGTAGTTGTGTTGGATATACGCAAATGGACCTTATTTGTTACTAGAGTGTCATTACTGGGAAAAAGTACTATTGAAATTGAACGTCACGACGAGCCCAACAATTATCAAAAGCGTGACCGTTCTTGTCACAAAATTCAGACCTCAACTTCTACTGTTTAGATTCCGAAAAGCTTATTTTACTATTTTATTATATTTTATTTTAGCAAAATATTTAATTAGTGAATCAAATCTAATCTCGTTTAGATTTGAATTATTTTTTTCTTTAGAATATTTTATTAGGGTTTTGGATGTCTCACATGTAAAACATATGATACTCTAATGTTAAGGTAATTTTATTTAGTGAATAAAATTTGAGACTTTAAGTCTAAGAGAACCAGTGTGTTCTAGAAACCCAAAGGTTTCGTTTCTCCGTTTGGTCTTCTACTAATTCTACTGCATAACTATGCTAGGACGGTAAAGGCTAGGTTATGAATGTCTTAAGTTGTGGCTATGATTAAAAGTCAAGCATATGTGATAAAGCATAAATGGCCACAGACCCAAATTAAAACCAATATGTTATAAGTCAAGTTCATCTGAAAAGAGTAAGAGATTATGCTATTTTTCAAAGAAAAAGATATATTATAATATATAATTAACAACAACAAAATTGATTGAATTTTCAGAAGTATTAGAGAAAGGAATAATGAGTTTAAGTTACATATGAGTAAACGATAACAAAAAAATTATGTATATGCGTATTTTTTATTACATAAAGTAATTTTAAGATAAGTATAATATTTGACCACGGGAAAATATTTTTTAACGCATAAGTATGTAAAGTAAGATATATAGTTGTATATATAAGATCAAGATGAATAATCACAAACATAGCACATAATAATAAGAGATCATTAGCAAAGACAAGATGTTAGTCGGTAGGAAGTTCAAAATAAATAAGAAAAACTTTACAAGATAAAGTATTGAAAAATAATAAATTAAAAGAAAAATATCATCTTGTAGATGGAGAATATGAAGAGGATTATTGATCAAGAATGATTTTAGCTCAATGGTTGGACATGCACGACATGTTAAAAGAAGATGCGTTTTACAATTGATCACACATAACATACTTTTTAGTTAAATATTGAGTAACCAATATAGTAAAAGACTAGAAAAAACTTAAGCTAAGTATGAGTTGCACCACCGTTGGCCTCGAAGTAGCATATATCTTAAAGGAAAAACATGAGAAGACCCAAGGATTTCTTATCTTGCCACCCGGAGGAAACTCCGGAGAAAGATCCATACAAGAAAAATCCTTATTCTTTAGAAGATGCTTAAGGTATGGATAAAAGCATAATGGTGAGGTCCCTCATCATGGCTGACCTAATAGCTCGAGCTCAATAAAATATCAATCACGAGGAAGTCGACGCTCAAAATGGACACATATGATAAAATCCCACTTAAAAAGTAAAAACGGTGGAATTTTCCAAAGAGGCTGCAATATTCATACCCTTGTGGCGGTGTTTCTACCTAGATGAGCAAGCCAACCTTCTGTTGTTAACTATGCCTGATGTCTACCTTTACGATCTATACAAAAACATTGACCCTCTAGGCCATCCGAAAAAACATTCCTCACACCTACCAACATAAAATCACAACAAACAATGTTGACCCTCTAGCAAAGGCCGAAGCAGCCAACTTAGCCAGTTTGGCCAAGACCATAGAGGCCAACTCAGCTATTTTGGCCAAGACCAAAGCGACCAGCTCGACCAGCTTGGCAAAGGCCAAAACTTCCAACACGCCTAGCTTTGCCAAGGCCAAAGCAGCCAGCTCAACCACTTGGCCTTAAGTGACAACCTTAGTCGCTTGGTTCTTAAGCCTCAATCAATCATCTCCATAAAACCTAGCCAAATTCTCCAAGAATTATATGGCCCATCGACTCACTCTAATTTAAATGACTTGCGGGTCCGCGCACCAAGTCCATAATGGTAATGCATTTGGCACCCCTATGATCATTAGATAACTAGCACTTAGCCTAAGTCAGTCTCCCCACCTCCAAGAATCGTTAAAGCTCACTTAACCATGTCTGATATTGTGTGATAAAGCAAACCTAAGAATATACCTCCATTTGATAAAGTATCCAGAAGGCCAGAAAAGGCTACACTAATGAGGAAGTTTTTCTGATTACCCCTCCAAATAAAAAATATTATATAATAACATAGTGTCTCAGTTGCAAATACAGGTGAAAATCATAGAGAGTACTAGCAACAAAAAGATATATCATTTGTAATCCATTACGTGAAAATAATACAAGCATTCTCTACATATTTCTTCAAAGTCCTTTATGTCATTTTACTATCGATTCTCGTTTATCAATTTATTCAAGTGTTAGAAGTTTAGGTGATTTTTTTCCTCATCAGAATGTATATGTCCTCAAATTAAGCCAATATTTATCATATAAATCCAGCATGGAAATAACATTCTCCAATATGAAAGTAATATTCTCTCAATCAGAGCTAGGCTAGGGGTAAACCACCTCTTACATCGAGGAAACATTACCAATAACAGGTTTAACAAATTAAATTATGTTACTTGAGCACTTCCAAAAAACAACAAAACAAAAGGAAGATATATTTAAATTTTACCTCGAGCATATGATCCACATGTCAAGTCGCACGAGTTAGCATTGATTGTATCAAATAGTTTTGGAAGGTGTTTCTGTAATAGGGTAATGCAATAAATAAACTTTGGATAGGATTTAGAGAGATGATTGAGCATATTAGTATATTAATTATAGAGATAGAAGCTCTTGTCCAATCCGTTGAGAAGTAAATGCAATGTTAAAATTCCGGTAACCATTTCTAGTGAAAAAAGAGAAATTCTCATTATTAGTTACCATAAACCCTCTATATTCATTCTGATCACCACCACAAAACTTTTTCCTGGCTACTTTCTAATTATAAATAACTAGTTGAAAGTCGTAAGTTTCTTTCTAGCAATACTCTAATCGATTGGATGTGTTTGTCGGATAAAGCCGAAGTGGAGAGATAAGCCAGAAAAGTTGTTGGGCTTTCGAAAACCAAAGGGCCCATACTCATTGTTCAAACCTTCAACTACAGAGGCAAATATCCCTATAATAGGAATTTCATAGCAACTGATCCACCATCTTATAGTATTAAACCTGCATCGGAGAAAGCTAACTATCATAGGCTGGTCCATTTTCAAGAAGACACTAATAATATATATATATATATATATATATATATATATATATCACGCTTGATAGTGATGAGGTCCTCAGATGAAGATTAATCATCTTGGAATAATACCATAACAACATAAAAACGAAAGCATGCTTATGAGCATCTCGTAGAGAATAAGGAACATGCCAAGCTAGCTTCTGCAGTTCCAAACATATCCTCGGAGAAATCAACTATGGGTCGTATTTATATTGATCGGAGACCAGAAAGAGCAGCCTCAGAATAGAGTTCTGACTTCCAAAGTAATCCGATTGAGTTGGTCAATGAAGTCAAAGAGCGTACTGACGTAGAGTTAGTCTGGTGTGTCAGGATAGTAAGAAGGTGATCCTAATAGGGGAGGTGAAGAGAAAACTCTGAAGGCCAAAGGTGAAAAATAAAGTGAGTAGACGTTGAATTTTCCCCCTTGATAGTTGAGTGTGTTGGGCCACATTTTCAAAATGTTAAGAACAATCGATTGATTTCTCTCTGTGAGGTCTATTCAGAGAATGAGGAGAGTGGATTACTGGCTAAATGAGTAATTCCATAGGAGGTGGTAATGCAGATACCAATGCCTCGAGAGGCTCCAGTTAATTGTGTTCAAATAAAGTTGTGCCCATATCACAACAGTAACATTTGGCTTCTTATGAAAATACCTTCAAAATACTGCACAAATTGGTTGAGGAAAAGTGGATGAGCGGGTTCTATAATTGTTTCACACCAAACAACCTTGTTTGGATTCAGTTATAGCAAACTGATTTAGAGTGAAACGCAAGAGAAGCTAAAGAGGGATAAAAACCCTAATTTTATTAATAAAAAACAACTCCCTCAACAATGTATAGAAGATATGTTTATATAAGGGTTCAAGCGAAACCCTAAAACTAAAAATATGAAAATTACTAAAATAGCCTAAAGTATTAAAACCGCAAAATAAGATGATAGATGAGCCGATATGCCCAAAAGGCCCATAGCTCATGAGCAAAGCTCGTGACTTGTGTTCGTGACGTCGTTTCCTTCGAAACAATGTGTTGTCGGTCAAAATCAGACACCGGAGCTCCAAACTGTCAATTCACCGCATTCTTCGGGTGATCGCCAATCTTCATAAATTCCAGCGCTAAACTATCTGCAGCATTCCCGCCGGGGTCAAGAAGATTCGTCCTCGAATCAGAACCAGTCTCCTCGTGAGAGGAGTCGCCTGCATAAGGAATCAGATGCTTAACATTAAAGACATCAGACGTACGAAGATGGCTAGGCAAACGCAGTCGATAAGCATTCGGGTTGATGCACTCCACAATCTCCACCGGGCCAATCTTCCGGGCGGCCAGTTTGTTGTACTCACTAGCAGGGTACCGATTTTTGGTTAAAACTGCCCACACATAGTCACCAACTTCGAACTGAACAGGACGACGATGAGAATCCGCCTCAGACTTATAATTGGAGGTGCTCAAGACAAGTTGATCGTAAGTCGTCTGGTGGGTTTGGCGAATCTGGAAAGGACAAAGACCCGTCGAGCGGTGAAGGGCATGATTGTGGGCAAACTCTGCATGCGGTAGGCGCTGATCCCATGCCTTCGGGTGATCTCCCACCAGTCTGCGCAACAAGTTACCGAGGGAATGATTAACCACTTCTGTCGGACCATCAGTCTGGGGGTGGTAGGTACGACTGAAACTGAGCTGCATATTCACCATGCGCCATAAATTGTGCCAGAAATGACTCACAAACCTGGTGTCACGGTCAGAAACAGGAAACACATCTGGAAAGACATCAGTCCCAACAGGTCTAGCAATAGGAAACACATCGGCAAACACATCAGTCACATCAGAGCTAGCAATGGGAAACACATCTGCAAACACATCAGTCCCAACAGGGCTAGCAACGAGAAACACATCTGCAAATACATCAGTCCCAACATGGCTAGCAATAGGAAACACCTCTGCAAACACATCAGTCCCAACAGGTCTAGCAATAGGAAACACATCTGCAAATACATTAGTCACAACAGGGCTAGCAACGGGAAACACATCTGCAAACACATCAGTCCCAACAGGGCTAACAACAGGAAGCACATCTGCAAACACATCAGTCCCAACAGGGCTAGCAACGGGAAACACATCAGTCCCAACATGGCTAGCAATAGGAAACACCTCTGCAAACACATCAGTCCTAACAGGGCTAGCAATAGGAAACACATCTGCAAACATATTAGTCACAACAAGGCTAGCAACGGGAAACACATCTGCAAACACATCAACTGTCACAACCTCCGCCGTAACCTCCGTCATATCATCATCATATGTATCAAACTTTGGGAGACCATCAGGAACAATGAGGGCCGGTTCAAATGCCTCGTGAGAGAAAAGACCCCTAGCACCCGCAGCATTCAGACATTCTACCTGACGATGCTCTAATTCTCCACAGTCAAAGCAACATAACTTACCAGCAGAATGGTTGGTTGCACCAATGGGAACAATGGGAACGGTTGGACGTGGAACTGGTTTGGACGCCGAAGTCCGTGAAGAAGCACCAGTCCGTACGCCAATCTGGGTCTGGCGAGCCAACTGTTTTTCTGCCTGAAGGGCACGCCGACGGGCTTCGGAAACAGAGCACGAGTCGAACATATTCAACACATCTTGAAGCTGAAGACGCAACCCACCAATATAGTCGGATACCCGCTGATGCGGAAACTCGTTCACATCCGTACGAGCCAGCAGCTGATAGATTTCTTTTGTATACTCGTCCACAGATCGTGGTCCTTGACGAAGATTCTAAAGTCGCTAGAATAGTTCCCGCTCGAAGTTGTAAGGTAGGAAAGCCTTGCGGATTTGTTTTTTGAACTTCTCCCAACTGCGGACTTTATCATTGCCTTCACGCTCACAGTTCTTCTTCACTTGCTTCCACCAAGCCTGTGCCCTTTCGCGCAAAAATGCCCAAAAATGCCCATAGCCTAAAGTATTAAAAACGCAAAATAAGATGATAGATGAGCCCATATGCCCAAAAATGCCCATAGCTCACGAGCAAAGCTCGTGACTTGTGTTCTTGACGTCTTTTCCTTCGAAACAAGGAGTTGTGGGTCAAAATCAGACACTGGAGCTCCAAACTGTCAATTCACCGCATTCTTCGGGTGATCGCCAGTCTTCATAAATTCCAGCGCTAAACTATCTGCATCACAAACTCAACCAGCGCATAATTTATCGTGGGATTAATTTATGACTCCTCCACGTGCATCAGAAATCTTCAGCCAAATATAAATTTATGATGGAGATGTATATCTTTTGACTAGAAAGAGGGCTCTAAACCACTGGGTGAAGAAAGATGAGGCTACTGGTCCAGGCCTGAGAGAAAATAACTGGTGGTCTCGTAGAGGTAAAGAAATTTGAAGTGCCAGAAAAAAGCAGTTAAGGTTTCCGTGAGCCAAACATACGAAGAGCCTCCAACCGTGAAAATGAAGAAAACCTCGAGCATTTCAAAAACTCACAAGAGGAAAAAAACCTAATAGTAAAGAGAAGAAGAAAAAGAATAAGAAGAAAATAAGTTTGGAAATTATACGTGCAGTAGATCAAGTTATAATTCATTCAATGTTTGAGCGTCATATCTTTCAAACATCCAAGAATCATTATTCCTCTCTGCTGAAGACAGATGAGAAAGCTGACGAAGGTTAAAGCCCGATAGATAGTTCAAAAGAGCCTACTATTAAAAAAATAAGGAGAATAATTTCTAGTTCTGGAGGATTCTGTTCTACCTCCGGATGTCCATCTTGGGAAGGGGGACATACATGCTCTTGTCTTGCTTAAATTTGTCAAGTTTTAACTATAGTGGAAAGATAATTAATGTAGCACAAAGAGGCCAATGCACCTTTTCTGAGAAGAATGTGAGCTTCATATGAAGGTGGCCGAGGATTAGGAGAATCGTGCTAATAATCTAGAAATTCGAGTCGCCCAGACGGAAGAAGAGCATAGGAAGCAAAAAATCACGCATGAAAAAAAGATTGTTGAGCTAAAGGCCTGATAGACATAAAAAGCTCAAAAATATAAATATGAGGAAAATAAGCACAACAATCTAATAAATATGTGGAAGAATAAGGTGGACTAACATAAAGTGGCTACTAAGAAAGCCAATGATGAGATAAGATTTTTCAAAGAACAGGCTACCAAGAAGCAAGACGATGCGGTCGATGCGTATACCGAGAAGTGTTTAAGCTCCTTAGACAAATGAGACGCTGAGACTGAATCTGACATGGTTAGTAGCTTCCAAAAAGCATTCTCGAATCTAACCCTTAGATCTCTATAGGACCTGGTACATGAAGGAGATCGGTCTGCTGACTTTTCTTTCACAGATGAGTTGAACACCATACTAGATACGGAGGGAGAAGATAGTGTCTTCGAGAATAAAGAAAATGAGTTTGAATTTGGGAGCTTTAAGGAAGATCAAAAACAAAAAATTCCCAAAAAGGAAAAGTTATACATACCTCGAGCCAATAGAAACAAATCTGAAGGTTGTTGAATTATGTTCACATATTTTTTAGTATTATTGAATTTTGAAAAGTCAATGGTATGGCCAGGGAATTTTGAAAGCTACTTCCGAATTTATTAATATGAACTTGTTTTTTTTGTACTTATCACCTTTAAACACATTTATCATTTAGCAACATTGTAGTAGGAGTCTTCATAGTTAAAGGTAATCAAATCCCAACCATTCATGAAAATAAACTTTAAACCATGTTATATGTTCTTCTAACCAACCAACTAGCGTTGAAACTTTTTAAGAGTGACCAACTAATGTTGGATTATTACACCTGACCAGCTAGTGTCATAAACCTTTAATCGTGACCAACTAATGTTAGATCATTTACACTTGACCAACTCGTATTCGAACATTTTAATTGTGACCAATTAGTATTAAAACTTTTTAATATTTTTAAATTTTGGGTTGGAAATATTTGAGTGTATCAATTACAAGATAGGGATATAAAAGGTAAATTGATTAATAACAGATAAGTTAATCGAAGACCTCATTAAAACCTCCTCACACCACCAGGGTAGGCAAGAGTGTGTCATCAGACATTATACCATAGAATTTTAAAAATGGTACACGAGGTTATGTTCCATGTAGTCTTAAGTTCTCAATATTTCATGGGTTTCGAAAGGGGTTATATTATTGATTTGTCGGTAAATAAGTTCCAGCCCTAACCCTTTCAATAACCGAATAAAACACTTCCTAGTTTGGTGCTAATTTCCCTAATCTTTATCTTCAGTGTGTAAGAAGATTTTTTTCAAAACTATATCCCACACGCTAGATTCTCTCCATCAGACCCGGGATGCATACATGTTTCTCACCATGGTCTGATAATGAAGAGATCTTAAATGTGATATTGTTCTCTATTCCTTAATTAAATCTAGCTCAGCCCTTCGACCTGCATCATTTCCCTTCTCATAGTAATTTGCGATTCAAACAAATGGGAGAATAAAGTCTGCTGGTGTTATCGCATTCATCCCATGAACCATTGCAAAATGATATTCTTGAGTTACCGTTCGAGGTATGGTTTGATAAACCCATAATAATTCATGTAAATGATTGAGTCATTTTCCTACTGCTCCCTCTGATTTTTTTTTTCTCAAGCTATCAAGAATGGATTATGTTTGTCACTACTTGCCCGTTAGCATGACGACGCAAAGATGATGGAAAATAATTCTGAATTCCCCTAAATGAACAAAATGCTTTTATGTCATTGTTTTGAAATTGAGGATCATTACATGTGGTACTAGTTCTTGGAATTCTAAATCTATAACATATATTTGATATTATTAATTGAATAACGGTTTTGTATACACTTTGTCAAATATTTGAAAATACCTCTGCCTTGAGCCACTATCCTTTCCTTCGGAAGGTATGTCGATGGAACCCAAGATCACAACCATATGAATCTTAATAAATTTCATTCGATCCTCATAAGATAACTTATCATTAGCCCAATGAATATTAAGACACCATAATACAAATCCTGTTTATTTTAATAAACCTTTCTAGGTTTTGATTTGTATTTTGAGATTATTAAGAAATGTATTTTCTTTGATGGAATATTATTAGTGTAATTCAATTAAACAAACCTAGCGCGATAATAAAATGAACAAAATAAAAAAGAACATCGTTTATCCTAAAATTCACTTAAAAGTTTTCTATTTTTAAAAGAGATGATTTGTATACCGGTTAGAATAATTTCTAATAGAGATAGGAGAGAATATATTGTGGATTTTGTGAATCGATTTACTTTAGACAGACTATTTGGTAGGTGTTATTTTGAGGAAACCATGTTTAGTATATGGATGGAAGTTTACAGTTCGACATTTGGATATCTTAACAAAAAAATTAAAAGATACATTATTATATATATATATATATATATATTGAAATAAAAATTATTGATAAATATAAAATTGGGTAACCTACCAATAGCCACCAAACATCAAAATTATTTACCAATAGTCATCCAAAATTTGATAAAGTACTAGAAATTATCTGGTTCTAAACTAAAAGTACCGATAACCACCTTGTAGTCCGAAGTACCCTTTAAACATATTTTCTTTCTTTCTTTTGTATATATTTTGTAAATGACATATCATTCAAAACTATAACTCAAAAAAAATCTGAAAATACAATTAGTTTTGTTTTTGTAGTACGAACAAAACTAGATTCATAAAAGATATTTTTTAATCTTTTATAGTTATGTAATTATGTGCAATTGGATTGTGAAATAGAGTCTAGAAAAAATTACTCTATTCTAATTGTGGAATTACGTGTAATTGAACTACAAAACAACAATTGTGTTCCAAGATCCAGGGGGTGGCCATGTATGCCATGGACCACCCTAAATTCTAAAAATAAGTTTAGTGTAGTGGTAAGAGTGTTTAATTTTTAACCCTGATGGACCACCCTAAATTGTTCTTTTTTTCCTTTCTTATCTTTCCCCCTACTAAACCTTAAATTGTTCTTTTTTTTCCTTTCTTATTTTGCCTCTAACTAAACCCAAATTCAACACAAATATAAAAAATATTTTATTTTTTTATTTTTCTTCCTTCTTTTTTTTCTTAATTTTTTTCATTTTTTTTCCTTCCTTATTTCCCCAATTAAACCCTAAATCTACACAAATACAAAATACGAAGCAACCCTCTTTTGTCTCTCTCCTCAAATGCAGCAACTCCTATCTCTATCTCCCTCCAAACGCAGCCGCTTCTCTCTTTCTCTCTCATCAAACGCAACAGTCTCCTCTACCCTCTCCTCCTCAATCAAAATCACATATTTTCTTTTACAAACATAAAAATGGCAGCACTGAAGCAGTGTAATCCGCTTCTCTCTTTCTTTCTCCTCAAACACAGCAGCCTCCTCTACCCTCTCCTCCTCAATCAAAATCACCTATTTTCTCTTACAAATATAAATAACACAGCACTGAAGCAGTGGAATCTTTTGATTTTAGGTATGTCAATGTGTTTTTAGTATTTTCTACTATGTTAAGAAATCAATTTGAGAATCGGGTATGTTAATGTGCTTTTATTATTTCCTACAAAGTATGTTAAGAAATCAATTTGATAAATTTATTTAGAATTGTTAGAATTGTTTAATTTATTTATCTAATTGACTTAACAATAATCATGAAAAATATTTTGATTTAGAAAGAGAATTTCACAGCTTTTGAAAATCAGAGAGATAGTGGATGGGAACCATTTTATGAAAAAGTTGTGGGTTCTTGTGGTAATCTTGAAGTTGATGTGTCCGACATGGAGTCAAGTATGTGCAAGGTAATAAATCCAAAAGACTTGCTACGTTTTTGACAAATCACAATTATTTCAAGAATGATTGTTTTTTGCATGTCATAGATTGTGTAATGCAAGAGTTGAATGATCGATTTACACCCGAAAATGTTGAGTTGTTGAATTGTGTGGCATGTTTGAATTCTTGTTCTTCATTTCAAGGTTTTGACACTAACTCACTTGTGAGGTTAGAAAGATTATACCCAAATGACATTGTGGATGTTAGTGATAAAGAGTTGTCTAGCCAACTTGAGACTTATATTGAGTGTATGAAGATGAACGATAATTTTTCCGATTTGAAGAGTATCTCAGATCTATGTAGGACTCTTGTGCGTACAAAAAAGCACAAAACGTTTGGATTTGTGTACAAGCTTTTAAAGCTAGCTTTGTCATTACCGGTGGCCACCGCAAGTGTTGAACGAGTATTTTCTAGTATGAAATATGTGAAGAATGAGTTGAGAAATCGAATGTCCAATCCATGGCTTAATGATAGCTTAGTGATATTTGCGGAGAAAGAAGTGTTTGCTACAATCGATGATCGAGATATTATCAAGCGCTTTCAAGGTATGAGTAAGAGAAGAATGCAATTACGTTTAGACTATAAATAGATTTTCATATTTAGTTGTAATAGTATATCAAAATATTTTGACTATATATTACTCTGACTTTTTTTTAGTTCAATCATATTTTTGGCACAACCTAAATATTAATCCTGGATCCGCCCCTGTCCAATTATAAAATTAGATACACATAATTGGTATAATTAAAAAAAAAATATAGTTGAATAAATAAGATTTTGGTTGTGAAATTTTTTTTACATCACATTATAAAAATTATGGATAAATTTATTTTGTTTTGTTAATAACCCTATATTTTTGGGGAAAAATATGATTAACCGAATCGATTGATTGTGCTCTAAACTCCAATGGTGTTTCCGCGTGCGGACTCGGTTCTTGCGTTTTGAACAAAGCCGCGTATAAATTGAAGCGACATCCATTTGATAATTTAATTTTGCATCCTTTATACCCGTAACTTATAAAATAAACCCCTGAATATTTGTTATTACTCACTTGCGTCCTCCAAGTCCATAATAAGCTTAATATTTTGTCACCCCAGGCTCTTGAAAACCACAAAAAAACCATATATTATAAGCTAATTCACACTGCATGACTCACTGGCCAAACCTAAAGCCAATAAATGTATAGCCAAAACTTATAAAAATAAAATTTGAATTCATATTGGACATGAGAAATCCAAATCATCATTTATGAAAGTTTGAGGACCCAACTCCAACTATAGCTTAACCTAACAAAATATTAATAATTTTAATAATAATAAGACTTTTTCAAACGGTTAAAAACGGTGGTTGAAGCCGAGGAGGTCTATATATAGATGCATGTATCATTTATCCATTTACAATCATATTCTCAATTCCTGAAGCAAATATCAAAATTTACATAACCATATAAATTGCTACTATTTATTAGTGCTATTATTTATTTACCCTTTTTCTGAAATAGCAAGATTAACCTCGTAGAAATGGCTGCAACAAGAGAACCATCTACCACAGCCGAGGTTCCCCGTTTGATTCCAAACAGAGGAAGAGTTATCAAAAGTGTTTTTAAAGTTGTGTTCTGTTCCTGTCTCTGTTTCAAGAAACAGAGTGTCCGTCGTACCACAAACCTATCAACTGTTGTTCCTTCTTTGAATCCAACTGAGTTCATTAAGTAAATCCCAGTCTCGCCTTCTTAGTTCTTACTCACTCTGTTTCTCTTATCACTTTCAGCTTCCGTAATTCTTTGTTTCAGCTTCTAAATGTGTGTCACTCACAGATTTTTATACTATTATTTTTCTGTAAATTTTTTATTTTTTTTATTGTTCAATAAAAAAATAACCCATCAACAATTTGATGGTTGTATACAAACTCTTATCTGCTCTACAATACTATCGAAGATAGATATGTATCAAATCTCTGTACATAGTTATAGCTATCGTAAATTTGGTTTCGGAAGTAAGAGATAGTTGGATATAATCACCTCATTATCGTTAATCCCAACCCAATAATTAGTGAGTGCCACATCCATCAAGCATCGAGAATGTTAATGAAACAAATCATGTTAGAATCCCTTTTTCTGGACACGAAAAGTCTGATGCAATCATCGCTGATTGGGTCAAGGCTTAGAGAAGACAAGAAGGAAAAGGCCGGATTATAATTTGACAACTGAAGTTTAAACTTAAGTTTCGTAGATCTATTACATCATCGGCCCATACATCTATTATCTTCAGCCCGTTACCAATGTTGTTTTGTTTATTTAATAAATATATTTTTATTTTTATTTTTAGTTTAGAAAAATTTATATTGTTTCTCCAATTCGTTGATTTTTTTTGAAAAAACTATCCATGCATTCTCAAGTATTCTATTACCGACCAGTATCCAAAAAAGGATAATATCCCAAGGTATCCAAATGTATAAAATAAACAAAAAATATCCCTAATAGTATAAATAGCCTTATAGGTTGAAATCAAATGTTTTTCTCCTCTAAACTAGACTTTTCAGTTTTAGACTAACTTTTAATAGTGAAACATGAAATTCCATAAAAAAAAATAATCCAATAACCCTTTCATCTTATTCAACTATCATTTTACAGCGATGAAACTCCCGAACACCCTAACTATCTCCGGTGAGATCCTCAAGTTGTCTCAGGCCGGATTACGTACGCCGGAGAAGTCCAATCGAAGTCGGAACTAGGGTTCTGACGTCGATTAACAAATTCAGGTGCTTATTATTTGAATTTTATAACAAAACTGAGCGTAATCTTGATGTTTGATTTAGAAGTTGATTATGCAGTTCTCATTGTTGAGTGTATGTATTGTTCATTATAGTGTTTGGTTTATTAGTATATGTATCGGTTAGTTGGTATATCGTTCGTCAAGTTTTGTTTCTGGTTTTGGTATGATTTTACGTTGTGTGGTTCATTTCTTGTTGTGTTTAGTGATAGTTATTTGCTCAATATGAATGTGTTTTGGTTAGTATTGGTTCGTTGTGTATGTATTGTTAGTCTAATTTGGGATTGGATGGTTGAATATAGATTTCAGGGGACGTGCATTTTCATTTAATTACTAAATCGCATCCTGTTAATCTGTTCTTGATAGTGTCTAACATTGTGTACCTATAAGGATGGTATAATACACAGTGTTTTAATAGTTTTGAAAGTTTGTCATAGCAATCGCATTTAGGGCTCCTAATGTTTTGTAATACACAAATTGTGTTTAATGATTTTAAGCAATCGCATTTAGTGATAGAAAATTATTGGAAAACTGCAACGTGGTATATGTTATAGACTTAAATCACATATGTGATTTAAGTTAAAGGTTTGATGTATAAGTCTAGCATAAATAGCATAGGTGTTTACTGCAGCAATATGACCGCTAAATGTGCCTTTTATAGGCCTGGTTTACTTAGCATCATAAACCTACTAAGAAGAAATATTGTTACGGCCCAACACATAGAAGCGGCTAGAGACACTCCTTTTGATATCTTTTTAAAAAAATCGTTCGACCTCCGGAATGAAGAGTTGAGGATGAAAATGTTTTATAGACTGATCGAGGAAATTGCAAGTACTTACTCGGTGGAGGAATATGGTTTCAAAATATGAGCTAAATTTTTGAAGCCGACTACAACAGATTTTAAGGCCATATTTGGGCTGAAACACGGAACGGAGGAGATGCATTTAAAATAAAGTTTGAGCCTTCATTGGTCTGTTCACAGATGGTACTGAGAATGAATCTTGGTTAATACAGCAGTACTTTTTGAGTCCCCACGCTTGGAAAAGCGGACCTACAAATGAAAAATCTGTATCAAATGCCCTGATAAAGGTAATTGTATGTACACATATGTTATATTAGTGATGTATTTATGCACTAATCTAGCATGTTGTTCGTTGTCTTGCATCAAGCCATAGAGAAAGAAGTTAGGGACAGGGGGAGGATGAGGCAAATGATGTTGCTCGTCTTTTGATACTGTTCATTTTCTCAACCCTATTCTTCTCAATTTCAGAGGATATAGTGGGTTGGACAACATTGTACTACGTCGAGGACATAGTGAAAATCAACGACTATGATTGGTCAAAAGCTATAGTTGAGAAGCTAAACCGGTCGCTTGAAAAATATTTTAATGCAGGGAAGCTCGATAGAGTTATCAGATACGTTGTTGTTCTATTCGTAAGTTGCATGAAATATACTATTATGTTAGTTTTTTAAACCAGCATTGAGGTAATATATTCTTTTTGTGTATGCAACCCTTTTAAATGGAGCACACTTCGATAAGGGTTGACATACCAAGACCCGATATCATACCTAGATGCTATAAATAGTGGGGATTGAAGGGCGATGAGACAACTCTGGAGATGATCAAGATAGTTGGCGAGCTATGTGAGGAGAAGGTAAGATAATAATGAGTAGAGTAGGTAGTGTTATTTTGGTAGCAAATCGCAAGTAATTGTTTTAGGCCTCAATCGCAAGCGTTTATTGTGCGTAAAACGCAATCTTGTATCCTTAACTTAACACGTATTATTTTTCGCAACTGTAAATAACAATTAAGATGTGCAATATAAATCTCATCATTAATAACACACAAATCACATATGTGTAGTATACCACCTAACGCTACAAACCACCGTGAACCACCAAACAACCATAATTTTCAGGCGATCAGAGAGTTTAAGGTCTGTATATTTCTGCAAGCCTGGTATAAATTGTATCTAACTATTGCTTTCTACGTACAGGAGCTGATCACACGTTCTTCGAGTTTTTTTTGAACCTTTGTTTTTTTTATCTTACGTGTTGCTTTTAGGTAATAGTGTTTAACTACTGATTTCGAGGTTATTTCTTGATTTTCTGAGTTATAATAGGTGTTATTCTACTGTTTCGGGTGGTAGTAAATCTTGTTCAAGTTTTTTCTTTGTTTTTTGTTTTTTTTTCGAGCAATTGTTTGTTACTATGTTAGTCTATATCGTTAATCCTTGTTTAACTAGCTATATACTGATTTTTAGTGTATTAGATTCTGATTTTGAATGTGAAACATGTTTAGACTATGCGTTTTAGGTGTCCAGGAATTCTCGACAAATATACGAGTTTTTTCTTCTGATTATTAATATAGAAGATGTGAATTGTTTGATGTTCTCTAACGAAAAAGATGTGAATTGTGTTAACGAATTTAAGGCTATCTTGAGAGTTGCAAAAAACGCTTTGCAAATATAAGAGTTGCAAACAACTCTCATGTAATATAAGAGTTGCAAACAACTCTCAGGCACTATTGCGAATTGTTTACATTTTGTTCATGCTTGAGTGCTAAAATAAGATACAAATTGTATAACTCCAGTGTAGTAGAGTTACATACAACTCCCATAACATAAACCTAGAAATAATTCTCGTCTTATAGTTGTACAAAACTCTCATGAGAGGATGCGAGTTGCTTATTTGTGATAGTTCCAATTGTCTGGAATTAATAACTTTATTTATGATTGTTCAATGTAAGGTATGTCTAAATTACGAGTTTGTATTTTTAAACATGGTCACCAAACTGCAATTGTGCCTTTCACGGAGTTTGAAAGCTTTTAAAGTATCCAAGAGTATGTGGAGAGCACATGGGAGGAGCTGGTCACATGTGACTACCTAATTACCTACTCCTACGGGGATCACAAGAATTGTTTCTTTAATAACCAGAAATATTTTGTTGGTTTAATATTATATCTTAATTTGGAGCGTTTAAAACGGGTAAGTTTTCTCATAGAACAACAAGTCCTTGATAAAGGTTCTGGTGATAAGTGTTTTTGTGATAAGAGTTCTGGTGATATGGGTTCTGGTCTAAAGCGTAAACAACCTAACATAAGTTTGGGAGAACCATCTCTTAATCAACTAATTAGCGGGAAGAGTAATAACGGTTTAGTTAATTCTGATCAGAGAAAAAAAAACTTACTACTACTAGTTGGGCTAATTCCATTACATGAATTGGTCAAGATTTCGAAGAAGGTGCTCAGGTCTAAGGTTATCTTTGTGCTGATATGCTTTAGAGCATGAGCTTTCAAATACATACACAAAACAACAAACAAAATCACTACTTATTGTGAAAATAAATTCAAAAGCGGATGCAAATGAAGACTTTATGCATCTATTGATTCCAGAACCGGCTTAATGACAATCAAGAAGTATGTTCTGCACCATACTTGCAGTCCTGGTTTCTCCCAAAAACATAAACGGAATATGCATTTGACATCGGATTTGATTTCAGAGAAAATTCAGGATTCTATCCGGACCTGCCATTCGTTGACAACCAAAACCATACAATTGACTGTCAAACAAAATTACGGTATAGACATCTGCTACTGTTTGTCATGGAATGCTTTAGAAAAGGCAACGAGGGGGGGGGGGGTTCAGAGATAGTTCAAGTTTTTTAGTTTCCTAAGCGGGTACTTCAAACGATTGAAGAGCCGCGATATTACTACGAATTGTCAGTTGGAGTTATCAGCTGGAAACCTCTTCAAGCGTTGTTTTATAGCATTCAGTTCATCCCTCCAGGGTTTCCATTCATGCCGTCAAATGTTGTTTGTTGATGGAACATTCTTATATGTTAAGTGTAAGGGTGTATTGCTTACTGTCGTAGGAAAGAATGACAAGAACGATTAGTTTCATTTTTTTTAATCTGCATTAGTGTCTTTCTATGACTCAAGTTACAAGAAGATACCAAGAGGGTTTAACTTGGAGTACTAATTTGGTCACCGAGTATGAGAAGAAGCTAAAGCTGAATGTTGACATATGCCGAACTTGGGTAGTACGTAAGTCAGCTGCAACCATGTTTGAAATCTGTTCAGATCCTGTCGTGGTTGTTAATTTGTTGGATTTTAAATGTTTTTGCGGAGCATGGCAACAAGAGTGTTTTCCATGTGCTCATGCTTTAGTGGCAATACAGTCTACCGACTAAGATCCTTTTACTATAATAAATTCGTTCTTCACGGTTAAGAATTACAGTGAAAGTTAATCTTTTAACATACCGACGATAACCGATTTTGGTGAACGATCAAGCGCTAACGATCCTTCAGAGGTGGAAATTATGCCTCCCAACGGTAAAAGACACCCCAGAAGGCCTAAGAAAAAGAGAACCCCCTCTTGAGAAGAAGCCCCAACCAAGCAGTGAGGTGTGGTCGTTGTTCAAAATCAGGTCATGACAGGAGGACTTGTGAGGTTCCAGGTTAAATACAATTCTTGTTGTGGAGAATTCTCGTTGGCTACATTGATTTGTAATATTGTGCTTGTTGTGGACAATACACTAAACATTTTTAGAGTTGTTTGTTCGTTTATACATATTGCTCTTGTTTGTATTACAGTAATGAAATGCGAGGTGTTTGGTTAATAAAGTTATTTTCCCCTAGCAACTGTAGTTTCAAACAACTCTCAGCATAGTTTGAGAGCTGCAAACAATTTGCATGTACTAATGGATAATTGTTTGCAATATATGGGTATAATATTGCAAACAACTATCCTGTATTACTGAGAGTTGTTTACAATTGTTTGTGATGCAGATTTTTTGCATGTCCAACTTATAGAGTTGCATACAACTCTCAGGATATAAAATTGCAAACAACTCACAGCTTATACTACTAAAAATTGTTTGCAATATATGGGTATAATATTGCAAACAACTCTCAGGTATTAAAGAGAGTTGTTTGCAACTACTAGGGTGAGAACTATTTCACATATACACACGAGGATGCGAATTGTTTGCATGTCCTTCCCCTGAGTCTGTATAATAGAGGAGTGCTGGTTATTTGTATATTAGTTCCTAAGAGTTCTTTGTAAATGTGACCTGAGATTTGTTTGTAAAATAAAAATACTTCATAAATTTTTTACACTGATTAAAAGTTTATACAAAAAAGAGATTACTTAGTCATAACAGGCTTCATGCACTAACAACTTGAAAATAAAAACTACCGTCTTTAGTGTTTGTTAGTTTGCATTAAAAAAACAGAAGTAGTGACTATCAGTCATCACTAGAGGATTCTTCGCCTTCTTTGTTATCTTCATGCTCATCATCAACATCTCCATTAGGGTCTTCCTCCTCGTTATCTACCTCCATTATGGGCTGTTTTGATTAGATGACTTTTTGCATGCTCAATGTACTTAACGATTACCAAAGAAGATGCCATAGTCTGTTCGTATTATACAATCATGCTTTCTAATTATTTAATATATATAAGGATAAGATACGAACTTTTAGTTGTAGTTTACTCCTGAG
The DNA here is from genome assembly GCA_036936605.1 of Limnanthes douglasii subsp. nivea. Taxonomy (NCBI): domain Eukaryota; kingdom Viridiplantae; phylum Streptophyta; class Magnoliopsida; order Brassicales; family Limnanthaceae; genus Limnanthes; species Limnanthes douglasii. The sequence goes on along the minus strand of JAUPFV010000003.1, from coordinate 78,593,306 downwards.
AATTATGTAGAACTAGTTGTTTGTATACATTGGGAATTGTTTAGTAGTAATTTTTTTTATTGTATATATCAGGAAATGATGTGAATTGTACCCAATTACCCACTGTTTTTTAAAGTGAGTTCGAAAATGTCATGCATTGCACAAATTTGAAACAAAAAAAACTCTATATATACACCAAAACATTATAAGGAATATATGTACATAAAAAAATTAACAAGAATATATCCAAAAGGCTCTCTGCACAGTTTTCAAAAAAAAAGATTACTACCAGTGTCGGTTAGTGTTAAAATCATTTAGGAAATAATAAAACATTTTCGCTCTGAAGTCTGTTACCATATCTTTACGGTAAGTCTCCTGCACGTATCCTTTTTCGATAATATCTCTAGTGTATTGACAGATGAAAATACCGCAGTCGAGGATGCCTCAATTTTGCTGTGGAATTTTTCTTGCATTTTTCACTTTGTACCCGGTCTTTAAAGGAGGTAAGTATCCTTTTTCGACACAATAATTAATCTGTTTATAATAATTTATATCAGGGGTCAGTACAAATAAATACTCAGTTAATTAATAGAGTTGCACAAAACTATCATACTCTAGTTGCAAACAACTCTCAGGATAATCTGAGAGTTGTTTGCAAATCCAAGCTAAAATAGTTGCACACAACTCTCAGGGTAGCCTAAGAGTTGTTTACAACTCCAAGGTATTAGAGTTGCAAACAACTCTCAGGATTTTTGAGTTGCAAACAACTCTCAAGATTTTTGAGTTGCAAACAACTCTCAGGTTGTATTAAGAGTTGTTTGCAAGTCTCATACGTATAGAGTTGCAAAACAACTGTCAGTATAACATGAGAGTTGTTTGTAACTGCAGATAAATAGAGTTGCGAACAACTCTCAGATTATCCTAAGAGTTGTTTTTTAAATGTGTTTTACATGTATTTTCGTAGTTATGCTTACCAGCGGTACAAGTATCCTTGTTGTGTAGTCCGTTGTTTGGATTTTAAGTGGCAGAAGGGGGTTGTAGTTTGTTTCCGACCTAACGTCTATATCAATGGCGAGTAACGTCCAATGGTTGATTGTATCCTTCTTCTTGTTCCATACTGGAATGAGCACAAGGTTCGTGTTAGACGAATTTCTAAAAACATCGTCGACTACATTTGCTATTGCCTGTCCTGTTTCCATTTGATGATGCATTCAAGGAAGAGTACATTACAACGAGAACATGCGAGGTTTTTGTAGTTTATAACTAAACTTACCATAGTCATGATAAAAATTTGTATGTTGTCAAATTTCTCTTGAGGGAAAGTTTTGCATGGAACTTTCCAATTTACTTCTTTAAGTATCTTTAGAATCCAAGCGTCCACAATCTATGAAACGAGTTGTTTATTTACGTCAAATATATGAGAGTTGTTTAATACATATATGAGAGTTGTTTGACAATTGGATACCTTGTAGTCCACATCATTTTCGAAAGGTAGCGCCAACGCATCACTTATTTACACTTAAAGTCTGTAGGAAAAATCGGACGCTGGTAAATACCATACATTTGGATCGAGTGAGTCTTCGTTAGGTTTAATTAAAATTATTTTGTGGTATTCACGAACATTGATCAGGTCAGTTTTCGGTGTTCTCTTTAGCCAGCCGGTGAGAGTTACCAGCGCCTTTGGAGCTTCTACCACACTTGCCTCTGCCTTTGACTACCGTGTTGGTGTTAGTAGATTAAAATTAGGCAGCAGGTCATCCTCCTTCACCGTCTCTTCCCTTGACTTCAACATATAAAAAAAATTAAAAAACAATTGTGTCAGGCATTATGATATTATCAGTTGCAAACAACTCTTAGGATAATTTGAGAGTTGTTCGGTACACCAATCTAATATGGTATCAAACAACTCTCATAATATACTGAGAGTTATTTCTAACTCTGAATAAATCCAAAAAACTCTTATGATGTACTGCGAGTTGTTTGGTACACAAATCTAATAGAGTATCAAACAACTCTCATAATATGCTGAGAGTTGTTTCTAACTCTGAATAATATATATCCAAACAACTCAGGATATGCTGCGAGTTGTTGTAAAATTGTTATACAAATATCCAAACACTCATAAAATCCTAAATATACGCGTTGCAAAATCATTTAAAATCTTGCTTACCACACGATCGGCGGCAACCAATGCCGTTGACTGCTCCAGCATACTCTCCGGATCCCGTCGATAAAATTCATTTATCACATCATCCGACATATTCTTGAAAGACCGTTGTATTATAACATCGTACTCTATATTATCAATTTCATTTAAAATGACTGTGAAACTTGAGTGGAAAAAACATCAATAGATACATTTGGTAAAGTACTGTGTTATCGTTTGTATCGGTCGAGTTTGGAGCTTGGCCTTCTATGTTTTACGATTGATTCGGTATTGGTCCTACAACTTCAGTTTGGCTTAATGATTCTGACTTTGTGTATGCCTTTTTTTTCAGGTACATCTACGTCTTGCTGTTGGTCTTCTACTGGTGCTTCTTCCTGGCTAATTAGTTCCGACTTCTTGGAGGGATTGGCAGACTCTGACTCTTCCGGAGCTACGTCTAATGCATCTCTGGTATGTGTTAGCCTTTCACTCTTTGCCAAGGCTAGGTGTTGTTGTTGTTGTTCTCCTTGCTTTTTTTGTTCTTCTTGTGGGTGTTGTATTTCGGCTTGTTTTATATCCTAAGTGCTGGTTGGAACTCTATCATCTTCGAGTACCAAACAAATTTCAGGATATCCTAAGAGTTGTTTGCAAACTATAAGTTGCGAATTGTTTTCAACTCTATCATCTCTTGGGTTGCAAACAAATCTCAGGGTTTCCTAAGATTTGTTTGGAACTCTATCAGGTTTGAGATGTATGAAACTCTCAGACTACCCTGATAGTTGTGTGAAACTCTGATAGCAAAGAGTTGTCCGCAACACTAATGCCTGATAGTTGTCTATATAATTATATGTTTCATACCTCATCATCTTCCAACAGAGGTAGTCTTCCAGTCAGCTGCACGGTTGATGCTTGGGGCTCCAATCCCCACTATTTGAAGAACATTGGGATCAAGTATGGCTTTACGACCTCAAGCCTAATTATTGAGTGCTCCATGACGAAGGGCTGCATCAGGACAAGTATTATCATCAAGATGATCTGTATATAACTAATATTAGGACTAAATAAAGAAATCTTACGATTAGAAGTGCGATGCAGCCGACAACTCTATCAAGTTTTCTGATTTCTAAGCAACTCCTGATAGACTGGATAAGCTTCAACACTATTGATCCGGACCAGTCGTAATCGTTTATTCTGCTGAGGTCTTCAAAAAAATAAAGCACATTCCAACCCATTACATCTCCAGATAACGAGTAGAATAGGGTTGAGCACAAAAACAGTATCAAGAGTCGGGCAAACATCCTCCAACTCATGCTCCCCCCTTGGCTGATGGCTCTTGCTATAACTGTCTGTAAAACCCACGACAATATGCTATGTTAGTAAAGTTCAACATCCTTCTTATAAGAGAAACTACATTTACATGCACCTTTGGAATGGTGTTCGTGATGGTTTTAGTATTCGTCGGTCCTATCTTCCTCGACGTTTCACCCATGAAGTATTTTCTCATCATACTTGATTCATTCTCCTCCCCTTTTATGTATCTGCTGTGGATTGCTCCGGATTTTGTTAAAGTCATTTCCTCTATGCCGTGCTTCAGCCCAAAAATGAACTTTACATCGTCCGTCGTTAACTTCACAAACTTCAACCCAAATCGGAAGACGTCTTGATCGACCGAGAACATCTTCCAACCTACTGAATGGTCGAATACAACTTATTCTTCGGTGGCTCTGCCACATTCCGGAGGTCAAATTCTGCATTCAAAAGCGTGTAGAAGGGTGTGTTTCTTGTAGCTTCGATGCGGGCAGCAGTAATACGGTACTCTTTCAACAGTTTCAAAAGGCTCACCAATCCTGACCTGTAATAGCTTGGTTTTGTTGTCATACTTCCTACATAAACACAAATCATCAGATGAACAAACTCCCACGAGGGAACAACAACACAACTATTTGTAGTTGCAAACAACTCTCAGGTATGTTTCTAAAGAACCCTCAGGCTAATCTGACTTCCAAACAACTCTCGGGATTGCATGCGAATTGTTTGCAAATATAAGCTGCAAATTGTTTGCAAATATAAAAAGCGACGAAGATGAGAATTGTGTGCAACAACTTTGACACTAATAAGCTGCGGATTGTTTGCAACAACTTTGACACTAATAAGTTACGGATTGTTTTCAAATATAAAAAGCGATGAAGATGCGAGTTGTTTGTATTCGTACATGATGAAGACGCGAATTGTACAATAACACACATGTAGCCAGACGCGAATTGTTCTATTTTTACATGAAATATGGAAACAACACCAAAACAAACAAACAACCACCTAAAACACATCTAATATACATCACAACACGCACAAAAGGATTAACATTACATGCAACCTCAGAAACTACTGTGTTTGACGATAAACCCAGAAAATAACATATGAACTGCCGATCCTAAATACTTGATTTCGGTAGTAACAAGCAACGTCGATCGTCAAATAACATCAATCAGTGCTTCGAAGTCACTATAAACGCAACAAAAAGACATTTTGCGGAATCAGATGTACCTGGTTACTGTAACTGGTTTGCTTCACTGGACGACGTCGAATCAACGGCAACACGTCGAATAGTTGTTGGTTACTAGCTTGAGGGAGTAGAGGACGGTGACCGGTCGAAATCCGGTGAATAACGATTTATTTTTGGGTTGAATGTTGGAAGAGTTTCTCTGGAGGGAAGTTTGTAGAAGTGGAACGGTTTCTCTAGTTGTTTCTAAAAGAGTAGACGTGTTTTTGTTACTTCAAGGGGTTGAGGAGGAAAAAAATAGATTTGAAGAAAAAAATAGATATATATAGTCGGATGTATTTTTATCCAAATTTTAGATGTAGGTACCAAATAACACTATCCAAATTTCACATATTAGTGGGTATTTAGATAGTTGAGTGGATATTTAGATGTACTTTTCTCTTATTTCATTCTTTATTAGCGCTATTATTTACCCTTTTGATCAGATTGCAAGATTAACCTCGTAGAAATGGCTGCAACAAGAAAATCATCTACCACACCAGAGAAAAGTATTTTTAAAGTTGTGTACTGTTCTTGTCGCTGTTTCAAGAAACAGAGTGTCCGTCGTAAAACAAAACTAGCAACTGTTGTTCCTTCTTTGAATCCAACTGAGTTCATTAAGTAAATCCCAGTCTCCCCTTGTTACTCTCTCTGTTTCTCTTATCACTTTAGTGAAGAATAAACATCATCCCATAGAGGACCCCCAATCCCACATTGCTAACAAAGAACATAAAAGAGTGTCTATAAGTGTGAGCCCACCTCAACTAGTAAGAGGCCTTTTGGGAGTACACCCAATAGCAAATCCGTGCGCGCCTACGAGCGCAAAGCGGACAATATCTTGCTAGTCTGTGAGGTCGCTTCACACACTCGCACACCAATTCTAACAACTTTCAGCTACCATAATTCTTTGTTTTAGCTTCTAAATCTGTGTCACTGACAGGTTTTCATATTATTATTCTTTGTATTTTTTTATTGTTCAATAAAAATATAACCCATCAACAATTTGATGGTTGTATACAAAATCTTATCTGTTCTACAATACTATTGAAGATATGTATCAAACCTCTGTACATTGTTATAGTTGTCGTAAATTTAGTCTCGGAAGTAGAAACTAGTCGGATATAATCACCTCATTATCGTTAATCTCAATAATTAGTGAGCGCCATTTGCCTGGACACAAAAAGTCGGATGCAATCAGTAGGTCAAATCTTAGAGAAGACAAGAGCGGAAAAGACCAGATTAAAACTTGACAACTAGATTCAAACTTAGGTTTTGAACAGTAACTCGTCCCTGGACTATCGCACTTGGTGACAGATAGTCCCTCGACTTTCAAAAGTCCGTTCGTAGTCCCTCGACTATCCAGTTTGGATAAACTTAATCCCCTTGCATGTGTTGACTATCAATTTTTGTGACAGAAAGTCCTTCAACTATTCATTTTCAATAAATTTAGTCCTTTGACTTTCTATTTGTGATAAAGTTAGTCTCTTTAATAAACATGCGCATGGGACTAACTTTATCCAAACTGGATAGTTCAGGGACTACCAACGGGCTTTTGAAAGTCCAGGGACTATATGTCACCAAACTGGATAGTCCAGGGACTACGAACGGACTTTTGAAAGTCCAGGGACTATCTGCCACCAAAGTCGATAGTCTAGGGACGAGTTACTGTTCAAAGCCTTCAAACTTACAAAGATCTTGATCAGATCAGTGCGCTTCAAAATTTGGACCAAGATGCTCCCTCTCTAAGCCACAAAAATCATCTGAATTCTCCTTCTGGAGGCAAAGTAGGCAGTTACAACCCTTCTCCAAAAACCAGTAGCTCTGATGAAGAATTCAACTCTGTTATCCACAGAAAAAATCAAGTCAGCCAACAAAAGCAGAAACATTAAAAAGATAACTATCAACTCTCTCCGCAAAAGAGAGAAAACTCACAACAACTCTTATTCTGATTATGATTAAGTCTCTTTGTTGGAATGCTAGAGGTATTCACAACAGCCCAACAATGGCCAGACTTAATAACATCATGATGACTGAGAAGGTAAAGCTAATTGCTATACTGGAGCCTCTTGCCAGGTATGATAAAATTAACAGTATTGCTAATAGCATTGGCTTGCCTAACTTTACTGCTAACTCTACTAATAAAGTATGGATTTTTTGGCATAATGACATTGATATTTCTATTATTTTCAACCATGAGAAATTTCTCAATCTGGAGATAAATTATTCTACTCTCTCATGTTTCTTCACTTTTGTTTATGCAAAGAATCAGAGAACTCAGCGCAGGGATCTATGGAATCAGATTAACCATCTCACCTGTAATAGCAACCCTTGGCTCATTGCTGGTGATTTCAACACCATTACCAGTCCTGATGATCAGCTGGGTTGTGCCAATTATGACAATGGAAGTGCAGAAGACTTCAATGATTTCATCAGAAATAGCAAGCTGGAAGATCCTGGTTACAGTGGCTCTAGATACACCTGGAGCAATAACAAAATTTGGAAGCGGTTAGACAGAGTGCTGGTTAATCAGCTTCTGACTGATAATTGGAAGGTCCAGGTTTGTCACATGGTCAGAACATGTTCTGACCATGCCCCCCTCCTCATTTCATTAAACAATACTAACATTGGATCTGGTTTGTCTCAATACAATAAAGGTTACTTCAAATTCATTAATGCTTGGACCAATCATCCTAATTTTTTGAGTAGTGTCAATGAGAACTGGTCCAAGCATTGTAATGGAGAAGACAATGTCAGATTCTGGTACAAACTAAAAAGATTAAAGAAGCACTTAAAATTATGGAATTCATCTATTTTTAGAAACATCTTCAATAATGTTAAAGAAGCTACAAAGAATGTTGAAATTTATGAGCACGATCATCAGCAATTTAACAATATCAATACTAAATCTAGTTTATCTAAAGCCAATTGCCTTCTTATTCAAGCCATAAAAAAATGAAGAAATGTATTGGAAACAAAAATGTTATAACAATTGGCTAAATGATTGTGATGGGAATACAAAGCTCTATCATAATTATGTAGCCAAAAAGAGAAAAAAGAACACAATCAACAACATTAAATATGAAGGCAATTGGCTAATTGATTATGATGATATTGTTCAATCTGCTGAACATCATTTCAAAAACATTCTTTCTACTGACAGTAATGACTTTTCTGACTCTATTCTCAATATATCGGATTCTATCCTTAATAATATCCCTAAGCTGGTCATAGACAAAGACAATGAAGATTTTATGAAGTACATTACCAAGGAGGAGGTGTGGGACACTATCAAAGAGATGAAGAATGATAGTGCCCCTGGCACTGATGGATTCAATGGCTACTTTCTCAAACCCTGTTGGGACATCATCAACTATGACTTGTGCAAAGCTCTAAACTCTTATATTTCTGGTAATTCTATTCCTAGTGGTGTTTTTGCCACTGGGATTTGCCTTATTCCTAAAGTAGATAATCCAATCACCTGGAACAACTATCGATCTATCAATATGTGTACTATTTTTAATAGACTAATCTCCAGCATAATAAACAAAAGAATCTCTTATATTCTGCCTAAAATCATATCTAAAGGTCAGAGTGCTTTTGTCAAAGATAGGTCCATCCATGATTACATTCTTATAGTTAAAGAAATGCTCCATAACATTCATAGAAAACCTTCTAAAGGTAATATCATCCTTAAGCTAGATATGACAAAGGCATTTGACATAATGTCTCATACCTTTGTCATAAACACTTTAAAATGTTTTGGTTTTTCTGAAAATGTAGTTACTATAGTACACAATCTAATCTCTAAGGTCATGGTTTCTATCCTAATCAATGGCACTAGTATTGGCTACTTTCATCAAAAGAATGGACTCAGGCAAGGAGACCCCCTTTCTCCTTTCCTGTTCATTCTTGCTCAGGAAGCTCTTCTTAGAGGAATTATCAACTTATTCAATACTAACATCAGTATGAAGTATTATTTAAAAAGTGGATATACTTTACCTTGTCTAAGTTTTGCAGATGATATTATCATCTTCACCAACTGCTGTCCATCCTCCATTAGCAATCTGAGTACCCTTCTTGACAAATATCAAAGAGAATCAGGTCAGTTAATTAACAGGGACAAGACCAAGGTGATTACCTCCACCAAGTGCTCAATAGCTAACACTGCCAGAATCAAGTCCTCAACTGGATTCCTCACTGAGCATCCTCATTTCTCTTACTTGGGAATTACCATTTCCTCAAACAATAAAGGAAAGAATTACCTTCCTCTCCTTTCTAAGATTCACAACAGAATTATTGATTGGGATTTAAAAAACCTCTCTTTTGGGGGCAGACTGTCCCTCATCAGAAATGTTCTCCATCCCATTATTTACTTCTGGATGCAGAACAGTCTGATCCCCAAAAGCATTATTACTAAAATAGAAACCATTTTTAACAAATTCGTATGGAGACCTAAATACAATGATTCAGCTATCCATTGGTCTTCATGGAATAGCCTTTGTAAACCTTATGCTGAAGGAGGGTTAAATATCAAGAAACTATTTGATATTCAACTCTCCTTCTCACATAATTTATGGTTTCACTTTAGTATAGGGAAATCCCTCTGGTCACACCTTATGCATAACACATATTGTAATAGCTTACACCCCTTAAATGCTAAGTGTAAAGCCTCTGATTCCCTCATCTGGAAAAGGCTTCATTCTATTAAAGGTCTTGCTGATCAGTACATTAATTGGAGAGTAGGCTGTGGAAATGTTGATTTTTGGAGGGATGCCTGGCATGACATGCCTCCAATTATTAATGTTTTTTATTCTAACTATTGGTACCTTCCAGCCAAAGTTTAAACTTTCTGGAAAGAAGGGAATTGGGATTATCCTATTATCCCTTCCTTCATCTCTTCTGATAGGCTAAATAACATTAGCAAAGTAAACATAAACCCTACCCTAGAAGACAAAATTGAATGGTCCCTCTCTAAAAACAAAGATTTTAATACTAAGATATCCTGGGATAGTATTAGATCTAAATCACCTAACATCTCCATTTTCAAAAAGATTTGGCACCATTTCATTCCTTCTAAAATCTCTTTTTTAACCTGGAAGCTGCTTAAAAACTATGCTCCAATTGATAGTATCTTATCTAAAAGGCATTTTATTTTAGTTTCGAAGTGTCAGTTCTGCTGCAATTTAGAAGACAAAAATCACCTTTTTGTCAATTGCAGCTTTGCCTGGTCTCTGTGGAACTACTATGGCATCATGTTTAAGATTTCTGTGAGAAGGTTCATGTCACTTAGCCATATGATTTACAACTGGTTCTGGTTTTCCAGTATTCACATTACTCATATTATTCCACAGATCATTATCTGGACCATCTGGATAAACCGAAACCACTGTAAATTCAGTAAGCCTCATGACACTTTTCACAGTGCCATCTTAAGAATCAACAAAATCATTCTTGGAATTGATTCAAAAAACACCCTAAAAGCTAAGCACTGGTCTGGTATTATTGACGCAGGTGCCGCTCTTGGATGTCTTTCGATCGACAATAGAAAGATTAAGTACCTGAAGTGGTGTCCTCCTGTTGCTGGAAGAATGAAAATTAACACCAATGGGGCTCGTAATGCATTTGGAGAAGCCTCTGGCGGCCTGATTGTTCGAAATGAAAATGGAGACTTCAAATTTGGGGTCGGCTTCATCTTTGGCAAGATCGATTCTCTTCAGGCGGAATGGAAAGCCTTCCTCGAAGCCCTCATTCTTTGTTATAGAAATGGTTGGCATGAAGTCGATCTCGAGTCCGATTGTTTGCCTCTCATTATCAGGTTGTCTTCTAGATTCTCAAGTCACAATTCCTTGGATTCCATCTGTCGTCAGCTTATCCATCCTTCGATGAGTATCAGACATATCTCCAGAACTCAAAACAATGTGGCCGACTGGATTTCGAAATGGATCATGACTGAGAAAACGAACCGTAGCTTCAGCAATACTTTCGAAATCCCCAACCCGCTTCTTACGTTGATAACTCTCGAAAGCTTGGGTGTGGGTTATATTGACCATGGATAGAGCTTTTTCTTCTTCCCTCTGGCGCTTGAATTGTTCTGAAGCTCTGTGTTTTCCTTAGTTTGAAATGGAAGTCGTCTCCTTCTTCTTCCTCTGTGTTTTCATTCCTAATTTGGGATTTAGGGTTTAGTTCCTTATTTTAGGATTTAGTCCCTAATTTCTTTTTTTTTTGTAATTATATCCCCCTAATTGTAAAACTCTAAAGTTCATCAATCTATTTCTATTTCTGCAAAAAAAAAGATTCAAACTTACAACGTTGGGGCATGCATCTATTATCTTAAGCCCTTGCGGATGTTATTTACGTGATATATATATTTTACCTATTTTTGGTGTTTTTAATAAAAAATATATTTGCTAAGTCACAGACCTTGCTTAAATTGTATAAGGTCAACTCACCTTCAAAAACATATAACTATATTTTACGTTATTCAGATGTTTCAAACGGTCTCGTAAATAGTTTTTTAAAATATGATAATTTTAAATTTGTGACCGCTGGAATAATTATGGATTGGTATGTTAAATACATTTTTGTTATTAACGTTAAAATAATTGATTGATAACTAATTTATTATGTCCTTATAAAATTAATAACTAGTACCAACTTTCATTTCCTTATTAAATTAATAACTAATTTTTCATGTTCGTCATTTGTTTCATAATCGTTCATGTTCATTTATATACACATATCAGTCTCGCACGATTTCCAAACAGTTGTAAATATAGCCTTTTTCACGATATCAGTCTCTTTGAACTTACAACTATTTGAACTTACAGCTATTGGAATAAATATCAACCGGTGTATTAAATATATATTTGATCATTTCCATAAAGTAGTTCAATAATAAATAATCATATTAATTTTATTATATATAATTAAATAAAAATTCGTCATATCGGTAAAAAGGCATCATGGAGGTGTAAGTGTGGTAACCGGATTGAATTTGGACACTATAAAAGATTGAGTCCAAATGTCAACACTAAAGCCTGAACTAATAATTGAGAGACTATTTTTTTTATCAATTTAGTGGTTATGGTCCCTCATCAAAAAGCGGCAAAGTTAATGGGATTTATACAACTATAATTTATAATTGTGTTTCCCTATAAAAGGTATAAAAGGAAGAATGAAGTTTCATTCATTGTTTTAACTTCAACCCAAAATTAGAGTCTTTGCTTTATTGAGAGGAATACTAACAACTATTTTAACATAAACAGTAACCGAGAGAACTTCAAGCCTGATTCAAGCAATCGAGAACTTGAAGTAAAGATTCAACAGTATTTGTGCCATTTGAAGAAATTTCCATTCATACTATGACACAAAGTGATAAACTCAACATCTCCTCGGATGAACTTGAATCTGATGACAAAGTTGAGAAGGATTCAAGTGATGACAAAGAGGAGAAAAATAAGTCAATGCTGAGAATAAAACCAAAGGGAACAAGCCCTAAGATTAACTATTTTTACTGTGTTGGTATTTTGAATCGAAGTCCTTGGAGTATGCAAGGCATTTTGTCGTTTTCATATCAAATTTTCTAGAAACTCTACTCGTACAAGTCCTTGTGGTTTACAAAGCATTTTTGTAACGTGGATTGGATTATTTTTATGAACTTATTTGTATTTCACGCCATCTCTGATTTCATTCACGTAGTATCTTTCCTTGTCTTCTTTTATACTTCCATTAATATCCGATCATATTTGAATATGATAAAACCATATATGTATATTATATCGGATCAACGCATTTAAAAAGTATTTTATTTAAATACTTAATCAGTCTTGCATTTATCTGAGCCATTCAAATCCATTTGAAGGAAACAAGCGTTTAATAAGCCTTTAATCCATCATGTGTTTAGTATGTCTTTAATTTATACGATTCAATCAAAGGTAATCAATTTGAGGGCAACAAGTGCATAATAATATTTAATTTATTAGGTGTTTAATAAGTCTTTAATTCATCGGATCACAACCAATATAATATACCCCCAAATATTTACATTGTAGTAGAATAAAGTAAATATTTACAAAATGAGTTTACTCTAAGTATAACCTGAGATGCTCAATGTTCCAAAGATGCTTTAACAGGTTGCCTTCTTTTTCTTGGAGTTTGCATATTCCTTGCTTAACTCTTCCACATACGATGTATGGTCCTTCCCAATTCGGAGCCAACTTTCTGAACTGCTTCTCCTTAGTGTGCATGAATATTTTTCTCAATATTTTATCTCCAACTCGAAAATCTTTTCTTTTTTACTTTAAAGGCAAACCTTCTCCTCACCAAGCCTTGATAATGTACAATTTTAAAATATGCTTTCAGTCGTCATTCTTCAATTAAATCCAATTGAGCCCTCTTAGCTATCTTATTTTCTCTTTCGGAGTAATTTTGAACTCTGAAGGAAGGAAGAGTAGCTTTTATAGGTGTAATTGCATCCATCCCATAAACTAGAGAAAATGGAGATTCGTGCGTGGCTTTATGTTGAGTGGATCGATATGCCCATAGTACTTCTTGCAAGTAACTCGGCCATTTTCCAGCAGCTCCTTCTAAATTATTTTTAAAACCTGACAGAACTTTCTGATTTGCTACTTCAACTTGTCCATTGGCTTGGGTATAAAAAGAAAAAGAGAAAAAATGTTGAATTCCTCTAGATGCACAAAATATATTCATATATTTTTTATCGAACTGTGGACCATTATCTATGGTGATACGTTTGAGAATACTAAATCGGAAACATATGTTGGAGAGAATAAATTTAATGACTGTCTTCGATGTTATTCCAGACAAAGGTGCAACTTCTATCCATTTGGAGAAGTAATCTATTGCCACAATTATGGTTCGAACAATCCCCGAAGTCATTGGAAGTGGACTAACTAGATCAAGGCCCCATCTATCAAAAGGTATTCGCTCAGATATTAATTCTATGGGGACTGCTAGCACATGAATTGCATTTCCATATCTTTGTACATATCTCTTCGCCAAATCTTTAACATCTGCCATTATGGTAGGCCAATAATATCCTGCTAGTAAGACTCTTCTAGTCAAAACTTTATAACCACAATATGCTGACCTTTTGCCATCATCTAATTTCGATTGATCATTATGGGACTCACTGAATCCGAGGTAACATAGTAGAGGCCTACCGAATTTTTTATTTATAAAGAACCCCCCTTAAGACTAGGAAACCATGAGCTTTGTATATCACTTTCTTAGCCAATGCTTTATCTTGAGGTAGAATCCTGTTAGTAATAAGTTTTTGGATTTTATTCCTCCAACCTTTAGAGAGTATATCAGATATGTGCAGATTTCTCCTACTTCACGCTTGTGTCCTGTGGTTGCATCTATGGAAGGATATTATTGTATAAGAATCCAAGGGTATACTTCAGAGTATGCTATATTGGTTAAAGAATCTGACATGGCGTTTCCTGATTTGGGGATATGATCACATGTGACGCATTTAAACCCGATGGTGACTTTCTTTAGCACTTGTAAATATTTTATCAAGTGACATTTCATGGCTTCAAATTTCCCTTGACCCTGACAAGTAAGCAATTGAGAATCATTTATTAGTAGAAATCTTTTAGCCCCACATATGAGCTAACCTTAACCCATCCATGGCCGCTTCATATTCTGACTTATTGTTGGATGCTCTAAAGCCAAAACATATAACATGGTACATGGTATCACCATAAGGAGAAGTTAAGCAAATTCCAGCTCCACAATCCATTATAATAGAGCCACTATCAGTTTGGATTACCCATTCTTTTTTAAACTTACTGACTTGAGCTTATTCATGAGGCCTCTTATAATGAAATTCCACTAAAACATCAACTACGGCTTGAGCTTTGGATTGCCCATTCGTTTTAAAACTTACTGACTTGAGCTTATTCATGAGGCCTCTTAGAATGAAATTCCACTAAAACATCAACTACGGCTTGAGCTTTGATTGCAGTTTAAGGTGAAAAGTCAATATCATAATCTTCAAGCTCAACTGGTCTTTTAGTCATCATTCTCGATATATCAGCCTTTTGCAATATATTTTTATGGGGAAATGAAGTTCGAACTCTGACACAATGATACTGAAAGTAAGGCCTCATTTTTCTAGATCCTCAATGCTAAGGTTAAATTTTCCAATTTTAAGTATATTTTCTCAGCTTCCAACAAACTCTTGATTATATTGTAAACCAGAAGGGGATAATTATCCACTTCTCGTACCAAAACAGCTCTCACCGTATATTCCGACACTGCCAAATACATATAAAAAAAATCTTTTGAAAAAGTTTGAGCAACGTTTTCGGTGAAGAAAAATATTTCTTGATTTCAAGGAAAGACTGATCACGGTGAGGAGACCATTTAATATATTTATCATTCTTCAAAACTTGGAAAAACTTACCATATTTTTTTGACAAACTTGAAATAAATCGATTCAATGCAGTCAAACTTCTAGTTAATATCTAAAATTCTTTGGTATTTCGAGATGGATCCACGGCTAACAAATAATTTAACTGATCTGGGTCAGCCTGAGTCAATTTCTCACTTATAATATACCCTAAAAATTTACCAGATCGGGCTCCGAAGTTATTATAAGTGAGAAATTTACCAGATCGTATATGTACATTTCTCACTTATAATATATATCAGGGAACAAGTTATTGCACATCAGGGGACAATGTTTCTCAGAATATCTCCACCTTGATGTAAATTGTCAGGTTGAGGTCATGAACATAATTATCCTCGTAGACCTTAAGAATGATTTTGAGAGAGATGAAGGTAAATGGTTGAATTACCTTTAAAATGTATAATGGGCTTTTCGAATTACTCCTCGAGCATCAACCCAAGAATTATCTTTCGCTTTGGTTTTATAATGGATGTTGTGACTCCATATGAAGCCATATTTCCATCTCTTAGAGTGATAAATTATTCAAAAACCAATAACGATGAAGTTAGAAGAGACGAACTTAATTTAATAAAAGAGAAAAAATCAGATGCATATTTACATTCCTTGCACTATAAAACTCTAATGAGAAGTAGATATGCCTCCCAAGTCAAACGAAGAGAATTTAAGGTGGAGGATAAGGTTTTGAGGAAGGTGTTCTTACATATAAAAGAAAAAAAAACTTGGAAATTTAGGACCAAACTGGGAAAGACTGTATTTGGTAACCGAGAAGGTGAAGCCCATAACTTATCGGTTGAAAGATCAGGAGGGGAAATTGCTTCAACATCCATGGAATAATGAATACCTAATATTGTACCTAGAATAAATAGCTAAAAATTATATAAATTTGTAAATAATGTGATGAACATTTGCATACTATTTCTTACCCCAGTGACGTAATGACATGGTCATACAAAGACTTGTTCAAAAATTATAACAAAAGACGAAGAAAAAAGTTACACACAGAAACAAAAACTACAACACAATAGATCTAATGATTTTCTATGTAAGGATTCTTGTCAGACTCTTCTTTATAGAAATTATATGAGGAAATTGCTCCTTAAGAATCCTCACTTGAAGAATTTCGAGACTCATTGGATGAGCTTCCAATAGACTTTTTTCACTATCTCCAAGGGAGACGCCCACACGGTGATATTTCTCCATATTAAGGCCCCAGTAATTTCCCAAGTTCAAATCTAAAAAATGTAAATAGAGATCAAGGATCAGGACGGATCTCACTCTGGCATCTCAAGTGCACATTTTTCTCATACAATCGACAACATATGTAGATACAACGAATTTGTTATCCACCTCAGCTTGTTCTTTCATTTTCTCTAAATTATGGACATCCCATTCATAAGCTTCCTTAAAATTATTGTACATAGGAACGTATATATTTCTAACGAGAAATTAGTTCGATCTTCATTCAAACATTTTTTCTGGTTGTTCATTTGTTCTTGCAAAGACTGACCCTGCTCCTCGGTCACTTTTTTTAGTCTGATGACCTCCCCTTCAACCTGTGGGTCTTTTTCTTATAAAGTTAATTTTGTTGGTAAATTCAACTTGTTTCCCTCTTAAGTGGCACAATAGAAGAAACAAGTTTTTTGAGGCGAAGGACGAGTACATCATTTTTGTAAAGCTCCAAAGGTCGCCTAGTGCGATTGAACATTGACTGTTGATTTTCTAACATAAGATCTTATTAATTATCTTTATGAGGGTGACCATATAGGATTTGGTTATATTCAAGGTTCTCTTGACGTGGATTTTACTTCTCCACCTAATTTATACTTATCTTGGGTGGCCGCTTTAACTTACTTTTTTCTCCGAAGAATAATTATATGTCCTTTACTCAAAACCTTTAAACTGATAGTTTTATTTTCTTGGTCGTTTCCCACTGAATAAGCAGAACCATACATTTTCCTTTGTTATTTGAGTATGTCATGGTTGCCTGTTTGCCTTTCCTTTTTGCACCCTTGTCAGAATATTTCTTCCATGGATCTTCAGAGTTCTCATTCGTGACTAGGTGACTTGGAGCCCTTGATTTGACATGAAGAAGCACTAGAGTATCAGGAGCGTCCAACTTTCGCATTGCCTCATAAGGTGTTTGAGAGTATGAGTGGTTTTCAGATTTAACCTAAAAAAAACTATTCTCTAATCTTATTTTTCTCTTCGTAATACCCGATCAACCCTGTAAAATAAAGATGAGAAGTGAAGCGTTAAAATGTAAAATTACTCCAAGATCAATTTGGAAGATAACTAGTATACTTGTGTTTTTTAACCTCAATGAGAGACGATGTGGATTTGTTTCTGAAGCCTCCACCCCATTTTCCTAAAGTTCTGAGACGAAGAATAACTTTTAACTCTATTTTTATCAACCTCTAGGAGATCATGCACGATTTTTGATTTGTTGTCCATCGTGAGTGAATAGAAAAGACTTACAGATTCCTTGAAATAATAGTCAGGGCCATAAACTGATCCATTGAAAATTTGATCCCGAAGAGCCTCAAAGCTATGATACACACCATAAGAGTAAAACACAGGTTTGGGTCACTTGGCTGGGCCACAAGTCCACCAATTCGAAGAACCTTCCAACGACAGAGTCTAAGGAGAACCGAAGTTCCCAATTCAGTATTTCTGGATAGATTAATAGTTCATGATCCTCAGCGGACTACGAGGTCTCTCCTATTTTTGGGAAGTAAATGTGGATAGACTCTGGGATACCTTATCGATGTTGAAGTTTCCCTTATTTGGACTCTAAAAAGTACTCGTGCATTAATTTTTACATAACGATAAGGTATTTGTTATCAATTACATTATGATTATATTTGAGGATAGTGGCTACGTCTCGGGGAAATTCAACCTTAGATTTCTTCTTTTTTATTCTTCATGCTTTTTTCTTATTTTTTCCTTGGACTTCACATTTTCCCTCACATTCTTGGTAGCGATCCTCGTTGACTTTTTAGATATTTTAGTCACCTATGTTAGACTATATTTTGTTTTGAACCTCAATTCCATCAATGGGTTCATCAATCAATTTCATATGTATGACCTTGGTAATCAGAAGTCTGGACTAACGTTCGGTAGGTACCTTCGGAGGCCCAGCCAGGATCAAAGTAGCTTTCTGATGAGTCATTAAATCTTTATTTCCAGCCTCATTAGGTTTTTTTCCACCAAAACGCCAGCCCATTGGGATGTCTTAGATTTTTTTTTATAAATTTTCTCTTTTGAATGAGGAGAGCACTTTCTCTTTTTGAGCTTTTTGGGCTATTTGGAGTCTGTGTATTGAGCATCAGACTAACCCATCATAAGAAAACGAGTTCAGCTTATGGATTTCTCTGAATGGTGGATATTACATTTGTCTCTTTAAAGCGAGTCTGACGGGACGAATGAGGGCTCGACATCGAGGGTCGAATATCAGGATTCGAGCAAGATTATGGGAAATCTGATTCGGTCTATTTTTTTCTTTAGTGGCCAAGGTCCATAGCTGACAGTTTGACAATCTGTAAGGACACGAGCTCATCTTCAATGATCCATGTAACTTTCTTTTGTTTGGCTCTTTTAGTGATTGATAACCAACCACAGGCGGAGCCAGTTGGGGGGGGGGGGGGGGGGGTGGGGTCCTAGGAACACACCTGGTTCCACTAAATCATATGTTTAGTAACATATTTTATTTCTTGCCTTTTTCGTGTTGGTAAACATCCGGGTCAGGAACCAATTGGTCATGGGTTCGATCAGTTGTCTCCGTAACCTCTTTTAAGTCAAGTTATATTTTTTTATTTTATACAATATTATATATATATATATATATATATATATATATATATATATATATGTGAATTTCATATCGATTTTAATATATATTTGAATAAATTTAAAAAATAATATAAATTTATATGTGGATTTCATATAGATTTTAATATATATTTGAATAAATTTAAAAAATAATATAAATTTATATGTGGATTTCATATAGATTTTAATATATATTTGAATAAATTTAAAAAATAATATAAATTTATATGTGGATTTCATATAGATTTTAATATATATTTGAATAAATTTAAAAAATAATATAAATTTATATGTGGATTTCATATAGATTTTTAATATATATTTGATTTATTTTCGAATTTATAATATAAATCTATATTATTTTAATATAAATATACATGTTGATTTAAAAAATAATGTAAATTTATATAAATTTATATATTATTTTAATATAAATATACACGTTGATTTAAAAATAATGTAAATTTATATAAATTTATACAATCTTTTGAAACAATTTTATATATGTGAATTTCATATAGATTTTAATATATATTTGAATAAATTTAAAAAATAATATAAATTTATATGTGGATTTCATATAGATTTTAATATATATTTGAATAAATTTAAAAAATAATATAAATTTATATGTGGATTTCATATATATTTTTAATATATATTTGATTTATTTTCGAATTTATAATATAAATCTATATTATTTTAATATAAATATACATGTTGATTTAAAAAATAATGTAAATTTATATAAATTTATATATTATTTTAATATAAATATACACGTTGATTTAAAAATAATGTAAATTTATATAAATTTATACAATCTTTTGAAACAATTTTGGATAGCCGAGTTGGTTGAGTAAGACAAGCTAGTGATCAAAGGTTATGAGTGTGAGTCATTCTACATACGCTTTCTGGGCTCAGCCTGTCAGCTTGTGTGGTTTACCTTGGTTGGCATGCTATTGCGTCAGACTGATGGTTTACCCCGTGCGTCCTAATTGCATTCTCAGTAGCGGCCGCGGACTCTCTCCTATATGTTTTATATTACTATTCACTAGTTACAAATATTAACATTGGTTGATCTATATTTTATCTTAAGATAGCCGAGTTGGTTGAGTAAGACACACTAGTGATCAAAGGTTATGAGTGTGAGTCATTCTACATACGCTTTCTGGGCTCAACCTGCCAGCTTGTGTGGTTTACCTTGGTTTACAGGCTATTGCGTCAGACTAATGGTTTACCCCGTGCGTCCTAATTGTATTCTCAGTAGCGGCTGCAGACTCTCTCCTATATGTTTTATATTACTATTCACTAGTTACAAATATTAACATTGGTTGATCTATATTTTATCTTAAGACAGAGAAATGTAAAGTTCAATTTCAAAAGGTCCAGGACACCACTATGTTTCGATCCTAACTACGCCACTGTAACCAACCTCAAGCTTAGTTAGGACTAATTATATACAAAAGTTTCACGTATGAATAAGGATGTTATCTCGAATAAATAGTTTGGATAAATTCAAAGGGGCTAGGGAGTCTCGAGGAAATGATTTTTGAAGATAAAGTGATTTTACAACAGTGGAAACAGAGGAATGAATTTCTCTCTCCATCGCCAGATAAAGGTCGAAGCCAACTCCAACAAATCCAGTCCACTTGAGATCGTATGATTAAGCGCAACTCGAAAAACGTTGAAGCAACGTCCTCGATAACCCTCCCTCAAATATGTTTTACAAATATTAGGGGGTCATTGATTGATAACAATATGAAATATATAGCCGAATTGATAAATCAATTATTTATTAGGCCAATATTGGCTTTGTAACGTAAAATCAAAGAATGTGTATCATTGAGGGTGTTTCATATAGTAAGTAACAAGTATGTATAACTTAGTAAATTAATATGGTGGGATGTCCTAAAGTGGTCTAATTTGATAAAGTCTAAAGGCCCACCTCTAGTACTATATAAGACAATATAGCCTTTTGAGAAAGGGGGACAATTATTATATAATTACTATGTTAGAAGTTTCTCTCTAGAATATCCATGTTTTGCTATTTAGATGTCTCTCTAACTTTTCTGGCATTTCCAATTCTATTAAATTGGTGTTCTTCTCGTCGACCTCATCATCATACTCATCATGGATTGGCTTGTCAAATATCTAACCACTTTGATAATCATCTTCATAATCATCATATACTGGCTCCCGATGATATTTTGTATAATTGAATGGTAAGGACTCCTCCAGTTGGAGACTTCCATGGTATTTTTGAATCTCAGGTCTCATTTTTTTCATCAGGTTTGGGTATTCTTATTATAGTTGCGATCTCGAATGATGTTCATAGATTGGGTCGCGTCGATCCTGTTGAGGCAAGAGTCTCCTTCCACCCCTCTGAACTGATATAGATGCTTTAACTACCCAATATGTTGGCGTGGGATACAAGATCCACATCGAGATGACATCTGAGATGGTGGAAGAGGTTGACTACTAGTTTACATGAACTTACAGGTCGAATTGGGACCATAGTTTCATGAGACGGGACTACCGGATGAGAACTCAATCCATTTCCTCAAACACAAATGAAAGCTAGGAGCGTTCATAGAAATCACAAACCTACGAGACGCATGAGACACTTGAGATCTCGAGGTGCAAGAAATTCTAGGAGGAAGTATCGTTGAAACCACAAAACATTATCAGAGAATGGAAAAACCATATGTCCTGGATACGACAGTGGATATTAAATGAACTGAGCTTGATCCAGCAGCTCAACAACACGTTCTGAATCCTCAAACTGTCCCTCCTTCTATGGTTCAATAATATGTGTATTCTTCCGCTCCCGGACCATATATTGGGTTACTGCGTTTAAGATAAAACCACATAATGTATCATCATACAGTTTTGGGAAGGCACTAGTGTACGACAACCTTCACCAATGTTTCAAATAAGGTCGCAGTACCACGTGGACCCTTATTCGGCCTCATACGATCATTTGAAAGTCCTTTCTACAGTCGAGGTTATAGAAGGAAGTTCTGCTCGTTGATTTTAGAGATTTTGGTGGCTGATTTCTATCACATGATTCAAATTCAACCCAATTACCACATTTATATCTCTATAACACCTTTTTATTTATAGACCAAATTCTTATTTAACTATATTTAATAAATTTAATTCAATTACTTATTATTTTATTATTTTAAGATAATAACTAAAATGTATTTAACATACCGGTCCATAATTATTCCAACTGTTGCATATTCAAAAACTGATATCTTGAAAAACTATATTTGCAACAGTTCAGGAATGTATGAAACATATTTAAATGAATGTGAAGAACCATCATAAAACAAATGAATAACATAAAATATACTTATTTTTTAAAGGTGAGTTCGCGTTATACTATTTATGCACGGTATGTTACTTAGCAAATATATATTTATTTTAAAACAAAATAAAATTAAATATATGTAACACATAAATAACATTCGCAACGGGCTCAAGATAATAGATGCATGACCCTTATAGGATGAAACATTGTAGCCTAATTAGTAGTTGGCTAAACTATAGCCTAATGACTTTATTTATATATATATATATATATATTACATTTATTAATGAGAAAGACACATGATTATATTCTTTCATGGTATCAAATTAGGGTTAGGGTTTATCTTTTCTCGTTTACGCCGCCTACTATGTTACCGTATCCTCTACTCATTTCCGTCAACATAGGCGAATCCACTACCAAAAATTATTCTTCCTCTTTTTACTTTGCACTTGTTGTCTCTAACATCAAGACACATGTTCCCATCATTCTTGAGATGGAGAAAGTTCAATATGCCAATTGAGAAAATTTATTCAATGTTCATTATCACTCGCACCAAGTTCTTCATCATATTATCCCGTCAAAACCGGAGGAAGAGAAAGAAAAAGAGATGGGCCCTCTTATTGATGAACAAGAGATGTGGGATACCTTGGATGTTGTTGTGGTTCAATAGATATATTCCGCCATCTCCACTGATCTCTTTGGAAGAAACTAGCATGAAGGAGGCAGCGACTGAGGGTGATGATGCAATGATGGTGGCTACTCGTGAATCATATTATATTCCTAACCATCTTCCTCTAAGTCAGGGTCAATGGCAAACAAACCCAGAACCCCAGAAACAACAAACATCAAAATCATAGGAAATCTGGTGGTGGTTCGAGACAGACTACGACTATGGGTCATGGAAGTACTCGACGTGGAGGCTACCTGTGGTTAAAATTTAGTAGGTATTTCGTCTTGGGAGATGCTTCTTTATTGGGCTTGGATGTAGCCACCATGGACTGTACCACTCCACCCACACCTGACACAATCTTGGAGCACACCTACTGGACCACGACAGCCCGGAAACATGGGATCCAGACCCCAGCAACAACAACAGCAGGCATATACAGCCTCTCAGTGGACTTTGATGAATATAGAATCGCATATGCACATTATGTCTTTGTCACAAAAGGATCTGAACTGGTGTATGGACACCGAGGTAACTTCTCATATGGCATCCTCACAAGGTAATATCACATCTTATATTAATATGATAAAAATAATGGTGTTACTATTGGTAGTGGTCAGTCAGTTCTGATTCGTAGTTACGACCATACTTCATTACCTTCCCTGAACCCATTTTTGTCACTAAATCATGTCTTGCATGCACCTAAACTTATTAAAAATTTGGTGTCAGTTAAAAATTTTATAACTAATAATCATGTATCAGTGTTATTTGATCCTTTGGGTTTTCTATGCATGATTTACAGACGGGTACATGTCTAATAAGATGTGATAGTACAAACCCTATCTACCCTATCACTTCTTCTATTCCGACTATGACTGTTTCTTCCCCTGCATGCATTGCATCCACTCGTTAGCATGACCTTCTGGGTCAATAGAGAGACTCAATTTTAGCTATTATTCAGCAAAATAAATTGATTGATTATAATAGTCCATCTAAGTCTAATACTTGTCAATCATGTGTTTTTGGGAAACATATAAAGTTGTCTTTTGTTCCCTTAACTTCTACTACTTGCATGCCTTTTGATATTATTTATAGTGATCATTGGACTTCTCCATATTTGAATTCTTTGGGACATAGATATTATGTGCTTTTCTTAAGTGATTTCAGAATTCTTGTGTACTTTTCGTATTCCTAATAAAATATAAGTTTTCTTAATTTTTACAAAATTCCAAGCTCATATTCGTACCCAGTTTGAATAAGATATTAAAACCATACAATGCAACAATGGGGAAGAGTTTGATAATCATTATTTTTGGAAATTTCGTAAGTCTCATAGAATTTGTTTTCATTTTTCATGTCATCATACCTCCTCACAAAACGGGAAGGGTGAAAGAAAAAAATTATCCATTAATAATATTGTGCGCACACTTCTCATTCATGCATTTTTGTCACTTCATTTTTGGCATCATGCTGTTCACATGACAACACATATACTAAATATTATTCCAAGTAAATTTGTTGCCAATGATTCTCCTCTCTAAATTATCTACCATCGTGTTCCATCTTACTCTCACATTTGAGTTTTTGGGTAGTTGTGTTTTCCCCTATTTTCGTCCACTACCATTCAAGATTGAAAGCTCGTTCTACTCTTTGCCTTTTCTTGGGTTGTCCCAAAAATCATAGAGGATATAAGTGTTTTAATTTATACAGTCATAAAATTATTTTTTGTCGTCGTATTCAATTTGATGAAACCATTTTCCCTTTGCCAAAGTTCATTCATCTCATACGAGGGATTATGATTTTTGGGTAATGGTGTGTCTCTTTATTTCATCCATCAATACCAAAAACCACAACCTATTGTTCCTTCTCATGTTGTCCAGTCGGTTCCAACATCTCTTGTGGTTGATTCTTGCACAATACAACACCTCTCGGTTTCCTCACCATCTTCATCATCACCTAATTATGGGCGACATTCAACACTAGTTCTGTTGACACGTCCCTCTTAGCTTGTTATACATCGAGTACAACATCTTATCACTTACAGCCGATATGGTATTTTCAAGCCTTAAACTATCTTTGACCCATCTCCGGATCATACCACCATGGTTACGCCGTCATCTTTACCTCGTAATCATGTGGCTTTCCTTCGTGAACCAAATTGGAAATTGGCTATGGCCGATGAATTTGATGCTCTTATTAAAAATAAAACGTGAGGTTTGGTGCCCTGCCCCGAATGTTAATGTTATTCGTTCTATGTGGATTTTTACTAGTAAATTCAAATCTGATGGTTCATTTGAGAGGCATAAAGCCCGCATTATGGTTGGTGGAAAAACTCGGCACGTTGGCATTGATTGTGTAGAGACTTTAAGTTTGATGGTGAAACCCGCTACCATTCGTAAAATTGTCAATATCTCCTTATTAGAGCAATGGTTGATTCATTAGTTAAATGTCAATAATGTTTTCTTGTATGGACACTAGAAGGAGACTGTTTATATGCATCAACCTATGGGATTTTAAGACCCGGTGCATCCAGATTATCTCTGTTTATTGCGGAAATCCTTGTATGGTCTTAAGCATGCCTCTCAGACGTGGTATAAAAGATTTTTTGATTTTGTTGCCAATATCGGTTTCTCTAATAGTAAATCGATACTTCATTGTTTATCTACAAATATGGGTCAATATGGCTTAGTTGTTATTATACGTTGATGACAATATATTGACTTCCTCATATGATACTTTCTGCTAAACCATCATGGCCCATCTTAGCTCTGAATTTCCAATGAAGGATTTAAGGCTCTTGCACTATTTCCTTGGCATATGTATGACTTGACACAAGGGCGGATTGTTTTTATGTCAACAAAAATATGTTGAGGACATTATCTAACGGGTTGGAATGAGTTCTTCTAAGGTGACTCTCTCTCATGTTGACACAAAGCCAAAAGTTAGTGTCACTAAAAATGAGTTGTTTTCCAATCCTACATTGTACCGCAACCTTGCTAGTGCACTCCAAAATCTTACATTTACCCAGCTGAATATCTCTTACGATGTCTAACAAATTTATCTAACATATGCATGATCCTCAAGACGAACATATGGATGCTTTAAAGAAACTCATTCGGTATATTCAAGGAACTCTACATCGTAGACTGCATATCTCTCCTTCTTCCATTACATCTCTTATCTCGTATACAAATGCGGATTGGGGAGGGTGTCCGCATACTCCGCGTTCCACCTCTGGATACTGCGTCTTCTTAGGTGACGAAATTCTCGATCTAGTGCAGAAGCTGAATACATAGGGGTAATAAATTTTGTTGTTAATTCTTGTTGGCCGCGTAATCTTTTTTTGGAACTCTATTGTCCAATAGGTAAAGCTACATTGGTGTATTGTGATAATGTGTGTGTTATTTATCCTTTTGGGAATTCGTCCAACACCAGCGCATGAAGCATATTGAAATGGATATCCATTTTGTTCCAGAAAAAGTGGTGCAAGGTGCAGTTCGGGTTCGCCACGTGCCTTCTATGTACCAGGTTGCCGATATTTCACAAAGAGTTGTTTCTTGTCTTATTTGACAATTTTTGGAGTAGTCTCAATATTCGTGAAGCTCCAGTTTCGACTCTGGGGGAGTGATAGAATACAAAATATTTGTATATTTAGTATATTTTATTGCATAATTAGTAATTTCCTAAATTATAGCATAATTAGTAGTTGAATCAGGCTATCCATAATACTGTTTGAATCTTTACTTTTAATTCCTGATTGCTTGAATCAAGCTTGAAGTTCTCTCGGTTACTGGTTATGTTAAAATAGTTGTTAGTATTCCTCTCAATAAAGCGACAAATGTTATTTTGAGTTGAAGTTAAAGGAATGAATGAAACTTCATTCTTCCTTTTATAGGCAAACGCAATTAGAAATTATAGTTGTATAAAGCCCATTACTTTTACAACTTTTTGATTGGGGACCACAACTACTAAATTAAAAACAAATTAGTCTCTCAATTATTAGTTAGGCTTTAGTGTTTGAGATTTGGACCCAATCCTTTACAGTGTTCAAATTCAACCCGGTTACCACACTTACACCTCCATGACGCCTTTTTACCGATAGACTGAATTCTTATTTAATACAATTAATATGATTATTTATTATTGAACTACTTTATGGAAATGATTAAATATATTTAACACACCGCTTGATACTTATTTCAATAGAAGTAAGTTCAAAGAGATTGATATCGTAAAAAAAGCTATATTTACAACGGTTTGGAAACATGTGAGACTGATGTGTACGTAAGTGGACATGGAAGACGATTATGACACAAATGACGAACATGAAAAATTAGTTATTAATTTTATAAGGAGATAAAGTTGGTAGTATTAGTTATTAATTTTATAAGGACATGATAAATTAGTTATAATTAGTTATTTTACGTTAATAACCAAAATGTATTTAACGTACCGATCTATAATTTCCCACGGAGTAGCCGAGTTGGTTAAGTAAGGCATGTTTGTGACCAAAGGTCACGAGTTCGAGTCCCTCTACATACGCTTTCTTGGCTAAGCCTATCACCTTGTGTGGTTTACTTTCTGGCGTTGGTTTGTAGGCTATTGTATCAGACTGAGGGTTTACCCTGTGCCCACTCATACACTTTCAGTAGCGGCTGCGGGTTCCCTCAAAAAACAAATACCGTTCTAAAATTATCCCAATGGTTACAAGTTCAAAGCTATGATATTTTGAAGAACTATTTATGGGACAGTTCGAAATATAATGAAGAACAATCGTAAAACAAATGAATAACATAAAATATAGTTAGATATTTTTGAAGGCGAGTTGGCGTTATACTATTTATTTAAGCAAGGTCTGTGACTTAGAAAATATAATTTTTATTATATATGGTTCTCTAAATTTTGATATTTGGATGAGGAATTGAGAATACGATTGTGAATGGAATATCGATGCATGGTGCCTTTATATATAGACCTTTTCATAAATGATTAAGCATTTTAAGAAGCAATTTTAACTCGTTTGGAAAAGTCTTGTTGTTGTTGTTGTTGCTGTTGCTGTTGTTGTTGTTGCTGTTGACATCATGTACTAAACAATAACAGAAAGTAATAAATATTATAAATGAAATACTTAATAATGTATGAGACTATGATTTCCCTCTTATATGCCCACAAAGTTTTTCTTCCACTAAACATCCCAGAATCTATAAGTGTTTCAAACAAATTTTTCGTTAGGTTTAAGATTAATGTACTGATTTTCGATGACTAGTTCTAAATATATTAGTATAATAAGTTACTTTTTCACACTTTAAAGAAACTGATCATAACATTATTCCATGAACCATCATACTTGATTTACTAGTAATCACTAGTTTATATATAAAACTTTTAGCTCGTTTACAATAATGGTTCCATACTACAGGTTTCAAATACTTTAACTTGTCAATGATTTACAATTAAGGTAAAATATGGGCATAAAAAGACTAAACGATTTCTATGAACAATATATGGTATTTTGGACATCCCTACATAAGAACGTTTGTGTATAACGTTTTGAATTTGTTCCAAAATTTATATTTTTATGCATCTAATTTCCTTTATCTAGAATGTTTACCTTTGATATATGCAACACTTATTCAAATAATTAGAATATTTATGAGAGTCAGTTACACATAATGTAATTAGCTTGTCTACATTATTTTGAGAAATATGACCTCAATACTTATGAAAATATGCTTGCGAATGATATGTCACGAGTAGCTCCCAAACTTGCATATGGAGCAATGACTTCCAAATACTAGGTGAGACTGAAGCCCACTATTGTATCCGAAAAGGGTTTGAGGCCGATGGATACAGACCCCGAGGGTAGGATGATGACCCAAGTGTAAGAAATTATGATTTCTAGCTCTTCCAATGTAGGGATGATATTGTAATTAGACTAGCTCGTGCCAAATGATGAGATATGATAAAAATAGTTTATGACATTTGAGATATAACGCGGAGCTCGAATGTAGAAATCTGAGGTCACCCGAGAAACAGTGCACGAACCCGTTAGATCAGCCAACCTATCCAATGAGGGCTTCTTTGACTAGTCGTGGGACCATGTTGAAGTCTGTTGTCAGTGATAATGAGATATGAATATTTTCACTCACCTCTGATTATAAATATGCAGAGAAAGGAAAATAGTCCTCCAATTTATCCCTGGTAGGCTAATGGGATGAGAGTATATACAATTATCATAAATGTCAAGAGTATTTGATCTCATCAAGGTTTTAAGAGGTCTTTAATCAATTATTGGTGCAATTAAAACAACATAGCACACGGGCCAAGAGATTTATGTTTGATAAGGACCGAATTCTGTGAAAGGACAGTTAGACGAATAAATTATTGAACCAAAATTTACTTTATGATGCTTATTTAATAAAAATATAATATAATAGGTATTTAATGTAATAACGAGTTCGAGTTATATGGTCTTGGGTTATCCAAAGAGTCTAATGAATAATATAAACCTACTAGGTCCAATAGTATATATAAAGCTTTGATTTTGGCCTTAGGAAATTTAAAACTTCATGTATTTCTCAACACAAAATTTCAGAGCTTTTGTCTTTATAATTTGTATAATAAGCTACTCAATTATCTCCAAAACTCATTTAAAGTTTATTTATTTCATTTCCTTATGATAAAAATACCTTCCAAAAATCTTTGACACAATCAGTGGCGGTAACAACGAAAGCCTTCATAGGTACACGAATAAAAACGTCTGAAACCTTAGATCTTTTAAGTTTATCTTTGGAATATAGCAAATGATGGATTTTGATATACAGGTAAATCTTGTAAAAACGATTGAGAGAAACGTGATCGGAAAATATTCTGATCAATTGGCTTTGGAAGCTCAACTACCACATACAAATAACAAAAAACATGAATGATTAATCATAAAAGGATAGCGTGACCAATTGCATGAGGTCATCGAGGAACTGAGATCCCAAACAGAAGTAATAATATCAAAAATGTCTATCAAGTATGGTTCGCTCGGAAGTCTAAAATCTTGGAGAACAAAAAGGCTGCAATGAAGAAACTATAAACTTAAATGTTTAACATAACCAAGAAAAATATTGAAGAGGTCAATCAAACAAAAGCCAATATTTTTTTAAAATGAAGAAGTACCAGGTATCGCTATAGTCTTTCATATTCTAGTGAGTATTCTGTACCTAAGTTCAATGAACTTCTATATTTCCCGAATAGGGATCACTATCATGAAAAGAAAATAAATCATGTTGGTAAGCATTACTCGAATAAACATACCTATAGGTATCAAAACCGGGAACATGAGTAAAGGTCAAAGAAACAACGTACCTCCTCGGATAAGCAAGAACCTTTAAACAAGAAATAAAGAATAAGAATTGAGATAAGGGTCGAATGACAGCAGTCAATCTGGGAAAGTCTAGATTTATTGCAATAGGGCTTAGGGAGCCAAATTTATGACTACCAAGTAAATAGTCAGTTTACGGTCCGGTCCGAGAAAGGTCTTTATGCAACACACAATGATCATCACTAGTATAGTTAGGGACATAATTGGAGGAATTATTTCATACCCACATAAATTCTCTTCGGACACTTACCAAAGAGGTTTAACGTATCTAAAATTGAAACATTTGATGGAATCAAAGATTTAGAGAGCCATCTATAGGAATTCAAGAACTTTATAATGAATGACAACGATGTTGATAAGTTTTTATGTCGGTCTTTCTTCCAAACTTTTAAATTTAGTGCTTTAAAATTGTACAACTAGTTTCAACATGGTTAATCAAGAATTTTGATATGTTATGTACTGCATTCCGAAGACAGTTTTATGAAGACACAATAATTCAATGTCGCTAGTTGATTAGTGAGAGTTTGAAATATTACACTAAACGATTCGTATACATAAAGAATAGCTTGGATGATTTCTATGAGAAAGTGGCTATAACTTCTTTCAAGTAAGGCTTTCTCTATGGATAATTGGATATGACCATGAAAAAAGCTTTAACATTTGGAGGTTTGTTAGCTCAAGTTGAGAAACAAATCAAAATGCAAGAGTCAAAAAAATTAAAATTGATCCATTTGCAAAGATAGTCTCCACAATCTTTTGTCTCGAGCTATTAAAAAAACAGTTCCAAAAATGTTCAGCCTTAGGCAATTACTTATTTTCGTCTGAATGACACAAGTTAGACTCGTCCTTGACTTAGAGTAAATCAACACCCACAAGGTCAATTGTACAGATCTAGAGCAAATCAATGAGTTAAACACGATAAATATGTTGAGCCAACAGATAGAGTTGTTGCTATGTTTAACAAGAAAATGAATTTTATTCAATTTAGAAAACCAATTCCAATCAAAATTCCGAGGAAAAATCGAAATAGCCGGTTCCGCAAGTATCATAAAGATATGGACTACGATACAAAAGATTGCATCACTTTGAAAAACATATCCAAACCTTAATTGAGGATGGAAAACTGACCACTTCTATCAAAGCATAATCTGAGGATTGGCAGCAAGCTCTAGTTAGCAATCGAGCTATAGCCTGAAGGAAGGCAATAAAAGCTTCCCCGAAGAAAATTATTATAACCGAACCCTATAATGAGTCTGATGTGTATTTTGAGTATCTCGACCCCTTATCCTGACCAAACCAGTATTATGGTGATTGATGAACCTAACAAGAAAGAGGCATGTTGTAAGTTTGGAGACTTAGTTAGAATTAAATGTTTCCACCAAAAGTTTTCTTAGATCTAATATTGTTTATTGTGTTTGATGGTGATGATTTGAGAGATGTTGTTGGGGAATACGAGGATACATTGGTTATCAAAACGGGAATTAAGGGGAATAAAATGCGAAGACTCCTGATTGATATGGGTAGCTCAACAAACATCTTGTTCATGTCTATCATACTACATTCAAATAGAATAATAGTGGGATTTATGAAGATCTTTGCGGATGTAATTGGAGAATTTGAAGGATATGCACTACTAGGAAGAGGACCTTTTTGGGACATCATGGTTGTCAAGAATGTATACCGTCAACGTCATTGTCCATCAGTGTTTGAAGTATGCTATTATGGATCATGTCAGAGTTGTCCGTTACAACCAGAATGTTTTTGTACAATGTTACAGTACTGCTTTGACTCTTAAAACAATGTAGAGTGCGGAAACCAAAAAAGAATAACAATTATCTGAGTCCACTTTGGAGTCAAAATCTATAGATAATCCGAGACAAACACCTACTTTGGTAATTCTTGATAATGATATCTCGGTATATACTTTTCTAAATGGAAAAAGTATGACGATTGCAGCTCGGTACCGCCAGTCATAAGGGAACAACTACTACACATCTTTTCCTAGTGTACCGAGGATGTAATATGCGTCTATAAAAGTGTTATTTTCCATAAACTATTAGTGCGATCAAATGTATGCCATATTATCTAGAAACAAAGAGGTTTTTTTAGCCAAATAGTCTCAAGAAATTGTAGTAGAGGTAGATCGATTTAAAAAATGAGGCATATTTGGGTGTCTCAATACCCATTGTTGATAGCAGACCCGATGCTCATCAAAAATAAAAAAGAAGATAAATAAAGCATGTGTATATTTAGTTTATGAATTAAACAGGACTTGTCCGAAGGATCCTTTACTGTCCCTAGAATTGACCAGTTTATACACTCGACTTCAGGCAATAAATTCTTATCGTTCGTGGACGCTTTTGTGGGGTATAACCATATACAAATAGATATGAGGGACAAAGACAACACCGCATTTATAATGGGTACGGGACTCACTACTTCAAAGTAATACCATTTGGTTTACAAAATGTTGGGGCTACTTATTAGTGATGGTATATAAGGCCTTCACTATCCAGACCAGAAGAAATACTGAAGTTCATATTAATGATATGATTCAAAAAGTATAAGAGATGTGGATCATTCCTCCGCTCTGAAGGAAAATTATTCTAATCTGGAAACCATTAACTTAAAATTGAACCTAGAAGAGTGTATATTTGGATTTCAGTCCGGAAACGTCTTGGGTTATATTATAAGTGAAAAAGGAATTCAACCTGACCCAGTAGAGTTAAAACCTTTAAACACCATGGCCCCTCCAACGTCCATAAAAAAGTACAAATTTTAACTAGAAGGTTAGAAAATTTAAACATATTTATGTAAAGGTCTTCAGATAAGTGTACACCATTTTTCCAAGTACTAAGAAAGGATAATAGGTTCAATTCGAGTCCAAAGTGTGATGAAATCTTTATAAAAATAAAAGAACAATTTTGAGCAAACCAATTATGGGAGAAGAGCTATTTATCTCATAACAGTGTCAGATTATGCATTAACTACGGTTTTGGTAAGAGAAGTTTAAGATTATCCGCGCCTAATTTATTATATAAGAAAAATATTATTATATGCTAAAAATGATACTTAAAGCTGGAAAATGAGCTTTAGCTCTAGTAGTTGCAACACGAAAAACTAAGCCATATTTCCAAACTTATTCCATTGTTGTTCAAACTTGTTTTCTATTTAAAAACTATTGCAAAAACCAGCTATATAAGGTCGGATAAATATATGGTCAGTGGAATTAGGATATTATAATACCAAATTTTATCATTGAACAACAATTAAGGCACAAGCTTTGGTAGACTTTCTAGTCGAGTTTCATTTCGAGAAACCAGAGCATGGGCTGGATATTAATAAACCTTTGAATGAGTGGGCAATTCAAACTTATGGGGGCTTAAATATTTTTGTCCATGGAGTTGGGGTTCACTTGGTATGTTCATCCATATATTCAATACACCAAGGGATAAAATTTTGTTTCAAAGCATCAAACAATGCTGCAGAGTACTAGGCAGCCTTGGCAAGGTTAAGGCTTGCGCAAATATGTGGTTTAGGTTAAGGCTTGCGCAAATATGTGGTTTCAAAACGTTCGTCTACTATGTGATTTAAAGATTCTTGTTAATCACGCCTCATATAAATCCAAAGTAAGAAAAAATTGATTATTAATATACCTAAAAGCATTGAAAGAGCATTAGCTTTCTTTGAACATATTACGTACAAATACATTTGTTGGGCCCAAAATTCGATGGTTGATTACTTAACTACTATTGCATATACAGAAAGGTATCTATGCATACTGGTACAAGATCACCGTTTGATGGAATCAATCTCCAAGAAAAAGTTAAGTACTCAAGAGATATTCCAAATTTAGACAAATTTCAAGAAAGATTCGAGGTATGAGAAATAATTTATAAGTATAGGGACTTTTCTAGTTGATAATGCGTTAGCTAAAAGCTAAAATTGAAGGCATATGGTTTCATAGTCCTCGCAGATAACTATCTAAAAAATCTGTAGTTCAACCACTATTGTGTTACCTCAGAACTAACGAATCACAAATGATGTTATCTGAATTACACAACATAGAAGGTTTTGTTCATTGTGGTTATAAAGCGTTAACAAAAAGGGTTTGTTGGTCGCATAATATTGGTCTTCTACCATTGAAGATGCCAAATATTTAGTCCGAAGATATGAACCCTGCCAACGATTTGCGAATAAAAGACATGTATCAATTGTACGATTTAAGTCAATATTTGAGGCGTTGTCTTTCAACATATGGGTTGGACCATTACCCATGGCATCCGGAGGGAACTAGACCAAGGATATTTCTTTAAATGGATGGAAGCAAAGCCTCTATCTTGAGCAAAAAACTATTATTAAATTTATCACACTAATATATGTTATAGTTCAAAATTCTAAGAACCATTACCACATACAATGACCCTCAATTTGAAAACAAGGACGTGTAAGCAGTTTATTCCTTCAGAGGAGTTCAGTACTTTTTTCATCTTTTTTTCATCTTCTGGATAACGGTCAAGTAGTGAAAAATAGAATCATCCTCGATTGCTTGAAAAATTTTAGATAGGAAAACAAAAAAATGGTCAAATTAATTACAAAAAATATTATGGTCTTACCAAACCACACCCCGAACAAAAAATCTCTTTTTGCACTGGTTTAAGGGATGAATGTGGTAACACCAACATAGTTTACTCTCCCATCTTTTTGAATCGTTAATTACTCCGAGAGTGAAATTATACAGGTAGAAAAGCTGAGCTAGATTTAATTAAGGAAAAAAGAACATGGGTGCATTTTAGATCTTATTATGATCAAACCTTGATGATAATCAATTATGCATCTCAGGCCCAAAGGAGAGAATTCTTTTATTCAGTTATGGAAAGAGTTAAGACTTGAACTTATCGGTTGGTAGATCAAGAACATAACACCCTTCGACACCCATAATATTTTGAGCACTTAAAGACTATATCTGGAATGATTGTAAAACCAACATTGTGTACGATTTTCAAATTTTATGATATAATATCCGACGACACACTTTTTCCTACCCTAGTGGTGCGGGGAGGTTTAAATGAGATGTCCGATTAAGTTATATTTTATAAATATTTTAATTTTTATATTCCTATCTTGTTATTGATAGACCTAGATATTTGTGATCCTAAGTTTAAAAAAATTTAAAAGGTCCCAATACTAGTTAGTCACGATTGAAAGTTTCCAACCCTAGTTGGTCACAATTAAAAGTTTCCAACACTATTTGGTCATAACTAGGGATGGATGCGAGTATTATTAAAACCGTAATCCATTCCGTATTTATTTTTTTAAACCCGTCGTATTAGGGTACCCGTTCGGGTAAGAGATGTTTTTTCCACGTCTGAACCCGTCAGGTTTGGGTATCCACCTGTCGGTACCTATTAATCATTTATTTATTTATAAAATATTTTTTCGTAATTAACTTTCCTATGAAAATTTAAAAAACCCAAAATAGCAGATAATTATAATATATAGTATAAAAACTCTTAAATTTAATAAAAAATCTAAAAATCTATTAACAAATTTCAAAATTTAGTAATAAATTTAGAAAATATGTTTATTATTTACTATTCGTATTTATTTAAATTTTTAATAAATTGTATTTTTTAAATATATTAATTTATTAAATAATACTTTAAAAAATATTCGATTTAAATCTTTATACTTGTTAAATATGAGCTAATTTAAAATAATTTTAAATCTAATATAGTATATATAATGATAAAACTATAAAAAAATACATAAATTATAAAGAATAAGAAACAAGTTGAATCACATTATATAATATAAATTTTAGAATTCATAAAATAATAATATATCATGCATGAATTTTTTTAATTTAGAATAACTAACAAATATAGTGTAGATGGGTTTTGAGTTTTCTTCTCAGAAATGTTTTAAACCAATAACTCATCATAAACCCGACGGGGAGTAAATTTTCAAACCCACAACCCATATGTGTGAAATGTTTAAACATAAGGTCAGCCTGGGTCGAGTATTTTTAGGTTCATAAAATATTTTCATCTCTAGTCACAACTAAAAGGTTACAACACTAGTTGGTCAAGTGTAAAAGATCCAACACTTGTTGGTCACAATTAAAAGGCTCTAACACTAGTTGGTCAAATGTAAATGATCCAATATTAGTTTCTCACTCCTAAAAGGTTCTAATGTTAGTTGGTTGGGTTCGAAAGATTGATAGTCTAGTTTGAATTTTATTTTTGTGAATGGATGAGATTTGATTATCCTTAATTACGAAGAATCCGACTACAAAATTGTTGAATACTAAATGTGTTTCAAGGTGATAAGTACAAAAGAAAACCATGTCATATTGATAAATTCTGATGCAACTTATAAAATACTTTGGCCATACCAGGGGCTTAGAAAAAATAATAATACAAATCAAATGTGACACTTTTTTCTTTGGGACTTTTCGGTTGTTGATCTTCGTAGGAGCTCCTACATTCGGAATCATTTCCTTCATTATCAGAGGCCCTATATTACCCCTCCATATACAGTATGGTGCTCAGCTCATATACAAAAGAGATGCAGTACGACGATCTCCTTCAGGTACCAAATTTCAGAAAAATCTGAGGTTGAGATTCGAGAATGTTTTGTGGAAGCTAATAATTGTGTCAGATTTAGTCCGAACATCCTATTTCTAAAAGAATATTAAGAACTTCTCAACATATACATCGACCACATCCTCTTGCTCTTTCGTAGCATGTTTTTTGAAATCTCTTAACTCATCCTCAACTTTCTTAGCATACGCTTTCTGTTCGTCCACGTCATAATGAAACATATCCATTAGATTTGTTTGCTCCATATCCTCATCTTTGTATTTCTGAGCTTCTTTTGTCCATGAGGGCTTTAACTAAGAAATCTTCTTTTGATGAGTGATTTTTTTGCTTTATAAGATCTTCTTCAATATAGACTAGTCGACTTTCTAAACTATCAGCATGATTCCTCTGATCTTTGGATGCTTTCTTATGAAGCTCACATTCTTCTCGACAGAGTACAATGGCCTCCATGTGTTTTTGTAATTATATTTTCAATAGAGGAATAGGCTCGCTGGAAGTAAGAGAGTCTTTATTTGGTTATGTCATCGTTCAAATCTTTATTTCTTGCGTCGCTGGAAGTAAGAGAGTTTTGGAGACCTTCGGATTTGGATCTTTCAGCAACTAACTCATTAGTGTGATCAGTTTTGAGTTTATTCATCTCTTGTTGATGAGAAGCAATCAACTCTTCTTTTCAGCAAAATGTGTTGTTTGTAGATAATTTTTCATGAAGAAAGCGCCTCGAATAATCTCAGTCCTTGCTAATTTGTACATATGAAATTCTTCGACCACCTTACGTTTAAAATTTCCTATTAGCTGTTCATCTTCAGCAAGACCTTTGTAGCGGACCATGTCTTTAGTCAATTGCTCCAGATTGTCTTGAGAAGCTTCGACTTATGAAGCAAGTGCTTTTCCTGCAGCATTGAGATAGGTAAATGGTTGAAATGCAGCAAAGATTGTAGGATTAGGTGGACGAGGATTTTGTTGAGTTTCAACAGTTGTGATTTCTTCTTCATTGACCAATGTGTATTCAGTAATTTTGGCTTGTTTCTTTTTCTTTCCATGAGAACTGGAGGAAGCTTTTTTTCTTCTAAGATTGTTCTTGATCTTTTCCTTCTTCGATGGGTGAAAGGGTTTTCTCTCTTGCTTTTCTTTTCGAGGATTGGGATTTGACGAAGGTGAAGGGCTAGCACCAGATGTACTAGGTTCCTTTTTACCTTTCTTTTCCTTGTTAGCCTTTTCTTTTTTATTTTTTGGCAGATGATTTTCCAACCTGTTACGGATAGTGAGGAATACTTTGCAGTCAGGATGAACTAACCTTTTGCAGGATATTTTGGGATTGGGCTATTCCATCAAATTTCGATGAGGCAAGGCTCCTTCTGTGATCGGAAACAGATGGCTATTAAAGAAGTTGATCGATTGGAAGACGGTGTGGAAAGCGATATTTTACTCTTGCTCGGTCAAGGCGGCAAGTTTCTTGAAAATATCCTTAGTGGTTGGTCGACGTATTCAATATCGCCTCGGAATTTTTGGAATAATCATGCAAGTAGATAATTAAGGAGGAAGACAATAGATGGAATTTATTTCAGAGTGTATAATTTTTGAAGTACTTACAGTTGCTTCTCCATATGGGATTTAGCTTTGATGGGTTGGCATCAGAAATCTTCTTGCCATTCTCCCATGCTCCTGAGATGAAGATAAACTTTTGCTTCCAGAATTTATCAGCTTCCAAGAGATCATCGATGATTTTTAAGTCATCCACCAGAGTGAGGTAATAGAAAGAGAGCTTCGGAGCTTTCAATAATTGGGTTAACAAGATGAAATCCTTAGTGCTGATTGGAATCTTAGATAACCGAGATGCCATTATTACTGATATAAGAGTGAACCATTGATTCGGTGTCACTTGACTAAGGCATAGGTTGAGAAGTTTGAAGTATTCCACGATCATAGGATCCAATGGAAACTGAAGACCCCAATTGATGATTTTGGGGTAGACCACCAACTCATCGTCTTTGCAGTCTAACGGAGTTTCTCCTTCCTTAGGCAGTCGAATTTTGATTTTAGTTCCCATTCCCTATTGATTTTTTAAATCCGAAGCTTGGCTCTCTTGGTAATATATGTATCGAACCTTTTTTAGTTGAATGATGTAATTAACATCGAGATCTCTTAAATTTCTGCCGATAGCAGCTCTTTCTTCTTCAGAAATAAATCCTGGTTCTTTTTTTTTCGAGGCCTACGGGTATTCTTATCCATGTTAGTTTCCGAATTTCCATCATCAGATTCAGCCTCATGATCAGTTATGCTAGCCTCAGAATCAGCTTCATTGGCTCCTGATATTTATTCTCTAGTTTGGGAAGGATTTTGTTGAGACAATGGATCATCAGTTTATGGTGAAGGATTATTTTATTGAGAAACCTCCTCGATTATCTCTCTCCAAGGAGAAGCCTGAGTAGCTGGATTTGAAGAGGGAGGAGTTGGAACTATTTCTGAATCGTCTCCCATGGCTATAAAAGTTTTTCTTTTTCTGATTGATGAAGGATGA
Source organism: Limnanthes douglasii subsp. nivea (assembly GCA_036936605.1). Lineage (NCBI taxonomy): Eukaryota > Viridiplantae > Streptophyta > Magnoliopsida > Brassicales > Limnanthaceae > Limnanthes > Limnanthes douglasii. The sequence goes on along the minus strand of JAUPFV010000003.1, from coordinate 78,553,895 downwards.
GTCAAAGAGGGAGTATTTGAAATTGGTTTTGAGGAAGATTTGTTCGATTCTTCACTAATCAAAGGAGAAACTTTAATTTGTGAAGAAGAGACTCGAGGTGTTTTACGCGCTAGAGCTTTGGAAGAGGGACGATCTTCAGTTATTGGAGAATGAGAGAAAGCAGGAATTTTGGTTGTCGAAATTACCATAGTAAGTTTTTTTGTGGTTGTTCCAACAGGAGCGTTGTTGGTTAATCCGACAACTTTATATTCATCCACTCTTTGGGTGATGCAAAAATGGTCGTATGATCTGAAGACTAAATTGTTGTATGGTTCTAGAGATTTTAGTTTTTTGGGTATGTTAGTCTTGGATTTTCTGTTTTTTGAATTTTTTCTCATAAATCGGATGAAGATTTACCAGAGAAGATGAGTATTGATGAGAAAGTTTGAGTTTTCTGATGAAGATATTGAAAAAGATGAAGAATACGTTGAACGTAGACAAGTGTTTGGATTTTCTCTCAAGTGATTTGTGTTGTGAGAGTAAAAAATGAGGCTACTGAATAATTTATAGAAAGTCAGGAAGACTTGTGAAGTAGAAATGACTCTATGATGATAGGGCAGAATACAAAGCGGTGAGAAAGTTAGGAGTACGACATCTATCAGACTAAGTATTTAACTATGGGTCTAGTAGCTAGATAGTCATGATGGATTTAATTGGTAATATGAAACGGTTAAATTTGTGTACACTTTTGATGAAATTCGATGATTACGTTTTGAAGCTACTTCCATAATGACTCGAGGAGAAAGAAAAGAAAATTATTATGTTACAGAATAATTCGATAACTGTTTTTTTTTACTTCGAATTTGCATCTTCTATTGATTTTTGGACTTCGAGTTTTATACAGAGTATTTGGCTTCGAGTTTGTATCACAACGACTGATACGACATATGGAAGAATTCGAAGATATTTTAGTTCTCATTCATTTACTGACATGCGAACTAGGGGGGCTACTGATATGGAAGTAGGATTTTAAGGACTAAACTGTAAATAATATAAGTTTAAGGACTAAATTATAAATAATGTAAGCTTAAGAGAACAATTGTGACTGTGTAATATTGTTAAAAACTAAGGGTAATTTGTCTTTTTTTGTAACCGTTTTCAGTTTAAGGCTAAGTCTTGGCTCCTCTATATAAAGGGCAAGGCTAACCTAATAAAGGGGTTGAACACATTTTCTATTTTACTAATTTGCACTTAGACTTTCTCTCTCTAAAAACTATCTCTCTCTAAAATTCGCATATAACAATTTCCTAAGGCAACATTCTTAGTATCTGAACTCACCACAGTGTAGTTCTGAATGTTGGAACTACCAACTCTTTATGAGGCTGGATGCTCAGACAGAATTAGGTTTGAAAAAGTCTATTGGAACCTAAAGGTTGAGCATTACCGGCGATAAAAAAACTTTGAGTTACTCCTAGAGCCAAATGTGCAAGTAACTCATGTTGCATCAAAGGTATAGTAACTGGTGGTCGAAGCTTCTATACATGCTTTTATGTTCTCAAAACGAACATGACCATTTTCATGAGAAGATCCTGAATAGATAGAAGTTCAATAACGTTGATTAATACGAGTTAAAATGGAGCGTGGATTTGAAGTGGATACAAGAAGTACAAACATGTTTTAGTAGATATCATGTTCTAGGATATAGGCAATTATCTGACATTCGTGCGTGTTAGTGTGCCTTGAAACCTTTCCTCATTTGGTTGAGCAAGTTTTGTACCTGCCAAAGTGATATTGTGAGTCAGATGTGTTGTGCTCCTCATCTCTGAATCTATACTGATACGGAACGAAAATATATATAACGGCCACTCGGATGATTAGGTAAAAGCTCTAAGAGAGTTAACGAGCTATTCACTTCAACAACCTAATTCACCAAGTCACTTGGCCTAGCTTAATACATATAAGCCTCTCTTCAAAAGAAGGTCACTCATTCAGATGACATATCCTTTCACCATCTTATAAAAAATACTTTCACTCAGGTGAGCCTAATAAGAGAGTGGTGAAAAGTAAGTTGGGTTATTAAAAAACACCACAAACCCACTTTAGAACACCTACTTTCAGCCCACAATATCTTGGGCATAAAAAATAATATATATTTGATCCACGGATACCCTAGATGAGAGGATTCTAATATAAAATACAACCTCTCCGCATCTTCACTAACACCACAAATAGTGGTAGGAGATTTATCCCGCAAGTCTAACCAATATAAGATGTCAAGTATGATAAGATAAACGAACCCAAGCATCATATCAATGATTTCAAAAAGAGATGTTAAGGATCGACGAAGATGATGATTCCTTTGTCGAGCTTTTTTGTTGACCTTTTGTTATAATGCTTTAACATGGTTTAACCAGTTGCTTGTGTGTTCAATTATTAATTTTGAAGCTCTTTATATAACATTTGAAAACCAACTTAGAGAGGGTAAATTAATCTAAATTTATGGAGATTATATCATCCAATACAAATAGAAGGTTAATAAGAGCCTACGATAATACCCTCAGAGGTTTGTTAAGATAAAGAACACCCTGAAAGGCTTACATAATCTGGTGGCACACTTACAGTCGAGGTAAAGCAATATATTAAGGAAAGAAACCATTTACATAAGGATGTTAGGAAGGCCAAACACATATCCTTAATACCAACTTATCTTTAATACCAATTGGGTTATATGTAGACCGAAGCTTTCCCATGGCTCCAATTTAAACGGGTAAACATATTACCGAATGGTATGCACTTCTTACCATAACTGAAATTATTGATATAAGAACAAAAAACTCGCAAAGGGTCAAAATATTAAACAAATTGTGGGTTTGAATACCTAATATACCGAACTTAATGTATACATAACCACAATCAATAACCTGTCTAAAGATGTGGTATGTTTCCAAAACCTGGAGAATGTGTGAAATCCGAGATAATCTAGAAATCTGAACACGTTTTAAAAGTATCATAACGATATTAGTCATCACACTAGGGAATGCAAAGCTCTAAAAGATGAGATATAGAACCTCATTAAATATGGTAGGCTTCTCGAATTCATCAAGGTCCAAACCCCTTTTACGTTAAAAAATCCAATAACTTACCTATCGTTGCATATGGTCGAGCCCCCAAAAGAGGCATCCAAAGTTGCAGTACCCAAGATAGTCAAACCTATGGCCATCGATGAACCATGGAATAAATAATTTGATATGGATCCCCAAATATAAGTAGTAGGAACGAATGAGTCCGGATTCCGTTACCACTTCGGACAGGGTCAGTTCGGATAATGTCTACCTAACCGGACGGTGACAATTCGGCCACCATCATCCATTGGACTGTTCGAACAGAACTAAAGTACTTAAAACCTAATCACTTCTTGACTAAGCTGCCTGCTCTCCTACTAAGAGCTCATGGGTCCTTGAACTTGACCCGGGTCTATTAAACATGACCCGAAAGCCCATAAAGCCCAAATGTAAGGGTATAAATACCCAACCACCAACATTAAATGAGGGTAATGAAAATTAAATACAACCAGGCTACTTAATTCTCCTTCTACTCTCTACCCAAATATTAAATACTCACAAACTTCCACATAACTCTAAAACAAAAATTACAAATTTACCCTCAGACGAAAATAAACCACACCAAATTGGCGACCACAGTGGGAGCACGACGGTGCCTGAATCAAGCATTCGAAACCATCAGAAAAAATCAGTCTGAATGAATTCGGACGCCCCGGAAATACCACCAGCTTTGCTTGAAGTGGTGGGTGAGAATGATGAATATACCATCGAGGAGCGTGATAGATTAAAGGGCGAGATAGAAGCTCTGAGGGCAGAGAAGGCTAAGATGGGCATGAAAGAAAAGTCAAAAGCATCAGGTTTTCATCATACCGATAACCCTAGAGAGCATGAGCCTTCGAAGACTTATGTGAGTACCAAGAAGACCCATGCTAGCTCCAAAAAGTCTCACCGGTCCAAGCCGGTGGAGAGCTCTGACTCGGACTCAGAATCTTCTGGTAGCTCCTCGGACGAGGATGGTGTTGAAGAGTCCTTATCCTCCAACAGTGATGAGGGCCGATCCAAAAAGAAGCAAAAGTTGATTAAAAAGTATTCGAGAAAAAGGGATAGACATGGGAAATTAAAGAGGAATATAGGCAAAGGATCATCTCACAGCCGGAGACATGTAGACCGGATGCTGGTGGATCCTTTCGCCTTCCACGATAAACCAGGTATCTTTGCAACTCCCAATGAGGATACTTTTTTCAGTTGTGGCCGAAATTGGAGACAATCTCCATTGTCTTCTAAGATTTTGTCCGGAAACCTCCCTAAGAGGTTCAATAGCACAAAAATGGAGAAATACGATGACAGTTTAGATCCGGACAACCAACTGGAACAATTTAAAAACTTTATGATGAATTTCGATGATGACGACAAGTTACTATGTAGAGCATTCTCCCAATCCTTTACGGGGAGTGCTCTGAAGTGGTATAACAGCCTACCACAAGGCTGCATCAGGAATATCGATACCTTTTGGGTGGCCTTTTGAAGGCAGTTTGTTGGAAGTAAGGAATTGAAGGGCAATGGGGACACAATAATCCATTGTGCCCAAGAACCAAACGAATCACTGAAAGAATACATAAGCCATTTTGTAAACACTAAAAACGGGTTGGCTGATTGCTTTGAGCAAGTAGCAATAGCATCTTTGAGGCAGGGCTTAAACCCTGAAAATTTAGTTGATTCAGTGACCAGAAAGAAAGCCATTACTTGGGGAGGTCTACTGAATCAGGTCGGAAAGAAAATCAATGTTGATGAAACAAAGAAAACTAGGGTGCACAGGTAGGTGAGGTCTGCTCCGGTTGCACCAAACCCTAACCCAAATCAGTCCAGGAACAAGGTAAGGGAGACCGGACAAGGACATAACAGAGCAAAAGCTCAGTCTCAACCAGCTGCGCCTGCCCAGAGTCAACAATCTAGAAATAAGAGAGGGCCTTGGGTTCAACCGGAGTGGTTTGCGGAGTTAAAAGAAAGTGTGGCCACTATTTATCACAAAACAAAGGAAGAAGTACACTATAGGAGACCGGCTGCACTGCAATCTCCTAGAGTACATTGTAATAATTCCTTCTGTCAGTATCATAATGATACTGGCCATACCACTGACGATTGTATCGCTTTAAAACAAGAAGTTCAGAACTTAATTGAAAGAGGAAAGCTGGGGGCATATGTCAAAAGAAGAGGAGGAAATATGCCTAATAATGCTCATCGGGTTGGTCCGAACAATGCTGCTCCGGAGGGAGCTATGGTTATAATCGAAAGGTTCGATGTAGAGTCAGAGTACTTGGATCCCAATCCAACTCGAAATAGAGTGGGTGCTATTGAGGAACGTTGCAAAACAGTCTCCAGGCTTATTAAGTTTTTCGAGTCACTTACGATTTTCGGAGGGGATACTGTGACAGCTCCTACTGCTTCTTCAATGAAGAGGCACCTTCATACTTTAGTCACCCAGCTGGAAGGAGGCATGACCTCCTATCAATCACAAATTCCATTTCCCTTCATTGTTTTCGATGAGAATGACTTATGGGATATAGCTGGCCCTCACGAGGATGCTGTTGTCATAGGAGCATCCATTGGGGGCAATGACATAAGACGAATCTTGGTGGATACTGGGAGTTCAGCCAATATCCTCTTTATAACCTCTTATAAAAAGATGAAAACTTGAGCCGTAATTCAGCGTTTGGACAGATCAATTGTGGGTTTTACTAAAAGCTCAGCAGATGTGATCGGGGAGTTCGAAGAGGAAGTTTTGTTGGGCAAAGGCCCTCTTAAGAAGATGGTTAGAATACTTTTTATTGTGGTGGATTATCCCACTTGTTATAATGCTATTCTAGGGAGGTCTTGGCTCTCTAGGATGCATGGAGTGGCCTCTAGAGTCCACAAATGTTTGAAATATGCTGTTTAAGGACAAGTGGGAGTTGTTCGGAGCAGTCAAAAGATTGCAAGAGAATGTTATGCCACAACACTGGCTCCACGTACATTGGGGGCAGTTCGTATAAACGAAGAATAGCAGTTTGAGGGGCGTTCTGGGGTGAGGGTGAAATTGATGACCCTAGAGAGACCCCTGGAGTATTGATACCGGTTGAGGAAGTTGAAACACACTCTTTGGAAGAGGGAAAAGTGTTAAGATAGGATCCAAAATGTCATCTGAACTGAAGATTAAAATGTTGAAGTTTCTAAAAGACCATCAGCATGTTTTTGCTTGGTGCAATGCTGATGTTACTGGGGTTCCAGCAGATATTATATCACACCACCTATCCATTCGGAGAGACATAGCATCTGCGGTACTATGGAGAAGGGCTTTGTCCAAGGAAAAGGATGATGTTATTGTTCAAGAAGTTAACAGGCTCACTAAAATAGGGCATATAAAGGAGTCTCAGTATCCTTTATTGACAACCAATCCGGTCTTGGTGAAAAAGAAAAATGGCAAGTGGCGTGTGTGCATTAATTTCGCAGATCTCACTAGGGCTTGCCCAAAAGATTTATACCAAGGTCCCCGGATTGATCAGCTTGTGGATTCCACTTCTAGAAATAAGCTAATGTCTTTCATGGATGCCTTCTCCGGGTACAACCAGATTCAAGTAGATCTGAAGGATCATGAGCATACCATATTTATCACTGATAGGGGTCTTCATTGTTACAAGGTAATGCCATTTGGGTTGAAAAATGCTGGGGCTACCTATCAAAGGTTAGTGAACAAAGTCTTTGCTAATCAAATTGGAAGAAATATGGAAGTATACATTGATGACATGATGGTAAAAATTATGGGTGAACAACTACACTTGGCAGACCTCCAAGAAAGTTTTGCTAACTTAGTAAAAGTAAATTTGAAACTAAATCCCGAAAAGTGTGTGTTCGGAGTACAGTCCGGGAAATTCCTGGGCTACATAATAAGTGAGCAAGGGATACAGCCCGATCCGGACGAGCTTAATGCTTTATTCCAAATGGAGCCTCCTCAAAATGTTAAAGAAGTACAACGGTTGACTGGGAGGTTGGCTGCTTTAAATCGATTCATCTCAAGGTCTTCGGACATATGTGCCCCGTTTTTCAAACTTTAAAGGGTGCAAAGGGGTTTGACTGGACTTCACGGTGCGATGAGGCCTTTAATGAGATTAAGAAACATCTGTCCTCCCCCAAGACTTTATTTAAACCTGTTGATGGAGAGACGCTCTTCGTATACTTGGCAGTTTCCAGTTGTGCCATCAGTGCTGTATTGGTAAGAGAGGTGGATAATTACCCCCATCCGGTGTACTACATCAGTAAGAGCTTGATAGATGCAGAAAAACGTTATTTAAAACTTGAAAAATTAGCATTAGCCTTGGTAATTGCTGCAAGGAAGATGAGGCCTTATTTTCAGGCTCATCCTATTACCGTTCGGATATCTTTTCCCTTGAAGAATGTTCTTCAAAAGGCAGACATTTCAAGTAAAATTACTAAGTTGTCACTGGAGTTGGGGGACTTCGATATTGATTTTGCTCCTCGAACAGCAATCAAAGCCCAAGCAGTGGCTGGTTTCTTAGTTGAATTCCACTCTAATAGGGATACGGAGCAAACAATTGAAATGAAAGATGAAAAGGTCTGGGTTATCCGGACGGATGGTGGATCAAGTACTATGGGATGTGGTGCAGGGGTATGCTTAACTTCTCTATATGGTGATAAAATGTACCATGCTATATGTTTTGCTTTTAGGGCTTCCAACAATGAGTCCGAATACGAAGCAGCTATAGCTGGTTTAAAGTTAGCTTATATTTGTGGGGCCAAAAGGGTCAAGCTGATGAGTGATTCCCAGCTTCTTATCCACCATGCACAAGGTCAATCTAAAGCCAAAATGGAGCAACTAGTGAAGTACTTACTTCTTCTTAAAAATGAGGCACTTAAGTTCAAAAGCATTGTTTATGAGCATATACCCCGAACAAAGAATGAACTAGCAGATTCATTGGAAACCATAGCATATACTGAGTCATATCCTTGGATCCATGTGCTGGAGAGCCCTTCCATTCAACTTAATATGGGTAAAGAGGACGAAATTTTTGATATGCAGATGAAACAACCTCAAGATTGGAGATTTCCTCTCCTGCAGTATCTCTCCGATGGCATCTTGCCTCCGGATAAAACACTAGCAAGAAAGATGAAGCACAAGGCTCGTGGTTTTATTATACTAAGAGACGTACTATACAAAAAGTCTTACAGTAAACCTCTTTTACGATGTTTGGGAGATGATGAGTCTCAAGTAGTCCTCTCCGAATTACATGATGGTGAGGGATCAGCTCACTGTGGATTCAGGGCTCTAACAAGAAGATTTTTAGTGGCTGGCTATTATTGGCCCTCTATAATGCAAGATGCTAAGGAGCTGGTGAGAAGGTGTGATCCATGCCAGAGATATAGCAATGAAATTCATGTCCCAACCATCCCTTTAGAGTCAATTTCTGAGCCTATACCTTTTGCTCGATGGGGGTTGGATTTTGTGGGACCTCTTCCTATGGACTCCGGAGGACGCAGAACGATAATTGTTGCGATTGATTATTTTTCGAAGTGGATTGAAGCAGCCCCATTGGCAGGTACAACATACAAAGCTGTCATAAAATTCATTTTGTCCAAAATCTGTTGCAGATTTGGTGTTCCACAGAAGATAACGACAGACAATGGGCCACAGTTTGACAACAAGGAAATGGAGAGTTTCTGTGCCTCTAGGGGTATACAACATTGTTTCTCTTCACCTTTCCACCCACAAGCAAACGGTCAAGTTGAGGTGGCTAACAGAACTATACTGTCCGGTTTGAAGAAAAATTTAGAAGGGGCTGCTGGAAAGTGGCCTAGTTATTTACAAGAGGTTTTGTGGGCCTACCGGACTACTCCTTGGGCTGCAACACAAGAATCACCTTTTGCCTTGGTCTATGGGATGGATGCCATAGCTCCCATAGAGGCAACTCTCCCTTCTTTTCGAGTTCACAATTTCTTCGAACACGCTAACGAAGTGGCAATCAGGGGTCAGCTTGACCTAATAGAGGAAAGACGAGTTAAGGCTCGCCTTAGAGCTGCACACTATCAGGGTTTGATGAGAAGCAGGTTTGCTTCTAGAGTTAAAAGAAGAGATTTTCAGCCGGGGGACAAGGTGTAAAGGAAGGTCTTCTTACACACTAAAGAGAAGCTGCTCGGCAAACTAGCCCCAACTTGGGAAGGACCTTATATAGTCATTGAAAGGCTTAAACATGGAACATACTGGCTAGAAGACAATGATGGAAGGGTTTTGAATCACCCGTGGAATATTGAACATCTCCGGATGTACTTAGAATAGAAGCAATGTAAATATTTATTTGTTTAAAAATCCATATAAATATTTGGGGGCATACTCTTTCCTACCCTGGTGGCGCGGAGAGGTTTTAATGAGGTGTCCGGGCTTTTTTATGAAATTTGATGCCTTCTTAAAAATTCGAAGTGTTCTTTATTTGTTTTTTGTCATACCATCCGGATTGAATTAAAGGAATTATGACTACTTAAACATTTGTCATCGGAGAATTTAAACACTTTCGATTTAGAATGTTTATGAAATAACTAAGGGCTATTTAAACACAAGCCACCAAAATTAAAACAAACTATGAAAGAATGCAAGAGTTGTGCAAAACTAAGATATTCATTAAAAAAAACCCAAGTGCCTTGGCCTTCCAAGGACTTTAAAATTGTCAAAACAAAAGGTCTATCCGGTCAAATGCCGGACACAATTACAAAAATGCCTTGGCCTTCCAAGGACTTTAGTTCAAGCAAAGTAAAAGGTGAAAAGATAATTCATAATCTAAGACTGAGCCTTTGAAGATGGCTCAGCCTCACTTGTCTTCTTCTTCTTCTTTGGATCGTCCTTCTCTTCATGAGGGCCCTACCCGATGTTTTCTTCTTCGTCAAAGGAGGAAGTACTGGAATAATCATACAAGTCTCCATCAGCCATGGTATGGAAGGGAAGGTCTTCGTACTCTACATGAAGCCACAAATCTCCCAGGTTCCTCTTCGGGAACTTCTCATGAAAGAGCAAGACCATGTCCGACTTCACTTTGGCATACATTTGCTCTTGGGTGTCTATTACATTGTTGGCATAAGCATCGATCTTGGCCTGAATTTTGGCCTCTTGCTCCCTTAGCAGATTTGCTTTCTCCTCTGCAGCCTTGGACACTGTGTTCTCGAGCGCAATCTTTCTGTTTGTCAAGTTATGGATGACTTGATCCTTGGTCTTTGCCTCCTCTTTTGAAGAGGTGAGATCTTTCTCCAATCCGAACAGCTTCTCCCGGAGCTCTTTGATAGTATCCTCTAAAGTGGAAACCTCTGTGACCCACCCCTCTTGGCTCTTCTTTAGCTCCTCGTTTTCTCCCTTTAGAATGTCAGCATTTTGAGTGGCAGTAAGGAGATCGTTGGACAGTTTTTCCTTATCAGATTTAAGATCCTTGATAATATATGCCTGACCTCGAACTTGTTTCTCCAGAACAATCACTGGCTGAACATTACTTAATATAGAGTGAGTTATGATGTCCCTTTCACTTGAAACATTAAAAGTCTTACCATTAAAAGTAACGGTGTTCGAAGTGCTTGGAGAAAGGTAAGGCCCAACAAAGTCGTCTCTCGGAAGGTTTGCCAAATAGTCACCAAGTCCATCAAGCCCTGTGATGCCAACACCATCAATGCTGAGGTCTCCTCCTTCAACCTCGTCGGTTTGAAAGTCACCAGGGATCTCCTCTGCTCTTGTCGGATCAGTGGGGTCTACAGGGGGGAGAGGCTCCGGAGGCCGGAGAGAAATTTCATCACCCTTGGAGGTCTTTTTCTTTTTGGCCTCCCTCTCCTTGTTCTCTGCTCTACGTTTTCGGTCTCTCTTGGGAACCTTTGGAGGTTCGGGAGATCCTACCTCTTCCTTAGCACTCTCCTGCTCCACCACTTCTAGGAGAGCAGCATCAATCTGGCTTGGGGGTAGCCCCTCTGGGTTTGTTGGAGCAGCCTCCTCCACCTCGGCAGGGTTAGCCTCACCTGCAGCCTTCTTACTTTTCCCTTTCTTGCCTTTCATTTTACTTGGGGCCTTAGCCCGGCCTGGCAAGTATAGTGACCCGTCCGGTTCGTGTGTTCTCTTGAGGACTACATCCGGAGGGGGTGGAGTGGTGAGTTCTTCCCAGGTCAAGTCCCTCCATCGAGTAGTGTTCCAGAGGTGAGACCTTGCAAAATTGCCTCCTGTAAAAGCATCATGAAACCGGTTCCCCCACTTTTCAGCAGCCCAAGTGTTGATGTTGGTACAAGTGGTCTGCCCGGCCTTTAGATAGTTATTCAGAGTGAAACGTAAGAGAAGCTAAAAGAGGGATAAAAACCCTAATTTTATTAATCAAAACAACTCCTTCAATAATGTATAGAAGATATGTTTATATAAGGGTTCAAGTGAAACCCTAAAATCAAAAATATAAAAATTACTAAAATATCCTAAAGTATTAAAAACGCAAAATAAGATGATAGATGAGCCCAAATGCCCAAAAAGGCCCATAGCCCACGAGCAAAGCTGGTGACTTGTGTTTGTGACGTCGTTTCCTTCGAAACAAGGTGGTGTGGGTCAAAATCAGACACCGGAGCTCCAAAGTGTCAATTCACCGCATTCTTGGGGTGATCGCTAGTCTGCATAAATTTCAGCGCTAAACTGTCTGCATCAGATAGTCATTGAAGTCTTTGGGTAGCTCTGTTAAGAAAAAAGACAAGACCAGTCAGTTTAAGCAAATTCCATAAAAGTAAAAATAAGAATGTAAGGTAGGATCCTTACGATCACTCCTTCATTTGCTGGTGAGGAGACTCGGATTGACTCTAGCTTTGATTTTCCTCCCATTCTCCCAAGCGCCGCTTACGAACAGGAATTGAGTCCTCCAATTTCTCTCTGACTCAAGCAGATCATCCACTGCTTTATAATTATCACCCATGTTGAAGTGATAGAAGGGAATGTGGTGGTTTCTGCAGAGACTGGCCACAGCTGCGAATTCCTCCATTGGTAAAGGAATCCCGGAGAGCCTGGAGGCCATGATGCAGGCCATAAGTGTGTACCAAGCATTGCGGCTCAGTTGACTAGGGCAGAGCTTGATGAGGTGGAAATACCTGACTATCTCCGGATCTAAGGGGAACCTTAAACCCCAGTTAAAAAGCTCAGTGAAGATGACTATTTCACTGAGTTTGCAGTCCATTGGGGTTTCGGGGTCTATGGGGATTCTTATCTTTACGTTCTCCGGAATCCCCCACTTTGTACGCATCCGGCCCAACTCGGCTATATGGATGAAAGCATAGTTGATTTTTGGAAAGGCAAGAAGATTTTAACGTTTACCTTGTGAAAACAAGGTCCCACTTTTACTTCGAGAATTTTTAGTAATTCTGGATGCTTAAGGCATAGTTTCTCTTTGCCCTTATCTTTCTTAGCAGCAGCAGCATCAGAAGTTTATCCGGAGGGTTCGCACTCGAATGGAGCCTCTTCGATGGAGTCCTCCATTACTTCCTCCATTACCGAGGAGGGATTCTCAGTTATTTTTGGTAGGGGGGAGTTTGAAGTTGGTTCAGTCAGGCCTCCGGACTGTTGAGCCTCAATACTCTCCTGGACTCCGGCCTCCGGCTGGGGCTCTGATGTGGAGGTTTCTCTTCGGGGGCTTGAGCTAGTGGCCTCCGGTCCGGACAGTCTGTCCTTGGGTACTTTTATGGGTGCCTCTGACCCTGTATTCCTATCCTTGGCACCTGATTTTGAAGGGGTGCCTTTGGCAGCCTGCCCCTTAAGCAACCGGCCTCTTATTCGATTGACCAGTTTGTTGGGAGAAGTATCTGCATCTGACCCCATAGCTATGAATGGGGAAGGCTTCTTTAAGCTAGTAACTGCTGGCCCTGGCTCAACGGTGGGTTCTGATTCTTGAACCGATGAGCCTGAGACAATGGGGGAAAGGTTGGTTTGAAATAATCTCCTCGGTTTAACACTTTTTGTTGAGGAGGAACCCTGGTCAGGCTCTGAGTTTGAGGTTATTGGTTTGTCGATAGGGGAGGTAGGTAAGCCTGCTGCAATGCGCCTTCCCCTTTCAACTTTTTGTGCCTTTTCTAATTCTGATAGATTGAGCCACCCGCCTCTGATTAAAGTGTTCCTAGCCGTGAACATAAACAACCAAAGTGAAGAACTTGTGATTGAGAGAGAAAGCTCTGAAAATTAACAAAGTGAAAATGAAGGTGATAGTAAAATAGTGGAAAAGTGTTTTAATTTATAATAAACCCCAAAAAGGTGCTTGATTCCTAGGATAATTCAAAAGGATTAGCAATGATTAAGAAACGGCGCTGATGTCACCTTCATTTAATGAAGAGGTTGCTTTTTAGAGAAGGTGGGAGCGAAAATCAAGGTTAAAAAACGGCCGAAGTGACGAACCAGAGTGAGACACGTGTCCCACGAACTCTGGCAAAAAACCGTTTAGATTCAAAGAACCTTTTTCAGTCCGGATAAAACTATAACACAAATCGGAGGACCTGTCTGGATGTAACTGCCACTAGCAGTGGACTGTTTTTCAGGTTTTGGCAAAGGTTTTTGAACAAACACCTAAAAAAGGGGCTACTGATGAGTCCGGATTCCGTTACTACTTCGGCAAGGGGCAGTTCGGACAAAGTCTACCTAACCGGACGGTGACAATTCGGACACCATCATCCATTGGACTGTTCGAACAGAACTAAAGTACTTAAAACCTAATCACTTCTTAACTAAGATGCCTGCTCTCCTACTAAGAGCTCATGGGTCCTTGAACTTGACCCGGGTCCATTAAACATGACCCGAAAGCCCACAAGGCCCAAATGTAAGGGTATAAATACCCAACCACCAACATTAAATGAGGGTAATGAAAATTAAATACAACTAGGCTGCTTAATTCTCCCTCTACTCTCTACCCAAATATTAAATACTCACAAACTTTCACATAACTCTAAAACAAAAATTACAAATTTACCCTCAGACGAAAATAAACCACGCCAGGAACTATTGCTATAAAGTACCCCATCGCAACAATCGTTATATATTATTGGAAGCATCGCCTTGATGACACTAAGGTCCAACGCATAAGACAAACTTCAGATCACCTTAACCATAATTCTTTCAATTCTATCACCTTCAACAATGATGATTTGAGATGAATAGTAAGAACCCACAAAGATGCATTAATTATCATTATCAAAATTGTTTGTGTTTAAGTGAGACAAATCATGATCAACATAGCTAAATCTATAAATATTTTTTTCGTGAAAACAAATGTGATCATATATGATGCATAACACTTTTATCGCCCTTATGATCTCTAACATATGCTAGACCATTGTGATTTGAGAACTAAATTTAAATGTTTTCATAAGATTAAAAGAATTTATAAATAAAGTATACTTGATGCATCATGACAGTAGACAATCTTTTATCATTAAGCGCTAGTTTTAAAGATTTTTTATTCAATCATATGCATGATATTGTATTTATCGTGCATCAATCCTAATAATATGATCAATGGAAAGATTAGTGTAATTTACTGTGGTCGGAACGTAACTATAAAATTTTATATTATTCCATTGCTCATAGTAAATATCAATTTACCCGACCCCTTATTATTTTAGACGATATGAACGATTCGGTAGAGCTCCCCTAGCATAGTAAAGCATGGAGTAGAAATAAAAGGAGCTACATTTGGAGCGAGAAATATTTTCTGTATTGGGCAGGACCTGTAAGGAAATTCGAAGAAAATTTTATTATCTTTCTTACCAATTTTTTTGAATGATATTTCTCGGTGTGCGCATGATGCAACATGATTACTAGTTTTAATATATTTCCACAAGCTATCTATCAAAAAAATATACGGTCGATAGAGGAAAGACACATACCATTCTCAAATTAGAAAGGTAAATCCATTCTCACTGAGGTCAATCGACTGAGCTAGACTGACCATATTAAGGAAACCCTTTAATTTTTATGTACCATAAGTCTGACTCTTTTTACTAAGAAAGATGTTAAATAGAGGGTTTGTGTAGACTTATTATAATTTAAAAGAGCATGTTCAAATGATCCATTCACGGTCCCACGAATTGATCAGTTATAATCAAATATCCACCCAGAGAATATTTATTCAGGGTATAATCATAATGTATTATAATGATGAAGAATACTAAAACTTTATCATTGTCAAGGCTTTCATTTGTAGAATATGATATATTAAGGTCTACATGTGCGATGTATCAAAGATTGTTGAACAAAACTTTCTTGCATCAAATCGGGAAAACTATTTAAGCACACATCCATGATATGTTTATCACAGGCCTAGATGAAAAAAATCACACGAAAGATGTGGAAGAAACTTTTGACAACCTCCAAGCATAAAATTTAAAACTCAATGAAAAATGCACTTTTAGAGTCCGCTCTATGGAATTCTTGGGATACTTAGTCGGTGAATAAGGAATAAAAAAATACCTCATACAACTATCTAAGTTAGCGACTATAGAGCCACCACAAACACTTAAAGTGATTCAAATGATCATATGAAGGTTAGTTGGTCTAAATCGATTCATTTACATAATTTCTCACAAATCCGCTCCTTTTTTTGGATAATTAAGTGGGTCAGAAATTTCAGTTAGACACCAGAATATGATGGAACATCCAAAAAAATAAAGAGCATTTGGTCTTTCATAAAGTCTTGAAACATATGAACCCAGGTGGATAATCCAAATTGATGGGCTCCAACAAAAATTGGTCATTAGAGTTTTGAGATAAATAATATTCCGTTTGTGGTAACTTATACATCAATTGTTCAAATTATATTGTCTTCCTTTGAAAAATGATGATGAATGTGAAACACCAGTTGTAGGGTTTTGGGTCATCCATATATGTGGGTTACGATGAGTAAATCTATTCACTAACTCTCAAATAGTATTCAACCATGCTTTCGAACAAGTAGAAAAAAAATAAAAGTACACGTATCATTTATCTATAAGGATTAAAGGCCGAAACCTAAAACTTCGAGCACGTACAGTTCGAACAAGTACCCAAGACTAAAATTACAATTGTTGACGTTTTTCTTCCTAATAATTTTTAATCCAAACTATATGTTTTCATATGATAAAAACTATCACTTTTCAGCTAGTGGTTAGCCCTCTGAAATAATATTTGAGGCTATGTTTATTGGTGAGCCACCAGATTGGAAAGTCTAATGAGACATGCTTTACAAAAAAGATGCTTCTAGATAACAAAATTGAGGCTAGAAGTATCAAAGTATAATATTTTTACTCGTACTTCTTTGTCAAACTCTTTATCGCCAAGGGTTAGTCAGACCCCTTCTTCAATGCCTATAATCAGTTGAATCAGACTTCATACTCAAATTCCTCTACGAAAGAGAAGGAGGTGCTCGTTGAAGCTATAAAACTTTTCATATGTCCATTGTGTTAGTTGTGTACTATTGGCAACAAATATATGGAGTGATACATATCAATGACTCAGAAACTTAATTCAAATCCCAATGATACATATGGAGTCAATATCCGTAGTTATTCCATTCGATAAATGGGGCTTGTACATAAAGTGAACATTTTAAACAACATCAAGAGGTTGGCATTATCTTCAGCTCCTAGAAGACTACCTCTTTAAGTGTATGCAGTTGTAACCATTTGAAATAATCCAAGCCAAATAATCTATATACTTTCTTAAAATAAATATGTATCGCATGTATAAGGTTCCGAGGGTCATAACTTCTCGTAGACAAGATACTTTGTTTCCTCAAGGATCATAATGAACCACACTAAGAAGCATAACGAGAGAAGTCTTATTCCATCTAGTCTATTGAATGAAAAATGGTGGTATAAACGTAAACATGTATTAATTCCTTTAGAATTGGACTTGGTCGAAGAAAATAAAGTCAATACACATTTTCAAATGGATAACTACCTACAAAATATGTACGGTTCTATAATTTGTTACTTGAATTCCAAGTAACGGATAAAGTGTTGAGAAAAGTTTTCCTTCATATAAACAATAAAACCTTTGGAAATATAGCTCGAAACTGGAAAATATCTTACATCACAAATACTATTAGCCGAGTACTTACAGGTTGATGGATGCAGAAGGCCATCTTTTTCCATACCCATGAAATGTGAAGCATTTGAAACTTTATATTTCATGAACAATATCTTCTCTTTATATTTTTTTTACATTTGTAAACCTTTTGCATTCCTATCATATTTTTATGTATTGTTGGGTGTTATTACCTACTACGATAATGCATAGAGTATTTAATGAAACACTATATTATTATTGAATTTTTATACCGAATTAATTTACGTGTTTTTATATTTTTCTATTAAAAAATTTAATGTGCATATGCGTTTGAGACAGAGAATCAAATGTTCAAAGAGGCTTTCGACACAAAACACTAATGTGATAGTGGTTTCTTAGCTAGAGCATCAATGTACAAAATGACTTCCGAGCGAGAGAACCAATGTGCAAAGTCTCTTAGCCAGGGCACTTCTATGCAAAATGATTTTTGAATCCGAACACCGATGTCATAGGTTTTTGAGCTAGGTTTTCAAGCGGAACACCTAACTTCAAGTTGAAAAAGTTTATCACACTTTCTTTTGTGTGAAAACACGTTAAAACAATTGAAGCAATACATCAATTATTTTTTTAAAGTACTTATGTATTGTTAATCTAGAAATTTTTTTTAAAAAAAGGATAACCTGAACCAATTAAGAGATAACTGACCTAAAAGACTTGGTTCAATAAAAAGAAAATAAATAGACTTGTTCCACGATTAAAAAATAGAGTATGTGTAAAATATTTTAAGAAATATATAGATTAAATAAATATTAACAATCATTCAAAGCAAATTTCGGTCTTATTAAACAATCTTTAACTATAAACAAAATTTGCATGTGTTAGAGAACTTTAATATCATATGATAGAAAAAAAACAAGCAACTGCAATTCTAGCAGTTATTTGTAGTACTATTTGGTCATAATTTAGGTCGAGTGGAAAAACAAACTATTCTTCTACTTATAGCTTTGAAACCACAATCATTTTATAAATATCCATTCGCTTTGCTAGATCTTTGGGTGGGAAACTGCTATCTTATCTGTATAGTGTTTACGAGGAGATATCTCATGCACATTATCAAAACAATTAGATGATATGGCAGGAACATTTTTCCCATTTTTGGTAAATCGTTTGCCCCATAACTTTCACTCCACCATAGAAAATCCATGTACATAATTATCGGGACTACTCAACACATATCGACCATTGGTCATGAGGTATTAGATCGTAGATGAGGGTAGTTTCATATCCGACCAGGTCTAGTGCGTGATCCATACAATAAATTCATATCTTCTCAGCCAAAGTCAATGAAGGTCGTTAGATATAAGTCCTAAAATTCCTGTGTATCTACCTCATAGATCTTTTACGCCTTAAAAAAACTCTTTGAGAGAAATATCTACGGATTACTCGAATATTTTTAATTCAACTTTAAAAAATAAGAGTTGTATGTTTAATTGAGGAATGTTCATCTTAAGAATGTGAATGTCAAATGAAATTTCCAATTTTAGATGTTTAAGGGACCTCAATGTTCTCTAGTTCTACGATTTTTTTTTCATGCTCTGGTAATCAAGATTCAACATAGTATGTTACTATTCTCTCAATTTTTAACTCATGTTCCAAGCGAGATTTAGCATTTTCCAGAGCTTTATTTTGAAGGGAAACTCTCGCGTCTGCTTTTACACTGTTCTCTGATATTTCAACTATCATCAACAACATCAACCAAAACTTTTGTCATTACTGTCAAACCTTAATGCTCGGACTTCGTATTTTATTATTATAGTGACACTATCATTTTGGATACTACTTTTTTTTCAACTTTTCAAAGTTGTCAATGTCTTAGTTATTTGATATGTACATTGAGCGAGATGGTTTTCAATTACCAAAAATAGAGATAACTTTTTAAATTATCTATTCTCGTTGATCTACGACGAATAAAATAACATGATCCTTTTTATCATTTCAAAATATATTACAAATGGTCAGTGGAGAAATCTCAACCTCTACAGACATGACAGACGATCCTGCAATCATTTTTATTATGTTTACGGGTATCCTTTCAAGAATAGTAGCACATTTTAACAAATATGAATCGATACTGCATTCAACCTTATTTTTTCTTGTCAACTTCCTAAACATATGTTATTTTCCTAATTTAATTCTAAAAAATCCTAAACTTCGGGAATAATTAGCCTCAATAAAATATGGGAAGTACATAACAAATCCAACTTATCTTGCCTTATTTATTTTGTATTTTTTAGTACGACATACATAGGTTTCTTCTTTCTTCTTATACTATGACAGGATTTATGGATATCCCATTTTTGTGAAGCATAATTTCCTTTACAAAAAAATGGTTGCAAGCATGTTGTGCACACATGAAACTTGTCGGCCTTAATGGTAAAATGACCTTGTTCATCATAATATTATTTTGAGGTTCTGGACAGAAAAGTTGCTTCATCGTGATCAAACACTCGTATCTTCCACATCGATGAGGAAAATAAAATGAACAGTATAACCCGCCATCACGTTTATGGTATGAGGAGATATATGATAAGATTTATTTGTCCATGGCCAATCCTCATACCTTTTTGGCTTATCATTGAAAAGATATAAAAAGACAATGTTTGGATTTACTTGGTATATTCGACCTAATTTTGTACTTTTTCCTTACTTTGTTTAAAATCAGTACAGGACTATCTATAAGGATTAAATATGTAACTTAATTTATGAAATTTATAAAATATAAAGTTAACTATAATGCTTAGCAGTTTATTAAGTGTTAGTTACAATTATATCTCAGTCAAATTAAGATCTTATGAATATTTATTATATAATTTATATTATTCACCATTAATTTAATAATTAGTATTCCGACCTAGGGGTTAAATATCGCACATTGATCATTTTATTATACATTTTGCTTCTTCTTACTCCTTTTTTTTATGGAAACCTGAATCCTTTTTTAAAGCTATTTTTTTTTGTATCTCGGTCGAACAATCTTAATCCATTTGAGGTATAATATTTCTCTATGTATATAATGATATTTAAATTGGAATGTGTTATCAATGTTTGTATGGTTAGTATAAAAACGTTTTATTGGTTAAAACTTAGAATATTTAACTAAGTGTATCTCTAACTTCATTAAGTATATTCATGAGTAATAGAGAAAAAGTGACAATAACACATTATCGTGTTTTATCTTTTAATATTCTTCTACTTCATCTTTAAATCCTAGTTCCAAAATGACTTTTGCTTCCTCCATTAAAAATTATTAATCGTTTCTCTTTTAAACGGTTAATAGATACAAAAACTCATGTTTCACAGGAAAAATTACAACTCCAACATAAAATATTATTCTATACAAATGTATATTACATTCCCGCACATGATGTCATCAACTATTTCAAAAACGTTGTCATATATTTTTAGATTATTTTTTTAAAAAAATTATATTATTATTGTATTATGGCTTGTTAGGGTTCCGAACTTATTCTACATTAAATAAAATGTTAGGTGTAGGCTATAAGTAATCCGTGAAGAGAAGTATAATCGAAGACTACATGTGGTCAAAGATGGACCGTCGTCAACATGTATAGGGTTTTCATCTCTCAAGTAGAAGTTAAGGTCGGGACTTATATGTAAATATGTTTGCTATAACCTAAGGGAAAACTCTACAGAAGGAAATAATAATGACATTTCTTAATGCTAAAGAAACAAATTGATTATTTGCAGAGCTTAATGGCATGTCATGGTTGCAGAAAGGCTTCGGAAGATACTTAGAAGTCTATAAAGGAAGTTAGAACACTAAAGGTCTAAATTGATGTTTAATCTCAATTTTTTATCTAAGAATCGTTGGATAAAGGCGTTCTACAAGGGACAATATGTACTAGTAGGTGTTGCAAGCCTAGTTTCGTACAAATGTCAGCGCTGCCTTTGTCTCGTACGTTGGTTGGTCTGGCCAAATGAGATAATTGACTATAATGCGCTATTGTGAGCAAAATATGAGTATTATGCATTATTGATCCTCAATAAATAGTGGTGACTGGGTATAGACTAGATTACAAAATAAGAGAAACACTTGTGAGATTTGAGAAAGAAAGCTAGAATTTTTCGACTTTAGTTGTGGTAGAAGATAAATGCTTAAATAAGCATTCTGAGACGATGAGCGGTTAAGTTTTTAGTGATCTGTGTATGTTTTTCGTGGATGTAGGATCTGTTATTTATTATCCGAAATCACCATCAAATAATATATAACAAATCGCGGAAAAAGTTAAACCCTTTTGCTAGATTCATCTATAGAAGAAACATAAAATCAAGAATACTTACGGGTTTGGCTACTGCTATCCATCTAGTATTATGTTCAGTTCTTTTGCGTTCTCCAGTGATTCCGAGTTCTCCAGCGATTCCACGTTCTCCGGCGATTCCGTATGTGAAACTAAGAGACCTGCAGAATCAGATTAGAGAAAAAGGAAAAGTTTCCAGACACTCAAAGAAGCGACCGTATTTTTAATTAAGGTTTAGAGTGATGAAATACCTAAACCTAGCCCCTTATTTATAGACTTTACAATGTGAAGCCCAACATTGTAAAGCCCATCCTTTGTTACTTCCTTGTGTCCGGGACCATAACCCAATAAATTGATAATTCAATTTATATCCCTCATTTATTAATTCAGGCTTAAGTGTTGAGATTTGGGGCCTCTTCATTAGAGTGCTCAAATTCAACCCGGTTACCACACTTGAGCCCATAACGCCTTTTTACCCATAGGTCCAATTTAGTTAATTAAATAATTAACTCGACTACTTTTAATTTGGACTTCCTTAAGACAATAATCGAATATGTTTATTTATCATGTCGGTCCAAATTATTGTTAGTCTATAAAGATATTAAATAAATATATTCCAACAATCTCCCACTTGGACCGTCATATGCTACTCAAGAATACATATTCAACTTTAATGGGATCCCTATATTCATTGTCAATGGGCAAACGGTACAACCCCGTACATGATTGATAACAATAAAGGACTAAAGACCTCTTTCTCGTAATGTGAACAATAGGATGCAACAGTAATCAGGCTTAAATCGTTGTCTAGTCCCTCGACTATCACGTTTTCTTTCATTTAGTCCCTCGACTAAAAAATCACCGGTGAGGGTCCCTCGACTATCCCATTTTCTTTCATTTAGTCCTTCGACTTTAAAATCACCGGTGAGGGTCCATGGACTTTGGAAAATCTATAAATTTAGTCCCTGAATCTAAGAAAAAACCCCCAAATGACGGACTAAATTTATAGATTTTTGCAAAGTCCAGGGACCCTCACCGGTGATTTTAAAGTCGAAGGACTAAATGAAAGAAAATGGGATAGTCGAGGGACCCTTACCGGTGATTTTTTAGTCGAGGGACTGAATGAAAGAAAACGTGATAGTCGAGGGACTATTTCTTGATTTAAGCCACATTAATCACATTACCATTAGCAATCAATTACTTGGGCCAATTATGGAGCGTGGCCTAAGAGTAATATGGCTTGTAATCGTACATATCTACTCTTAAATGGTTCCTACTTTTGGAGATCCAATACAGTACAAATATCAATAAATATTTCGAAGCATATATATATATATTGCAATAAACTTTAATGTGCACAATACTGCAAAATATAACATCAGATCCTATTACGAACTCTCCCACTGAAACTAACAATCTTCTAAATCAACTACACCCATACTGATGGTGTATCCCTGGAAAACCTTAGGCAAAACCGCCTTTGTTAGGGGATCTGCTATCATGGAGTTTGTACAGATGTGCTCTATACTTATCTGACCCATCTGTACTATTTCTTTAACAGACAGAAACTTTATGTCTATGTGTTTGGATTTAGACGCGCTCCTGTTGCTGTTAGAGTACTGCACTGCGGAATTGTTATCGCAATATAACCTCATAGGGCCTTCTATCCCTTGTACAATGTGTAATCCAGTAACAAAATTCTGCAGCCATAGTGCCTGGTTTGATGCCTCAAAGCATGCAACAAATTATGCTGCCATGGTGGACGATGCAATAAGTGTTTGCTTTACACTTTTCCAGGATATTGCACCTACAACCAATACGAATATGTTGCCTGACATGCTTTTTAATGTGTCTGCGCATCCACCAAAATCCGAGTCGGAATACCCGATAATCTCCAGTTTATCCGACTTCCTATATGTCAACATGTGCCCCTTTGTTCCTTGCAGATATCGGAGTACTCTTTTAACTGCTTTCCAGTGATCCATTCCTGGGTTACTAAGATATCTCCCCAACATATTTACAGCAAAGGCAATGTCCGGCCTAGTACAAACTTGAGCATACATTAAACTCCCAACTACTGAAGCATAAGGGACTGTTTTCATTTCCTCAATCTCAAGTTTTTTCTTAGGACATTGACTCAGACTAAGTTTGTCACCCTTTGCTATATGGGTACTTAGGGGTTTGCAATCTGCCAATCTATAACCTTGTAACACACTTTTAATGTATGCTTTTTGTGATAATTCAAGAATACCACGAGAATGATATCGATGTATCTGGATTCCTAACACAAAACTGGCATCACGAAGATCCTTCATATCAAACTTGTCTGATAGAAATCTTTTTGTAGTGTGTAACAATTCCTTATTGTTCGAGGCAAGCAATATGTCATCCACATATAATATAAGAAATATGAAATTACTCCCACTGAACTTGTGATAAACACAATCCTCAACCGAGTTGATCTCAAAGTCATAACCGACTATCACCTCAAGGAATTTGTGATACTATTGACGAGAAGCTTGTTTAAGCCCATAAATGGATTTCTTAAGTCTGCAAACTAGATCTTTTGAGTTACTTTCTACGAAGTGTTCTGGTTGCATCATATAGATCGTTTCCTCAATAATAACATTGAGAAAAGCGGTCTTAACATCCATCTGATGAAGCCCAAGGTCAAAATGTGCAACTAATGCCATGATTGTTCCAAAGGAATCCTTCGTCGATACTGGAGCAAAGGTTTCTTTAAAATCAATCCATCCACGCTGAGTATAACCTTTCGCTACAAGACGTGCTTTATGTCTTTCCACATTACCTAGGGAATCAAATTTGGTTTTGTAAACCCATTTACAACCAATTTCCTTTTTCCCTTCAGGTATTGGGACTAGATCCCATACCGCATTATCTTGCATTGATTTATACTCTATCTTCATAGTGTTAGTCCACTTTTGAGATTCAGAGCTTTCCATGGCATATTTGTAGGATGAGGGATCATCTACAGTTCCAGCACATAACTCATCATGCTCCTGAAGATAAACTATAAATTCTGGACCTATAGTACTTTTCCTTTCTCTAGTGGACCTTCTTTATGACACTATTTCATCATGTTGCACTTCTTGAGGAGGTAGAGTTTGATCATTATGAACGATGTCATTTTGATTCCCTTGTGGAAGATTATCTTGAGGTTCCTCTTGTTCTACCTGAATCACTGTATCCTGGTTAGAACCCTCAAGTGCAGCATCAGTGTTAATCTGAGGATTACCTTGTTCTAATGGGATCGAAATGATTGGCATTAGCGCCCAATCTTCAGATATCTCAGTATCCCTATTAAAACCTTCATGAATCTTTATGGAATCTTCCTCAAAATCAACATATGTTCCCTTATTCTTCCCCCCAAACTCAACATCCTCTAGAAACTTGGTTGTTCCTGTCTCAAATATTGTACCAGTGAGAGAATCATAAAACTTAAACCCTCTGGAATGTTCAGAATAACCTATGAAGAAACAACTAACTGTTTTTGGGTCCAGTTTCTTTTCTTGAGGTTTGTAAGGCCTCGCCTCAGCTGGACAACCCCACACATGCAGATACTTTAAATTAGGTTTACGCCCGTTCCAAAGCTCATATGGAGTCCTAACATTAGCCTTTGTGGGTACTCGATTGAGTATATAAGCAGCACATTTGATGGCTTCCCCCAGAGAGATAATGGTAGAGATGAGTGACTTATCATGCTTCTAACCATATCTTTTAGTGTTCGGTTCCGTCTCTCAGATACACCGTTCATGCGAGGAGAACCGGGCATAGTGTATTGAGGGAGTATTCCACACTTCTCAAGGTACTGTGTAAAGGGTCCTGGACGTTGTTCACCCGATCCGTCATATCTACCATAGTATTCACCACCACGGTCAGATCTAACGGTCTTAATCCTTTAACCAAGTTGTTTCTCAACCTCGGTCTTAAAAGTTATGAACTTTTCCAGGGACTTATACCTTTCTTGTTGACCGAACCTTGACCCAGTCTTTTGCCATCTGCCTTCTGCTTAGGCCATGGCCCTTTTGTAGATATAATCATAATAGCCTCAAGCGTTGTGCCTTTAAGTCTTTCCTCCTCATGTGCAGCGTGTGAAATCAACTCATTGATATTCCACTTTTCTCGCATGCAGTTATAGGTGGACTGGAAATACCTAACCGGTCTGGCAGCGAATAAAATGTGAATCCCACTATGCATTCCTCAGGTAAGTCTAAACCGATTGCCTTTTACTTTTGGCCAATCATTGACATTCCCAGAATGTGCTCCCGGATTTAACCTTTGCCATTATACTTTTTGGTAGCTAGCTCGATGAGCAAACGCTGCATCTCTACCTTTTCATTTTTGGCAAAGGCTTTCTCAATCTCCGTGAGAAAGACCGAGGCAGTGGTAACACCTTTAGGGACAGCCCCACGCAATGCTACTGGTATTCCCTGTAACAAGAGCGCCATGTATAACTTATTTGACCTTTCCCACTTTTCATCAGCCTTAGTTTCATCCGGTGTACTTTCCGGACTAAGGAGAGATGGTTTGGGAGTTAACAATGCATAGTCGTAATCATGTACAGATAAAAACAGCAACATTTCTTCCTTCCACAATTGGAAGTCAACGTCGGTGGACGATTCCCCAACAAATTGTAACTCATGGATACTATAATAAGAACAAACAACACAAAGCACATATAGCATCTTGACATATAACTGAAAACATATGCATAAACATGACAAATACATGTAAAACATAAAATTCCTTGATAATAGATACCGGAGGGCAAATCAAATTAACATGAAATTTTATGAGTTTGAGAAAAATACTATGATCATTATTTTAATTTTCTAATTGCCAATGAGACCTTCCGGAGGGCCGATGTCATTTACATATATTAAAATAACCATAATTTGATTTTCTTAAGTACCGGTGAAACCTTCCGAATGGCCGATTTCACCTACTTAAAATAAAAAATTCGTAAGGCTGAATTTAATTTATCCTAAGTACCGATGAAACCTTCCGGAGGGCCGATTTCATCTAATTAAAATTAAAATCAGCAGAAAGACCATTTTCAATAATTTTCTCCCGTTCATGATTAATTTAAACTCAAACGTGAACCTTCCGGAGGGCCGATAATATTTGAATTTAAATTAATCCCCGAACTTTTCGAAGCCTAGGATCCTTAAGAAAATTAATTTTAACCATCCGGAGGGCCGATTAAATTAATTTCTTATGTTCACCTACCGGTCTACGAAATCTTAATCATGCATCGTATTTTAATCATTCACACACACACAATTTAATTCACAAATAAACATACAAAAAAATGCATGCCAAACACAACATACTTGTGAAATAATTTACATATATATATATATATATATATATATATATATATATATATGTATATTTGCGAACAAAATATGTACTTTCGAAAAAAAATTATTATTTTTTTATAAAAATTAAAATTAAAAAAGACAGCAGTAGCCTGCCTGCACATGCAGCTAACCTGCTTGCTGCAGTGCAGCAGGCTGTCTGCTGAAATTGAAGCAGACACCTGCTGTTATTTCCAGCGAGCCCCTGCTGTAATTTCGAGGAGACCCTTGTTGAAATTGCAGTAGATAACAGCAGGTCCTTGTTGAAATTGCAGTAGGTCCCTGCTATAATTTCCAGCAGGCCCCTGCAATTTCTAATGAGCTGCAAATTGTTGCAGTAGTTTTTTTTTTTCACAGGTTACCGTGATAATCAGCGGACAGTCTTCGATCAGCGTTAACATCAGGGGTTAAGCTGTCGATGAGCCACTGTCCCAATAATTTTGATTTTATTCGTTATTTTAGGGTTGATTTGATGCTAATTTTGGGAGAAAAATTCCAGACATCAATAAACCCTAATTTTACCCGGAAAAAAAAATCCCCAAACTATAAAAATTTCAATTTACTGATTATAAAACATGTGTTTCAATACAAATAAATCACATAACATGATTTTCATACAATCCCTAAATCCATGTCCTACCAATTCAATTCACACATAAAACATGCGTCTTTATCTATCAATACTCAATTTGATTATTCTATTGAATCCAAAAAGGGTTTATTTGGCTCTGATACCAATTGTTATATATTATCCGAAATCGCATCAAATAATATATAACAAATCGCGGAAAAAGTTAAACCCTTTTGCTAGATTCATCTATAGAAGAAACATAAAATCAAGAATACTTACGGGTTTGCCTACTGCTATCCATCTAGTATTATGTTCAGTTCTTTTGCGTTCTCCAGCGATTCCGCATTCTCCAGCGATTCCACGTTCTCCGGCGATTCCGTATGTGAAACCAAGAGACCTGCAGAATCAGATTAGATAAGAAGGAAAAGTTTCCAGACACTCAAAGAAGCGGCCGCATTTTTAATTAGGGTTTAGAGTGATGAAATACCTAAACCTAGCCCCTTATTTATAGACTTTACAATGTGAAGCCCAACATTGTAAAGCCCATCCTTTGTTACTTCCTTGTGTCCGGGACCATAACCCAATAAATTGATAATTCAATTTATATCCATTATTTATTAATTCAGGCTTAAGTGTTGAGATTTGGGGCCTCTTCATCAGAGTGCTCAAATTCAACCCGGTTACCACACTTGAGCTCATAACGCCTTTTTACCCATAGGTCCAAGTTAGTTTATTAAATAATTAACTCGACTACTTTTAATTTATACTTCCTTAAGACAATAATCGAATATGTTTATTTAACATGTCGGTCCAAATTATTGTTAGTCTATAAATATATTAAATAAATATATTCCAACAGGATCTTTTATAATTTCTACTACGCTTAGATTTGTTTAGTGTTTAGTTTTTTATTGTTTTATTATTTTGGATGGACAACTAAGGATTGAATACAAGTCTATAAATTTTGAAGACTATCTGGGTTTTGACGCATGGATTTATCATTTATGTTTTTTCTTTTGAGTAACTTATCGGAATCTAATTGTCAACGAATTATAATGCTATCTTAATTTTAATCATTAGTGTTAATGTAGTTAGATGTGGTGTGGTACCCGGGCATTTGTCTTATAGGTAATAGGTCAGACTCCTCTTCTACTTTATTTTTACAACCCCGAATCCCAACCGCAAAGATACATGCGGGGCCTAGACATGGCTTTATAGTTAACTTATAGTTATAAGTTACTTTTTTCTGTGACTCGGCTCAAATAATTTATATGCACCCTTAGAGTTTTACCGGTGGTTAGAATTGTAAAATGAATCTGACGGTCTTATTGAAATGAGAGTTTGTGTCATGCGTATGTCATCAATGAGTATTGTTTTTCTTTATTCTTTGTAATCTAAGTTCATCTTACATTTTTTAGTCCATCGAGCCAGCCAATCGGCTGCTCGATTTTGTTCTTTAAAAATGTGATGAATTTTCATTTTACTAGTTAGCAAAAATTTAATGTTACTGAGAATAATTTTAAGTTTAAAATGAAATTTTCCATTAGAGAGTAGAGAAACAATTATTTCTGAGTCTGTCTCTATGTCAACTTCTGTAACACCTTTAATTTTGCACAGTTGGAGACCGTCGTGTATCGCTCGTCCTTCAACTAGCAGTGGAGTGAGCTTCTCGTAATTATTCTCATATCCCAGAACAAGGCTGTCCTGGTGATCCCTTATTATAACAGCTCCACTTACTTCACCAGTCACTGAGCAACTAGCGTTAGAGTTCATTTTGTATATACCCTTTCCACGAGGAGTCCAAGCAAGGTAAGATATATTTTCCTTAATACGCAGATGATTAGTGCAATCTAACATGATAGCAGCATCTGTACACTGTTTCAGTGCTTAGATTTTAGCATATTTGAGTGGTCAAGGTTAGTAAGCATGTAGGTAATATGTCTGATAGCTGCTTTAGGAGAGGTAGTCTCTGCACTCATCTTCATTTTGTTCCTATGCTGCCATATGACCCAACTAATTAGTGTAAGTATAATTGTTTTGATATAATCTTGTTAAGAGCTGCCCAAAACCAAGTCATAAACATATGTTTTACTGTCATAAACCTTTGAATTCCTACTCTTAGAACACCTACAAAATAGGACCAAACCTCCCAAGAAAAAGAACAAGAAACAAATAGGTGGTTAGTTGTCTCACAGTTAGAATAAAACTGGCATTTTGAAGCCATAATTATATGTTTAGAAATTTTGTTTAGAATAAGCCTCCAGGATAGGAAGAAACACTTCCTAGGAGTAATCTGGTTCCATAAATTAGTAAAAAGAGAAGAACTACTATATGAATTATTCAGGACTTTAATAGTGTTTTTAATATTGAAACAGCCATCCTTTGATACATTACATAGGATAGAATCTTTAGTAGAATTATTGATCTTGAGTTTAGTGACTAAACCAATGTTATAGTCACTAAATAGACACTTAAGACCAATCATATTCCACTTATTACCATCCCACCGAGAGCTTACCTTCCTACCTTTAGACTAATTGTTATTATGATCAAGATTAAGCTTAATTATGAGAGGCCTGCCAAACCATTTTTCTAACCATACATCCATGCTGCCATTACCAATACTCCACTCCATATGCTCTTCAGCAAATTCCCTTGTCTTTACCAACCTCTTCCATGTTTGAGAGCCATACTTAGAACCCACTTGCATTGGGTGCTTATCAGAGCAGTAGATATCATGAAGTAGATTAGCCCAGAGGGATGTATTCTCTAGAAACCTGAGCCATAGCTTACAGGAAAATGCCTTTTGTATATTCATTAAGATGTTGATATTAAGTCCTCCATTCTCAAATGGCTTACAAATGGGCTGCCAATTAGACCAATGTATCTTGTTGGCCTCATTGCTTGAACCCCGCAAGAACTTATTCATTAGTCTTTCAATCTTTGTTATGATTGTAGAGGGAAGCCAACAACTTTGATTTGAGTAGAGAGGGATAGATATTAGGACAACTTTAATCAAAATAAGACGTCTACCATAGGATAGCATCTTGCCTTCCCATTTAGAGATTATGTCCTTAATCTTCTCAATTAGAGGAGTGAAGTTTGTAGAGTTATTATGGGGACTAAGTGGTATCCCCAAATAAGTAGTTGGTAGTAGAGAAGTGTTGAAGCTAGTCTGAACTATGAGGCTTCTTCTTTTGTCCATAGGCATGCTTGAAGCGGTTATAATATTTGTTTTCCTTTGATTTATAGATTGACCAGAGATATATTGATAAACCTGCAAGAACTTAAAAGCTTTCTCTATGGTATCATGAGAACCATTAGTAAATACCAATACATCATCAGCAAAAGCCAATATAGGAATGTTCAGTGTTCTCTCTATTAGAATATTTCAGTTTTTTGTTAGAGTTAAACAATTGATTCATTCCCTTAATTAGTAACTCTTCTACAAGTATAAAAATCTAGGAGACAAGGGATCACCCTCACACTTCTGTTAGCTTTAAAGAATCCCACAAACTTTCCATTAATAAGTAAGGAGATATTTACTGATCTAATAATGTTATTAATCAGTATAGTAACCTTGTAGTTGAAACCAAACCTCCTCATGACCTTTGTAATGAAACTTCGAGCTAGGTTGTCAAAATCTTTGGACATATCCAGCTTTATGACCATATTTCCAGCCTTAGTTTTCCTTCCTAAGCCACTTGCACTTGAGATATAAGTTTAGGTAGAATTCTTGAAAACCTACAATTAATCAATTTAGACATTATTCTGTTGGTAAGTGTACACAAACCTATGGGTTTATACTGACTCCAATTAGAAGGGTTCTCTGTCTTAGGTATAAGACAAGTTCCCGTAGCCAATATCCCTTTAGGAATAGAGTGGCCAACTATAAAAGATTTGAGAGCATTACAAAGGTCAGATTTTATAATGTGCTAACAAGTAGTGTAGAAGAAATTCTTAAAGCCATCAATCCCAGCTGCTCCAGTAAGATTCATACTTTGAATGATAGACCAAATTTCAGATTCGATAGGCTCAACAAGTAATACTGTTATCAGAATCATCCACTAGTTTAGGAATTACATTAAATAGACTATTATTTAGATTTTTTTTTTGTTTCAATATGCTTATTAGGATAAGAAGAAGATGAGAGAATATCTGAAAAATAGGCCTCAGCAGAGTTGTTGATAGCTTCTTCATCTTCAATCCATCTGTTATTGATTTTAATTCATTTAATTCCTTTTTTCCTTATTTTCTTCATAACATAACTATGATATAGTTTAGTATTTCTGCCCCCCCCCTCTATTAACTAGCTTGCATTTGTTTTTTGTCTCCAATATTCCTCCTCCATAGTCAAGGCAAGAAGGTGCTCAACAGTAACTTTAGAGAGGCTGCTTTTATCTTGACTGTTGCCAGATACTCTATAGTTATCCTCACAAACTTGTAAGTTGTCCTCAACCTGCTTTATATTGTCAAATAAGTTACCAAAGTGACTTTTATTCCACTCATTTAAGGAAGATTTCAATCTTTTTAATTTATTCCAATAGACATGAAGAGGGTAACCACTCATAGAATTGGACCAAATGTTTTCAACAAACCCCAAGAACTCTATATCCATGGTACATATATTCTGAAATTGAAAGAGCCAATGTGCCTTTTATTGTCTTTAGTTATAGAGACACAAAAGGGTGTGTGATCAGAACAAGTATGGACTAAATGAGTAACTTTAGTTGTTGCAAAGCACTCAAACCAGTCCTTGTTGAATAAGACCCTATCAAGTCTTCTCCATCTTGTATTATTGGTCCAAGTAAACCTTGAACTAATATACCCAGCATCCTCCAAATGACAGTCTTCAATCATTTCATAGAAATCATTAGCACTTTGATGGAAAAATTTTGAACAACCACATTGCTGAGAGGGAGATAGAATAGAGTTAAAATCTCCAACACAAGCCAATTCTTTTACAGTAGGAGCCAAAAACCTCAGGTCATTCCATAACTCCATTCTGCTGCTTCTTTGACATTTAGCATAGATGCATGTGATGTTGAACTTCCTATTTAGTAATGAATGATTGGCTTCCATGTGACAACACTGGATGTTGTCCTCCAGAATGTTTATGTCCATGTCCTCATGCTAAAATAGCCAAATTTATTAGAATTATTAGCAAAAGAGTTAGGAAACTTAAGCTTAGAAGATAGTTCAATAATTTGATCATTACTTAACATAAGTTCTTGTAAAATCAATAACTTTATACCTTCATTTTTTATAATTGCTTTGAGTCTTCTGATAGAAGATTTATTGCCCACCCCACGAATGTTCCAGCTTAATAGCTTGATCATTTAGGGCTTTTTAGAGAATATATTTTAGTCTCCTCAAATTGAAGAGATTTAATTACCAAAGACTTATTCCTCTTGCTTCTTCTTGTTTGCTTAAGCTTTTGATCTATAATTTTTTGAAAACTGAAGTCTACTTTCTTGTGTTTGAGAACAGGAGAGGGTGGAAGACTCCCGATTTTATCTTTCAAAGAAGTTAGCTTAATAACATGAGGATTATGTGTGCCAGAGTGTTGAGGGAAGTCCACAATGTTATCAAGAGATTTGATACAATCAATCATCTATTTATCCTGCAGGGGATCAAGTATCTCCTTTCTATTCTAAAAAAACATTCCCTCTATTGATTCTTTATTTCTTTGTTCTAAATTTTTTATTATCTACTCATTTTTCACTTCAGTTGTTTGAATAACTACTACTATAGAGTCAGGTATCTCATTCTTTTCTTCTGTTGAATCTTTGTTCAATTGTTCTGAATTTCTAACATCATTGTTCACTTCAATTGTAACAGGATCAGGTATCATATTCTTAACACTTAAGATTGCTTCATCACTGGAAGCTTCAACTGTGTTAGCAATATGTGTTTCTTTACTAGTCTCAGGTTGCTTTTTATTGATATCCTCATTGATAATTGAAGTTATCCTACAGCTTGAAGATTTATGTCCCACATTGAAATACTTTTCACAGTACTTGGGACATCTTTATAGCTTAATGTGAATAAAGATCCCATGTTATTACCAAATCCCAGTCAGACATGTTTTTGAAGCTTTTGTGATACATCAATTTCCATCCATGTGTAGTACGCATTGTACATTGCTTTATTCCTATGAGGAATCCATGTCTTAAGAGGAGTACCAATACAAGAAGCAATCGAGTTGACTATGCCTTCACTATAAAGATGTTCTAGGTAATGTTTCAATTCCAGTCCATATAGGAACCATAGGGCATTCTTTCTTTACATTGAAAGAAGGAAGCCACTTTAAAATTCTCATAGAATATTCACCTATAGACCAAACTCGCCGAGACCAGATTTTACGTAAATCCTCTTTTAAAGATAATTCAA
This sequence comes from Limnanthes douglasii subsp. nivea, assembly GCA_036936605.1. Classification (NCBI taxonomy): domain Eukaryota; kingdom Viridiplantae; phylum Streptophyta; class Magnoliopsida; order Brassicales; family Limnanthaceae; genus Limnanthes; species Limnanthes douglasii. The sequence continues at coordinate 78,520,122 of JAUPFV010000003.1, read as the reverse complement.
GAAACAAATGCCTCGAATCCTAGTTAGTATAGGTGAAATCACCATTGAAATATTTTTCTTAAAAAAACTTGTCAAAAACAGTTTTCTTTGACATGCCTTTCTTGAATTTACCTATTAAGGTGAATGAAGTATGTTGCAGTAGATCATCATATATTTGATCTTAAAATTGAATAGCTATGTGATCTGCTTTGTGTTGGGTGAGAGAGGGTTTGAACTCATGGGTTGCCTTCTGATTTAGTTGTTGAAAAACTTGTGATTATGATCTTTGTTGATGGGGAATCTCACCTTGATAAACTCTGTTTTGCAGGCCTAAAGAGCTAAGAATATGGTATTCTTCCATTCTTCTGATGACATTTCCAACCTCCACCACCTCCAGGAGATGCAATAGCCTACAACAACCACGATGAAGAAGAAAAATCTTCAAGGAGAATATCACCACCAAACAATCTTCAATGAGAAGATCGAGTCACCACCCAAGGCTTTATTTCTTGGAGCATCCTCTGTTTTGCTTTCCCAAAAAATATACCCCTGTTTTCCCTCTAATTAAAATCATAATTTTCATTTTTCCTCAGATATCTTTAAAACATATAGAAAAATTAAGCTGAGTTAGGGTTTGGTATCCGGTTTAAAATATTATTATGATTTAAAATTCAAAATATTTCAAAATATTTTGAATCCAATATATCATTAAAATATAATTGTCAAACGCATATATATATATATTTTTATTTTTTTTATTTAATTTTTAGAAGCTTTTATTTTTAAAAATATAGCTGAAAAAATAATCTAAAACTATTATCGGTTTTTTTTTATAACGAACTGTGGCGCGATGCATAACAAATATGGAGAGAAAATATCGATTTTAGAGCCTTGTGCTGGTGCTTTTTCAGTTGGTCTCATCGTTTGGTACTGATTAGTCTCTTATAATTCATCACTGAGTTTCATGTTTATGATCTTCTTATTCGAGAGGTTCATGTTATGATTTGGAAACAAATAGGAGTCATCGATCTTACCGCTGTTGTTAAAGAAACTTACCACCTTCAACATCTATGGTCGTCCCCCGTTGTGCGCTTCTTCGTTCCCATCTCCTTCAATGCTGGAGTAGGAAACATAACGGCCTGAACGAATATGGAAAACTTCTTTCAATACACCCTCGTAGTCACTTTAAGAAACTTTCTCCTCCACTTCCTCCTATTATTGAGTCATTCTCTAAGCTCGTCGGCCGCTGGAATATAACAAAAGGTAAACTCGTTCATCCTTCTTTAGAGCTTTGATTCTTATCTCAATCAAAAAAATTAGCCATAACTAAAAAGAGTTAATTTATATCTTGTGGATTCGCTAGTATTCCCGACCCCGAATATTCATGAGATATTTTGTTGGGTCTTTGTTCAATTATCTCTCATTTAGTAATAAACAATAAATATAATAGTTTTTTGTCCCATGTTGCATCATTGTTCCATCTTTTCTATCTTTTTGGTATATGTAGTCCTTCATAGTATCCTATATGTAAAGATGATGTATTAAGAGTGGATCCATCTTCTTTCTCGTTTGGGGTTCTTCATTTTGTCTTCTAATAATGGTTTAGTTTTATATTTATTTTATTATTATTATTATTATTATTATTATTATTATTATTATTATTATATTTGGGTTTAATTTTGTATATGCCAAAATTAATCTCACTTTTTTTTTATTTCTTATTACTTATATATTTTATAAGAAGGTTTCTTAAGAATGTATGCAGAAACATTGAGTTATTTCTTCTGGAATTTCGATTGGTGAGTTCTCACATAGTAAAAATGTAGTTGTTGTCCACTGTTGAACCTTTCTCACTCTCACTGTAAGTCTTTAACATTTATTGTTTTTTGGAATATATGTGCGTTGAACGACCATGTACGAAAAAAATATGTCACTAATTTTATCATTAAGAATAACATCACGATCATGATTATTGTGGATACTAAGGTCCATTTAACTAATGTTAACTCTATTATTATAAATATTTCTTATTTTTGAAAATGCGCTACCATTCACTTCTGTAATAGATTGGGTATGTTATGGGTTATTTGGACCCATAATGTCTTATTTATCTTCATTCTTTATTCATCCTCTCAATTCATTCACTATAAATCTTGTAGTCTTAATTCAACTTCCCTTTTCTTCCTCGTGACTATTCACACTATCAATGATGGGCACGAGCATCATTTTCTATGGGCTGACCTCGATGCTATTTCGGTATTTAGCTGCAATTACCCATGAGTTGCTCTCGAGGACTTCAATGATATTTGTACTCCCGTATAACATACTAGCTCGTTCTCGCAAGGTGAAATTGACGAGCTTAACCATTGTTTCCATTAATGTGAATTGAGTGACCTTTTTTCGTTTGGTTTCCATTTTACCTAGATCATTAAAAATCATTTAAACATTATTGCCTCAAGAATTGACCATATTCTTGCTGACAATGTTTGAGATGATTCATTCCCCATGTTCATTGTCCATTTTAGGTCTACCGGCTCTTCAGAGCACTCTATAGTAAAAATTATTTGGGTTCCCATAGGCCATGTATTAAAAAACCTTTTAAGTTTTTAATATATAGTAGATCCATCATTCTTACAACGATCTTGTGTCCTTTTCCTAGAAAGTTGCATCCTTTACTCATGGTATTTGATTGATTACCCAAAAGCTCACAAGGCTTTAATTAGCCTTGAGTGACCTCAAGTAGAGGGAATAAAACAATATTAGCTCTAGGATTTCAAATACCACAAACCAACTTTTCTTGGTTCAATCTCTTTTAGCTAATGACTCTCTGAATCTATCTCTAGTCTCTGCCAACATTAATTCTTCTTTCGTTTATATCTCCTTTAATTAAGCCGAAGAATGTTTTTACAAAAAGAAGTCTAGAGAGACTTGACTAACGCTTGGAGACCATAACACTAAATTCTTTTATAATAGTATCAAAAACTGTATCTTAAGAAACAAAATCATCTATATATATAATAGTAACAATGACCTTTCCATTTTTCCAAATGAGGTGGCGAACATCTTAGTCAACTATTTTTCACACCTTCTAGGAACTACGTCTCTCTTAGGTTACTCTGGGCTCGCTCGTATCTTCACTTTTATTCATGCTAAAGTGAATTCCCATGAGAAATATTCGATAGTTCATCATGTTACTTTCACATAAATTAAAAGTATAATTTTTATTATTAATAACGATAAATCCTCTAGGCCAAATGACTTCAATGAAGATTTTTCAAGAGTTCCTAAAATATCACCAACACACGCATATGTGATGAGATCTTAATGTTCTTTATTCCAAATCATCTTGAGCCTTCTTGGAATGTCACCATAACTTTCGTCATCCCTAAGAAGGATTGTACCTTATTTGACTTCACACCGATTGTATGGTGCAATGTGGATAACACTATTTTTTCCAAGGTCTTGGTCGATATGATAGAATACTGCTTATTGGTTGATTGATAATTTTCAATTGGGTTTTGGGGTTGGCCGTAATATTACAGAGAATATCCTCATCTCCCAAGAGCTCTTTAAAGGATACTATACTAATTTAAGGGCCCAATAGTTGCTCTTAAAATCAATCCGATGAAAGATTTTGACAATATTTGTTGGCATTTTATCCTTGACATATTTGTGGCCATGAATTTCTAGAAACAAATGACCATATGAATTATTTAATGTATCACCACCCCTTCCTATAATTTTAATGTTAACGGTGGCCCTCACAAAAATTTGAAAGATAAAAAAGGTCTTAGACAAGTTGATCATTTATCCCTCTTCTTATTCATCTTGGTCATGCAAGTTCTATTAAGTATCTCAAGGAGACAAGTAATGATGCAGACTTTAATTTCCATTGAAAGTGTCGCACGCTTATGATCGTCAACCTCTATTTGCTAAGTGACCTGATGGTTTTTTTCTCATTGTGACATTAATTCTCTCAATCTTACAAGTATAATATTCAAGATTTTCTCATTCTCCCGATCTTTAAAATTATCCCTAAAAACTATATTTATTCTCTAGAGGGTTAACCCCACTCTTCGAACGAATTTGATCAATATCTTTAGTTTCAAAGTATGGTCACTTCTGTTTTAATACATTGGTGTCCATTTTCTCCCGCATCGATTGTCCCATAACGATCGTCGACTCTTTATGGAAAAAATTATGACCTGTCTTTCCTCATGGATGTCCAAATAACTCTCTTATGCATGTATGTTTCAGCTCATTAAATCTGTTCTTTTTATAGAAAAAGTTTATTAGTCTTCAATCTTAATTCTACCTACTAGAGTATTTTAATAACTCTCTTAGTTTGTCTATTATTTTCTCTGGTATGGCCATAAATTGAAGGTTATGGGTGCTAAAGTAACTTAGTTTGTTGTGATCTTGCCCTTGTTTAAGGGAGGCCTTGAGATTCTAAACCTAGAAACTTGGAATTAGGTGGCTATCTTAAACATTTATGACCCACTATTAGTAAAAATGACAACTCTATCTTGTGTGAATGGATTAACTTTGAGAAAATTAAGGACAAGAGCTTTGCTCTTTAAAGATTAAATATTATCCTTATTATACTTGGAGGAAACTTTTAAATCTTAGAGCACTTGCAAGTAAATTGTACAAGGTCGCAATTGATAACGGAGAGAATAATGTCTTCTGGTTTGAACATTGGTTGCTCTCAACCTATTTCATCAACCATTATGGGTATAGTAATATTCAAGATTCTCATTTGGGGAGCAGTCTCAAGGTTTCTGATATCATTCCATGTATTCGTTGGAATTTTCCGTTGCAATTAAGGTATACCAATACTAGAAATTATCATAACTTATAAGAGATCAACCATCTCATTCTCTTTCTCCCTCCTACTTGCATCAACTACGTTGATGAGAATTGTTGATCCGCTAAGATAAGGAGTGTTAAATTCATTATTAAATACACTTACGATGAAATCTGTACCCCTAACCCATTTGTTGGGTGGACGGGGTTGATATGGGGTAGATATAATATCCTCCTTCATTCTTTTATCCTTTGACTTTCTATCCTATGTCAGTAATCTACTTGAGAGAAGCTCAATGTAACTGACCTTCGGTTTATATTTCCGGGTTCCAAGGTAGTCTGGTCAATGTAATTTTATTGTCTTGTTTCTCACATAAGGTACTTTGGTTGCAAGACCTTTTCTGTGTAAAGGTTTCTAGAATTTTTCTCGTGCATGCTCTCCTCACATATGCCTCTGCTGGTGCTCTCTATATTTGCTTGCCTACGCTTTCGTCGTGTTGCTCGATATTATCTTCTCTTCATTTGGGGTAAGACGTGATAGTTATTTAGTCTGATGCTTTTCTTTGTCTTTAGTTTTTATCGAGATTCATCTATTTGTAAATGTTTTCTCCCCAACCCACCTTTTTGTGCGTCATTTTTTATCCTTATCCTCGAGGTATGGCTTCAATTTAAAATTTGAGATATTTTTCATTGGCTTAATGTTGTTCTTCCGGGACACCTCTTCTTAACTGGTTCATGGTTTGCTGTTTTTGTCCACTTTTTTAGGTTATGATGGTCTACTTATCCAATAGGTTTTTTCGCACTTTCGTTTTCTTTTTTCGTATAACGTCGGCCTCGTTAAGGTCAACTTCTCATCTAATTGTTTTTCTTTCACGACTGTTCATGACACTCCTCAGGGGATTCTCCATATTTTTATAAGAATAATTTATATTTATTTAATTTATTTTAAAATTAAAAAATTAGATTCATGAATGAATTTTTTTCAAGACTAGTTAACTCTCGTCTTGCATCTAGCTTTTTGGTCTTGCATTTATCATCTAAAAATTATATTTTACACTATCCTTCAACTCTCGTCTCTCGTCCTGTAACTCTCGTATCTTGTCTCTTATCTTTGCGTCTCTCGTTTTTTCTCGTCTGCAAATATCACTTTTTTCCCTGCAAGTGTCGTCTCCCGTTCCGCAACTCTCATATTTGCGTATATTGCATCTTGTCAAAAACATTACTAAATAATATTATTCATTGAACTAATTTTGTTCATCTTAAAAAACTAATCATAGTTTCATATATTTTTTTGAGTTAGGGATTAAACGATACAGACTTTTTAAGAATTAAAATTACAAAAAATAGGAGTCTGATGATTTTGTATAAAATGATATTTTATATATTATAAAAATAGTTGTATCATTTTTAAATGATATGTGTGAAGAAACCCGCAAATCGTCTTCAATCTTTGAAACTTATTCATATGTCTTCTTGACACCGCTCACAACCAGTTCACAAGACTCATCGTAATATAATCAAGAAACCTAAGAGGAACTGAAACACTACAAGCAAAGGACTTGACCCAAATTTCTTGAGAAACTAGAGATACACAAGGAAGCACAACAATGAAGCACTAAAGAACTCTTCTGATGATGCGTATAAATTTGATATTCTTCCCATCTTCTTCATAAATCTTCTTCAAGTACTCTTCTTCATGCATATTTTTCAAGTATTATTGTTCTTATTTCTTCTACCTCGTCATATTCTTAGACCAAATATTCAGTTCGTCAAATCCTCGATCTTAAATTTCAAACGTCAAACCCTAAATCTCAAATCGTCAAATTCCAATCTTTAAACAAAATAAAAAATCCAAATGAAATCTAAACTCAAAATACCCAAAAGAAATCCAAACGACTAATGTCGATCTAAGAAAACGTCAGACAAAGTCCAAACGTCAAATGAAACCCAAATTCCAAATAAAATTTATACGTCAAACACCCAAACGAAATCCAAATGACAAATGTTAATCTAAGCAAACATCAGATATAATCCAAACGTAAAAGAAAATCTAAACACTATAACAAAATTCAAACGAAAAACATCGATCTAAGAAAACATAAGAGAAAGTCTAAAAGTCAAACAAAATGTAAACACCAAACGAAATTCAAACGAAATTCACCAATATAAGAAAACGTCGAATAAAATCTAAACACCAAAACAAAATCCAAATGAAATAAAATGCCGAATCCAAATACAAAATACAAATCCAAATACGAGATGAAAATCGTAAACTGAACACCAAAATTTCTTTCGATCTCAGAAATAATATTGTCTATGAACACCAAACTACCAACCAAATCAAGCAGCCTAATCATCCTCAAATGAAAAACTACTCTGAAATTATCAAACCTATTATCAAGAATCTGACCCATGAACATGATGATATCCAGATACAAGAATATTATACATCAATAGACTTTCAAAAGAAAGAAAAGTCTTACCTTGAATCTCTAGCGAAGATTACATTAATAGGAAAATCTTCATTCGACAGAACCCACATGAATGTGTCATAAGTTTTTTATTCTCTAAAATTGAAAGGTCCAGTTAGCCTAGCTCTAAGATATCCATGATACCTTATGATTGATTCAGATTTGTAAGAAGAAATCAAATGCGTTTGGAGAAGATCGGTATGGACTGTTGGTAAATACGCAATGTGAATCCTAAAGTGGACTCCTAATTCTCACCTTAGAATAGAATCATCAATTACGGTGGTCTGGATTACTCTAAACAATCTTCCTCCATATATATATAATCTTGACACAATCTACCAACTAAGAAAAACCATAGGTAACCCTATTGACACTTGGGTTCTTCTAAGAAACTAGGCCATGCACAATTGTTGTAAGGCATTGATGGAACTGGATCTCTCTAAACCTCTACAAAAATAAATGTGGGTAACTTTTGGCAATGAAGATGGTTTCTGGATTAAGATTAGTTACGGTGACAAACCTCAATATTGCTCCGAGTGATATCGTATGGACCACAATAACAAAACCTACAGCGAGCTAACTCAAGAAATCATCAAACCTACTGAAGTAACCTAACCTACCTCCACTAATATCAATTAAATTAAATGAAGTCAGAATCCCTAAGCTTAAATTTGTGACTTCTAATGATCCTCATTTTATTCCAAACAATCAAGATTCCAGAGACCCTATCTTCAAAATCTCCTCAAGATCAATCTGATCAACCTTATCAACCCAATCTCACTACCATCAATCTATCTATCTCAACTCTCAGATCCTACCTATGTCCCTCTTTAGAACCTAACCATAAAGAAATCCATAGCATATCATCACCTCATAATCCTATACATAATATTCATGAAGTAGAAATCGAGGAAGCTCTGCACTATTTGGAAATTGGAGTCAAGTTATCTTCATCATCTCATCTAGATCCTGCTCAAGTATTCAGCCACTCTCCAAGACCTCATCATATTAGACATCTTCCTTCTTCCCCTAAAGATTCTACCACAGAAGACCAATGTTTCAACACCACATTGAAGAAAGACAGAAACCAAATCAGAAATGTATTGACGACTTCCAGCAAATACCAAACGTCAAATAACTCATCAGTCACAACCACAACCAAAGCAATGCAAATTAGAAGGTCTGTCAGACCTCAAAATGGCTCTTTCAAACGACTCTAATAATTCTATACTGGAATGCAAGATGAATTGATAATAAAGAAACAAGGAGAACAATCATATATATCACAAGATCAGAAAAATATAAAATTATTAGCTATCCAACAACCAATGATAGCTAAAGATTATTTGAGAAAAATTTCTCAGTACTTGGGATTTCAAAATGCAATTCACAATAGCTCCAACAAGATCTGGATTTTCTGAAACAACGAATTCACAATTCATACTTTACTTGATCATGATGAGATACTAAATCTAAAAGTGAATCATTCATCAATTTAGAAAGAATTTATGATCTCTATCATTTATGCAAAGTGCACTCGAGATATTAAAACCATTCTTTAGAGTAGAAAATCATATTTTCCTATTAAAATTGGAATATATGATGCTTTCTATTAAACCAAATAGCTTAATAAGAAAAGTTCTGAACTATAAAATGATTTGAATTGAAAGTTTTATTATTATTAATCTAAGGGTGAAACAATTTCCTCCATCAAATTTTTTATTTCCTCCATATTTCAAAATGAAAAAAAAAAGTTTATCACTTGCTTTTACTATCTTGTCCTTATTTTACCTTTTAATTTATAACTTGATGCCATTAACCATTATAAAACCCTTATATCAACAAACACATGATTTAGCCAAATTAAATCCAACATATATGATTTAACTTCTAAAATTAAACCGTAAAAACAAAAAAAAACTTCAAATTTCTTAAAGATTACTCATGGAAGAGGAAAACATCATAACTAAAGATTTAATAGCGGAGAACATCACCCAATCAACCAACACAATAATTTAATCTTGTTTTTCCGTTTTACATTCATGTAACTTGAGAATCTCTGTTAAAAAATATATTTTCGAAAATTCTGATTTGTGCAGGTTTTAGCTGAAAACAACTAATTCCGAGACAAGAGTTAGGAATTAGGTGTTTTTTTCAAGAAAAAAAACATCTGATTCCGAGACAGCACCTTGGAATTATGTGCATTTCATCTATTTTAATAAACAATGGTGCATTTTTAAGTGTTGTTGTTTTTTAAAATAACAAATGATTTCTACCTTAGACGAATTCGATAGAGACTGTCGTTGTTTTGTCAAGAATAAAAGAGAAATCGAGTAGTTGGCAATGGTTTGTTGTTTTTCAAGATTTGAAGAGAAATCTTGAAGAGGAGATCGTGTTTATAGTGGCTAGGCTAGGGTTAGGGTTTATGGGGGATTGATGTGAGAAGCTAATAGGAGTGGTTGTGTGTGTATAAGTTAATATGATGGAGATAGTTGGGTTGATGGTAGAAATCGATGGAGTTGCTGGATAATTAATAGGTTTGGAATAAAAATAAAGAAAATGGTAAATATGTTATTTATTTTATGGAGGACTAACAAAATGAAGTTTCTTTTTAGTTATGGGGGAAATAAAAAAATTGACGGAGGAAATAGCTTCACCTTTAATTTAATATCACAAAAATCAATTACCAAAAATCAATCTAAAGTCTACCATCTCAAAAATTGTAATTTATATTTTTAATTCAATTTTTATCACTCCTTTCTTCATTTTCAGGTTAAAAATTGATTAGGATATTATTGCACTGATATACATGGTCGATTAACATGTCTTTTCCTGAATAAAAAAAATATCAGTAAATATTTTATGTAAAATTTTATTTTGTGATATTTTACCTTAAAAATAGATTAATTGAAAATCTATCTATTGTTGTTGTGCCAATTAATCAACATAAGGTTGTATTCACGTATTCTTCTTCGTTACTCTTTTATCATTTTGTTTTGTTATTTTAAACAAACTCTTGCTTATGAATAAATTTATTAGTTTTTTTTTTTTAAAAAAAAAAAGATTACTACCTCCAAAACATTTATAATAATAAAGAAATGTGATACAGCATAAGCTAATAAGAAGATCATAACGTCGGCATTACAGTAGTAACATGTGATCAATTAAGCCCAATACATGCCTAAACACAAATCCTCGGCCAGAATATTAAAAATTCTAAAGCAGTCATGCGAAATCAAGGAACTACATCTCTTCCTTGCTTATTTACACATTCTCTCTGCTACATAGAGCTAGGATATTCAAGAGCGTTCAGGATTCCCACCGGACATCGGGTTGTAGCTGTTCTGAAACTGTGGGTTTTGTGCTCCCCCTTGACCTTGGTAAGGCATACTTCCACTGTTCTGATTGTAGTTAGGCTGCCCAACTCCCATGTTTGGGGGTGGTCCTCCCATGTTAATTTATTAGTTGATAAATAAGTTTTGCGTAAGTTTGTTTACTGTTAATTCATTTCCAAATATTTGATAATTAAATTTCGCGAGTATATTTTATAAATTTCCCAGTAACTTTGTTTACTTTTAATTCATTCCCAAATATTTGAGATGTTATGTGCATTCGATTTGGGCCGTAGTGGGGGTTTAGCCCAGTAGTCGAAAAGAATGCTATGCATGTTAAGTTTGTATCAAATATTCATTTTTATATTATATTGGGGATAAAATTTGAGTACTGAAAATGGGGATAAAATTTGAGTACTGAAAATAAAAATAATTAGGATATTTGAAAGTAAATTTAGTGCTTTTATAATTATTGGAAAATATATTAAACCTAAACTTTTAATCATTTAAAAATGGGTTGTTCTTAGGTATTAAGCCAACACTGACAGAATTATTTGGTTATATTTATAGAGATTTGACATGGTTAGTTAATTTTCATTCAAGAACAAAATTTAGAAATAACAAATAAAATCATTCTAGCTACTCTAATACATCATTTTTAATTTTAAGATTTTCAATTTTTATTCATACAATAGAATGTGGAGTAATAACTCTCATAACATTGGATACATCGATACATCAAATTTTATGAAATACTCCTATGTTTTTCTGGAAAGTAAAAATAAATGACAACCCATGTCAGTCACTCAGCTTCTTTCTTCAAATCTGACTCGCTCAGGTCACTCAGCTTCTTTCTTCAAATCTGACTCGCTCACGTTGTCGTACGACTGCACTGCTTGTAGTTCGTTAAGGTACCTATGTAGCTCAGCGAACCAGGAATCCGCATGCCTGTAGCTCGTTAAGGTAGCTATGTAGCTCAGCTCGTTAAGATAGCTATGTAGCTCAACGAACCAGGAATCCGCATAGCTCGGCCAGATGCCATTAATAGAGCCGGAGACGGCAGGAGGAATCCGCATAGCTCGACCAGATGCCATTAATAGAGCCGGAGACGGCAGGATGTCGCCTCTCCGGCCTTCTCACTGTAATCAGACAGACAACAATTTTACATTATAATACCTTACAACACTTAATTAATACATGCACGCAAAAAAAGCATTATTAATTATAGAACAAGAATATACTTTATTTTATTTTTTATTTTTTATGCCAACTCACTCAAACCCAAAAATTTGGAAAAACACATCAGAATTACTGCATGTAGTAAAGTAAACTTTCTAAAATTGAAACATAAGATGATTATTTATGAATAAAATTTTGAAGAATAATAATAATACCTCTGCAACTGAGAGTGAATTTGTCGGGAATTTGCCACTTCTTTTGAGGATCGGAAATAGAATCATCCCTACCATTCGAACCTAAATATACATCCAAATTCATTGCTCTGTATTCAACAACTCCATTTTCAATAGAAGAGTTGTTATTGTTCTTCTTTTGGATTTTATTGGGGTTTTGCTTTGTTAATTTTCTAAGTGTATGCTATGAATGCGAAGGATTAGGAAAGAAGAAGAAACCATAAAGATTATGAGATGAAAGGAAAGCGAGATGAAAAGAAAGAGAGAACAGATAGTTTATAAAGGCAAATGGACGATATAAACGAAGTGAAGATGACACGTGAACGGTAGGAAGTGTTTGTATAAGAGAGGAGTCTCCACAAGGAATCAAAACGTAACTAGGGTTCACACAGGTTCGGTGATACAGTAAGAGGTGTCGAGCGGCTGCTTTAATGGTGTCGGTGTTACCCTAACACGTGTCTAGGGTTCAGACAGGTTTCGGTGATACCGTAACAGGTGTCTAGGATTTAGACAGGTTTCGGTGATACCGTAACAGGTGTCTAGGACCTAGACAGGTTTCGATAATACCGTAACAGGTGTCGAGCTACTGCTTTAATAGTGTCGGTGTTATGTCGGCATGCTTTAATGGTGTCGGTGTTATGTCGGCATGCTTTAATGGTGTCGTGTTAACGGAGTTGGTGTATACTTAGCGATCTATTTATACTTAGTTATGTCTGGTAACTCAGTAAATTGGACTTTACCTAAAAAAAGATTATATCGTCTATGTTATGCAATATTTTGAAATTAAATAATGATTTATTTTTCATGTAATTAAATTTTAGTACTGAAATTTGTATATTTAAGTTTTTTTAGTTATTAATCCGTTAAAGTTATACTATTAAAGTTATAGTAATAGTAGAAAAAAATAATGATATATGTAATTAACATTGCAAATGCTTCAAATTTAAAAATATAAATATGAATAGTTTTATAGATGGTTCCTTAACAGTTTCATTTTTATCCAAAGTTTGTATATTTATTATCAATTCATATGGTTGACGATGCTTAATAATTAATCATTATTACATATAAAATACCTTTTAAAATTAATAATTATGTAATATTGTTCCAACCAGTATTAATGTACAAATAGGTAGTCTGAACTCCAATCCGCTTTTGTACAGTGTGTTTTATCATATGATTGTTATTTGGCCCGGTTTGACGAAATCAACAGTTTACTTATCGGTCCGGGTTAAACTAGACCGTTAAATATTTTGGAACTGAATTGTGGTTCAATTTTTATTCGGTTTTAACTTTTAGAATTGGATTGTTAAATTCTTATTTCGGTTCATTTCGATCAAATTTGGTCTAGTTTGGTTTTGTCTGATTTCGATTTCGGTTAGGTTGGTTATTGATCTATGTTTGTCTATTATTAGAAAAAAAATTCAATTATAATTTGATTTTGATTTTTTACTTAAATAAATATATAGAAACTAAATTTTAAAAGTTAATTTCTATTTTTTTATTAATCTTTGCTTTAAAATTTTGACAATATAATGTATAATTTTTTTTTAAAAAAAAATCAATCAAGACTAACTTGAAGTTTCTAAAATATTGGCTGAATTTTTTTGTTTAGATTTCTAAATTTAATTTAAATAGAGATTTTACGGTTCTAATCCACATTAAATATATTAAGTTAAATTTAAAAATTAAAAAAGAAAACCGTTCATCTATTTTTTTCTTTGTTTATCATTGATTAAACTCTTATGCTTGCATTGCACGGATTAGTTCATATGTTTGTTTAGTAGGGCTTTCAAGTCATGACTCGAGAAGAATCCCATCTTTTTCCTAAAAAAATTTTCCACCACCAATACGGAAACAACTTAATCAATTTGTAACGGTATCGGTTCTACAAATTTATCAATTGCATCGGTTCGGTTTTATACTATCGGTTCATCAATTTTATCGGGTCTACCGATTTATTTATTTTATCTGTTTAGTTTCGAACAATTTTTTATCTTTTTCATTTTTTATCGATTATGGTTTTTAGAATGGAACTGCGAACCAAATTATTAAAATTTGGCCTGATTCTCGGTCTGGTTTACCAGTTCGGTTCTAATTCGATTTCGGATTCTCAGAATCCATTAAGATCCCTAAATATGACCAGGAAGATACTAAACTTATTAATAATTATTATTAAAAATAATTTTTTAAAAAATTGATCAATAAAATTTAGAGTAAATATTAAATATATTTTCTACTTAGATTTACATTGATTAATAATATTCCTATATTAGGTTGCATTTTGTTTTTCTTTTATATTTTTTCTAAGGTGGTATTGTTTGGTTTAAGTAGGTGTTAGGATGTTTCACATTTTTTGAACGCTTTGGTAATTTTTCGTAGGAAGTTTAGGCTTTAGAAACTTTTATTATGTTTGATGCAAAGATTAGAATATATTTCTATAATATATTTTTTTTTGTCTTCGTACTTTAGTATAATTTAAGATAATCTATATCGTCGCAGTGGAAGCACCCCGAACACTGCTTGAAGTATAATTTCTTATGACTGGTTGGAATGTCCACAATTATCAAACATGCTTTGTTCAATACTCGGGTATCTAAAGTATAAGAAATTGGTATCCAAACCTTGTTCTATACTTGGGTATCCAAATTATAAGAAACTATTATTCAAACCGATTGATGTCGAACCCAACGACTGTTAAAAAGTTGAATGAGTCAACTGCTCATAAAACTCGGACCCTAAATTCTACTTTAAAGGGGTTTACTTTTATTTTTATGTTTTTGTAATATTAAAGTTAGATTAAGAAATTATTTTAAATAGCAAATCAATTTGGCCTAACAGAGTCTTTATAGTTTTGGTAATATACCGTAAAATTTGATACTCTAAATATTTTAGATTACTATAATATGTTATAACTTAGAGTAGTTGTTTTATTTTGTAGATAGTAGGATAAAAAAAAAGACTACCATCACCACCGACCACCACCACAACCGCCACCACAACCGCCACCAACACCATCATTGTAAGGGTCTAAAATTTAGTTGCCAACGGTATATCATAGTAGAAGCTAACAATTTGATGGGCCACCATCGTCGGTGTAAGGGTCTAAAATATAGCTAGTTATTGGTTTTCCGCTTATACCGATTGTATTGAATTTCTATAGCATAAGTGTGATACTCCACCACAAGTGTAGAATTTATATACCATCAATGTGACATATCCACAATACCGGTTTAAAGTGTTCATACCGGAAGTATGAAGTCTCAACCAAGTTTCCCCTATTTTTACGATTTAATCTTTAATAGTTTGCCATTATGATACGTTAATACTTCCAGTTTAGTAGGAGATGATTTTGATGTTACAGATATCGGTGGAGTACTTAAGGGTTGCGTTATTGATTATAGTAATTTGTTTACCACGAAAGCCAACCAACAATTGACTGATTGAGTTAAGGTTACCATAAAGGACAACGAGTTCGTAGTTGTATCAAGACGTCACAACGATGCAAAAAAACAGGAAAATCCTAGACTATTGGTTTAATGCGAGAGATCTGAAACGTACACGAAGTTAGTAGAAACAAAGTATCTTAAGATGAATGATAATATAACCAAGAAGTGCGGATTCCATTTCAAGCTTCAAAAAATATGGTAAATCTTCAATTATGGTCCTTAGAGATCGCATGCAAGGTTCACAATAATGACACTACAAAATTCAATGAAAGGTCATTCATACTTTGTACGCTTATCTAAAGAATAAGTTAAATGTGTTAATTCTACCAAAATTGGATCTCGTCATCATGAAATTTTAAGCGAAGAGAAAAAGTTAAACCTTAAGAATTCATCGTCCATTCACATTGTATACAATGCTCAACTAAAAAAACAGTATATCAAGAAAGGCGGTTGCTCACAGTTCTAATACTTGTTCGGCAAATTAAAAAGGTTAAATTACCACGAATGGCATAGACCATGCAAAGACGGAAGCAATATCATAAATTTTTATATTTGTTAAAAAAAAATTCAAATATGTTAATAATGGATAACACCTACAAGGTAATAAGGTATGAGATGCCGTTGTATGAGGTTGTTGGAGCCACTTGTACCGGTTATACATGCTACATTCAATTTGTGTTTATTCTCGGGAAGAAAATTGACAGCTACAAATGGGTATTAGAATATTCATAATTGTCGATGGTAACTCACTCCATCGAACCACCGTTAATTGTTTTGAAGAATAAAGACTTAGCGTTGGTGAAGAAGGTAAAAAAAATGTTCTCTAATACAACCCACATGTTATCTCTGATAAGGAAGTGGAACGTTGAGGACCACAATGTAAATAATAAAACTTCGTATGACCAATTGTAAAACAGGAGAGATAGTGTACCTCGATGCTTGTTTGAGTCTAACTGGTGTGAAGGAAACACATCAAATCAGTATGATGGGGCTGATCGAAATCTATACGCGGTAATGGGAACAAAAGATCAATATGTTCAGGGTGTTGATTGGAGGAATTCTCCATTGACAAGTGAAATAAGGTCCATTACTCTTCCGAAGCGTTTTGACATCTCAAAAGTTGAAAAGTTTTGATTGGATGCAGGATCCGGACGATCATGTTGAATTTCGAGGAGGACGACAGGTTGGTATGTCGAGCTTTCTCACAGTCTTATAAGGGAACTGCTTTGAAATTGTACAAACGAATTCCAAGAGGATCCATTTCAAATTTCAGATATTTTTATACTTATTTTGGAAGACAGATCGTTGGAAGTAAAGAGATGAGAACAAATTGGGACCCAATCATCCAATGCAAGCAAGCAGTTGGAGAAAAGTTGAAGGATTACACGAAGCACTTTGTTTTGACAATAAAGTTTGGATAATTGTGAAGAGTCGGTGGCGATGGCTATTTTCCCAAAGGGTCTGTTGCCAGGTGATTTGGCTAATGAGACAACCAAAAGGAGGGTTTTAACTTTTGGAGCTTTGATAGCTCATGTCGAAGATTAGATTAAAGTTGAAGAGTTAACTAGGGCCACATAGTCAACAAAACCAAATGAAATATTCAAATGCTCAGCAGGCACGTACAAGAAACAATAACCTACCACCTCAGACTAGGGGGGGTATTCAAATCAAGATCCGCCTTATGAATTTAATAAGTCGAGGCCAAATCAGTGGATACGCCCTGAATATTACGCGGATTTGACTGAAAATGTTGCTGCTATTACTGATAAAACTAAGGGATACCTGAATTTCAGAAAGCCAGCTCCGATCAACATATCTAGAAAGGAGCGAAATAACAAATTTTGCAGGTACCATAATGACATTAGTCATGGCACGGCTGATTGATTGCTTTGAAAAAGAAAGTCCCAACTTTGATTGAAAATGGAAAACTATTGACTTATTTGAAGGAACAGAGCAATGCATCGAAAAATCGAGGAGCATCAACCTCACTACCAGCTAATCCAAATGCGCAAGCTAAAAATTTGATCATTCCGGATTCAAAGGTTGATGAATTTGATGCTGCCTCAGAATATTCGGATAAGGATCCAGATAGGTTAATTCTAATGGTAAAAAAATGGCATGTTCAAAGTTTGTGTAAGTATTTTGAGTCGTTCGCCATTTTTGGGGTGATTCGATGACTAGTAATACTAATAGCTCAAGGAAAATACATATTGTAAGTTTAGAAACTCAGATAAAGGAAAATTATTTACTCATTTGTACAGCAAGAGTGATATTCCCTTTATCATTTTTGACGAGAGTGATTTACGGGGCACTGCAGCGCAAAATATGAGGATGATGTGGTCATTGGGGCTGAAGCTGCTGGCGTTGAGAGTCGACGCGTATTAATAGATACTGGAAGTTCTGCGAATGTCCTTTTTAAAGCAACATATGATAGGATATGCAATCCTCCTCGGATTTCTTAGTCGGAGCACACCATCATTAGTTTTACTATAATAACTTGCGGGTAATATGAGAATTAGAGGGGGAGGTTGATTTGGGAAAGGGACCTTTTAAGAAGAAGTTTCAAGTGCTTTTTATGGTGGTAGACTGTCTTACAATTACAATTCTATTTTTGGGAGATCCTGGTTATCAACGATGTATGATGTTGTGTCAACAGTCCATCAGTGTTTCAAATATGTCGCCGGAGACCGTGTACGGTTCAAAGCGACCAAAACGTTACAAGGAAATGCTACGCCACTGCACTTCGGATTCGAGGATCCAGCGGTGGTGATATGATGAATGAATAGTAGTCATGAGGTTGACCTTGGATTTGGATGAAAGGGTTGACGATCCGAATGAAACCCCAAGGTCATTAACAATAAGTGAAGAGATAGAGGAGTATACTTTTTCTGAAGGAAGAATACTTCGACTAGGAACCTTACTTACCCCAGTGCTACGTCAAGAACTGTTACAATTTTTTTCTCATAATCTAGATGTTTTCGCTTGGAAAACAGAGGATGTGGTAGGAGTACCGATTGAAGTAATTTGTCATAACACAACTGTTAATCTAAGGGTGAAACCTGTAATTCAAATGAGGCGAGCATTTTTGTTAGAAAAGGTGGAAACTATTGTTTCCGAGGTGGATCGTTTATCTAGGGTTGAACATAAAAAGGAATCCCAGTATCCTCTATGAACGGAAAATCTGATAGTGTTCAAGAAGAAAAATGATAAATAGAGATTGTGTGTTGATTTAGACTTAAATAGAGCATGTTCTAAAGACCCATTTCTTGTTCCTCGAATAGACCAGGTGATTGATTCCACTTTGGGAAACAAATTATTAACATTTATGGATGTTTTTGCAGGATATAATCAAATCCAAGTGGATCCGAAGGATCAAGAGTGTACTACTTTCATCATTGAGAGGGGCTTACATTGTTATAAGGTTATGCCTTTTCGATTGAAAAATAAAGGGTCTACCAAAGGTTAATGAATAAATAATTTGCTACTCAGATCGGAAGAAACATAAAGGTATACATTGATGACATGGTGGTAAAAATCTTAGTGGATGAAGCACACTTGGAAGATCTAGATGAGACCTTTCTGAATATAAGAGCAATAAGGATAAAATTAAATCCATAAATATGTACTTTTGGAGTTTGATCAGGGATAGTTTTGGGTTATGTTATCAGTAAAAGGAGAATAGAAACTGACCCAGAACATTTAAAAACTATGGTATCCATGAAATCTCCTTGAACTATTAAGGAGTTACAAATTTTAAAAGGAAGGTTAGCAGCACTTAACAAATTTATTTCTAGATTCTCTGATAAATGTTTTCCTTTCTTTCAAGTATTGCGAGTGGAAAAGAAGTTTAAATGGACATTAGATTGCGAAGTAGAATTTACAACTATTAATTATTTATTATCATCACCAGAAATATCATCCAAGCCTCGAAGTGGAGAATAACATTTTTTGGTATAAGATATTGCACTAAGTGCAGTTTTGATAAGCAAAGATTCAGGAATTCTGAAGTCGGTATACTATGTCATCAAAAGTTTGGTGGAAATGGAAAAGAGATATCTGAAACTTGAGAAATTGGTATTGGAATTAGTGGTGCCTGCTAAAAAGATGCACCCTTATTTTCAAGCTCATACCATCGAAGTTCAGACCTCATTTCTATTGAAAAATGTTTTGCAATGTCCCGATATCTCGGGGATAATGAATAAGTGGTCAGTGAATTTGGAAATTTTGATATTACGTTTACACCTAGAACTGCAATTAAAGTGCAAGCTTTGGCAGATTTTCTTGTGGAAGTTTACTCAAGCAGATCAGATAAAGAGGAGATAAATGATGTTTTACCGATAAATTTGATGTGGATTATTCGAACTGATGCCGGTTCTAGTATTTTGGGATGCAGTGCTGGAGTTCAATTAGTTGTTCCATCTGGAGAAACAATGTTTCAGTCTATCAAATTTGGTTTTCATGCTTCGAATAATGAAGCTAAATACGAAGTTTCTTTAGCTGGTTTGAGACTTGCAAAAGTATGTGGAGCAACCTTAGTACGATTAGAGGCAAATTCTCAATTATTAGCAAATCAGGTATACGGAAGTTTCGAAGCAAAAAAGGATCGCTTAATTTTGTAACTTCGAGAACTTCAAAATTTGATGCTCTTATTTGATGACATTGTTGTTGAACATATAAATCGAGGAAGTAATACAGTGGCTGACTCATTAGCAAATGTTGCTTATAAGAAAGAGTATCAGTGGATTGTGTTGCAAGAAATCCCTTCGATTTTAGTTCAATCAGACCAATGTGAATATATTGAGGAACCGTTTGTTAACCTAGATATAGTCAGAAGCGATTGGAGAACTGATATTGTGAATTTTTTTTATTACAGGGGAGTTACCTGAATTTACAAAATTGGTCGGAAAATTACGAGGCAAAGCTTTTGGCTGCATAGTTTTGGATGGAGTTTTTTTATAAGAAAGCACTGAGTAGGCCTTTTTACGATGTTTGGATAGACAGGAATCACATGAAGTTTTATCAGAGCTTCACGATGGAGAAATATTAGCACATTGTGGCTTTAAGGCATTAACTCGTTGAGTTTTGCTTGCAGGGTTTTATTGGCCTTCAATCATGAACGATGCCAAGAATTCGGTTTGAAGCTATAATACTTGTCAAGTATTTGGTAATTCTATTCATCAACCAATAGTTCCACTTATATCCATTACCGAAGCCAACCTGTTTGATAGATGTGGAATAGATTTAGTGGGACCTTTACCAATGGCTTCCGGAGGACGAAAAATGATTATTGTTGTAGTGGACTATTTTACAAAGTCTGCCGAAGCAGATATATTATTTGGAACAAAGGAAAAGGATGTAATTAAATTCATCGTAAATACTATATGCTGTCGTTTTGGAGTGACTCGAAAAATTACCATAGACAATAGACCTAAATTTAATAATAAGGAGATGACATCGTTTTGTGCTTCAAAGGGAATTAAACAGTGCTTTTCAACACCATTTCATCCCCAAGCAAATGGACAAGTGCAAGTGACAAATAGATCTATTTTGGAAGGATTGAAGAATAATTTAACGAGAACGGCAAGAAAATGACCTAATTATTTGCAAGAAGTACTTTAGGCTTATCGAAGAATTCCTAAGGAAGCTACTAAAGACACTCATTTTGCTTTGGCATATGGAATGGATGCTATTACCCCTGTGGAATCTACTCTGTAATCTTTTAGGATAACTTAATATTTTGAAATGTTGAATGATGAAGCCAAAAGAGAAGGTTTGGATTTGATTGATGAGAAAAGATTTCAAGCTCATTTAAATATAATTAATTATCAAAATCTTATGAGGAGTATGTATGATCCGAGGCTGAAAAATGGGAGTTTAAGATAGGTGATAAAGTGTTGAGAAAGGTATTTTTACACACCAAAGAGAAGAGACTCGGAAAAATGGCTCCGAATTGGGAATAACGCCATATGGTTGTTGAAAGGATAAAGCCAGGCTCTACTCACCTTTGTGATAATCATGGGAGGATGCTTCAAGACCCGTGGAATATACATCATCTGAAGTTGTACTGGGAATAATTGTATGTGTACTTTGAAATTGTTTTCTTAGATTGATTGGCACACTTTTTCCTATCCTGTTAGCCCATGGAGGTTTTAACGAGGCATTATGTACATATTCAAAATTATCAATAAAATTTATTTTTAACCAATGGTTGTTTACAATTGTTTATTTAAACTATTTTGGTGACTAATCAAAGACTATTCATCTTTGAGGTTGACCAAGAGTAGAATATTCTGAAGTGTAGCAAACACTTTTCGAAGAAACAACCATGTTCGAAAAGTTACATTCATTAAACACTCTATGATGTTCGAAGTGCAACATTCGTTAAACGCACTGTGATGTTTGAAGTGTTACCTTTATTAAACACTTCATGATGTGCGAAGTGCTACATTTATTAAACGTATTGTGATGTTCGAAAGGTTACATTCATTAAACACTCTATGATGTTTGAAGTGCTATGTTCGTTAAACGCGCTATAAATTTTGAGATGTTGTCATATTTGTTTTTATCTCAAATAATTAATATAAATAACAATCAAATATGAGCATAAAAGATAGTAAATTTTGGAGGTGTTGTCATTCATATTAATCCGAAGAGCACAAAAGTTATAGTAATGATATGCCAAGTAAAAAAAGTTAAAAGATAGTAAAATTACACATCCTCAGAGCTCTCTTCAAATTCTTCCTCTTCAGACGATGAACTAGGAATATGATCAAATGCTTCGCTAGGACACCTTTCGATGGGAATTTCTCTCCAAAAGTTAGAAAGATCCATCTTAGGTTATGTGGCATGAATTTCTCAAAAAAGTGTGATGACTTTTTGTTATTTGCCATTGTTGATAGCTTCCAACATGTCTTTTGTGCATTAATCTTTGGAAGCGGTGATAACAAGTTATTTTTCTTTTTAAAAATCGGTCTTTAGTGTGACCATCTCATTGGTTAAGTTATCTTTTCTGTTTCGCTATTGGTAAGATAAGTCTGAAGCTCATCAAATTTCTTCTTCTCAGTAGCTAAGTCTTCAAGGTGTTTAGCTTTGAGTTGATCTATCTCTTCCTGATGCGAGGTATTTAGACCTTATTTCTCGATTCGATATTGTTCTCGAATATGCTTTTTGATAAACAGAATCCCTCTGATAAATTCAGATCTTGCCATTGAGAATGCATGAAATTGATCTCTTTATGATCACCAATTTTTTCCTTCAGCTTTTTCTCAGCTTCAGCAGCTTCTTTATAGTGAACCATATCTTAAGCCATTCATTTCAGATGATTTTGAGAGGCCTCGATTTCTTGAGTAAGCATTTTTGTTGTAGTATTAAGGTCGGAAAAAGGTTGAAAATGCAGCAAGAACGTCTAGGTTTGATGATGCAGGAGGACAGACCACTGGGCTAGGTCGAGGAATAAGATCTAAGGAGATTGTGGGAACAATAACCTCAGGGGATGAGACTTCGGATGCAGTATGTGCAGGTCTCCTACCCAGATTATGCAAATGAGTTTGAATCTCTTGAATGATGCGATCTTCTTCTCTAGCAAGCTCTTGTGACTCGTCGAAGTTAATGAAAATATCAGGATCAGAGTGATCATCACCTTGATTATCCTCTGCGAGTAACAATTTCTTTTTGCTAATTTGTAATGTCTTCAGTATTGCCTTCAATTTCCTTTTGATGAACTTGCTGATTATCTGTAGCTACAATTTCGTTGTCATCGGATAATATTTATTCGATGGTCTCCACAGTTTTTTTCTTTTTCTTATGGGGGCTGATTCCAGTGGAACCTCTTTTTTTCGAAGGAGCAACCGTTTTGTTTGGAGAATGTCCTTCATGTATTCCTTCTTTGATTGTGGAAAGTGTATTTTTCTTTTGATTTTCGCTTCGAACCCTTTGGCATCAGATCATTTGAAGGGCTAGCACCAGATGCACTAGCTGCCGTTTTATTCTTTTTTTCCTTCTTCTTCTGAGGAAGGTGGTTGTCTGATCTATTGCGAATGGGTAAGAAAACTTTGTAGTCGAGATGAACTAATATTTTGACAGCTTGTCGAGTGTTAGTGGCTCCATCAAATTTTCGGGAGGAAAGCCTCCAAGTGTGATCGGGAACAGGTGAATGTTGAGAAAGTTGATGGGTTCGAAGGCTGTGTGGAAAGTGTTATTCCAGTTTTTCCAGCCCAAACAACAATCTTGCTGAACGTTTCTTTGGCTCTTTCTCGACGAATGGTATAACACCTCAGAATTTATGTTCAAAATATAGAAGTTGATAAGGAATAAAGATAGCAACATTTGGAAATCAATTTAGAAAAACAAATTTAAAAGTTCGAAGTAATCAACTATCATGAGGTCCAATAGAAACGAAGACCCAAGTTGATGATTTCTGGATGGACTACCAATTCATTTTTTTTGTAGTCTAAGGGTGTTTCTCCTTTTTTGGGAAGACGAAGTGTAATGTTGTCTCACATTCCCAACTGCTTTTTCAAATTATTTTCTTCGCTCTCTTTGTAGTATATGTATGAAATATTTTTCAGAGCTACGACATAATTTGTATCAAGAGACCTTAAATTCTCACCAATTGATGCCCTTTCCTCCTTGGATATGGTAATAAAAGCCTTCTTTACTCTTGTTTTACGTATTTTTTCTTGAGTAGTATTCTTTGATTCTTTCGAAGCTTCTTCCTCTGTATCAGCCTCATTATTCGACTGAATGGCATCAGAATTGACTTCTTCTGATGTTTCATCTCTTAGTTTAGGATGATTATTCGAGAGAATTTGTTGAGATGATGCAACCATCTCAACAATTTCCCTCGGGGAAGGGGAACTGGTAGATGGATTCAACGTAACATCAACATCGTCTCCCATAGCTATGAAAGTTGTTCTTTAGTGGGAGCTCGTGTGGGATAAGTTTTTAAAAGGTTGGTTGAGGAAGGGGTTACTTTGGATTGTTTCGAAGAGTATTTTCCAATTTCACAACTAATTTGAGGAGATGATTTAGTAAGAGAAGGTGAGATTCGAGGAGCGTTTGGTGTTCGAGTTTTCGAGGATTGGCTTTCTTCTGTAAGGGGAGAAACTTAAAAAGCGGGAGTTTTCGACAGATCGAAGTTATCGTAATAAATTATTTTTAAGGATGTTACAAGAGAAGGTTGGCTTATTAATCCAACTGCTCTATATTTTTCTGCCCTTTCACTGATGCATAAGTAATTGTAAGCTCTGAAGATGTTGTTGTCTGACTTTTGGGATTTAGATTCTTTGGGAATTCTGGCTTTAGATTTCTTCGATTTTGGATGTTTTCTCATAAACTGGTTGAAGATTGATCGGAAAAGATGAGTTTTTCGGTGAAGGTAACCAGTAGTTTGAAGAAGTGAATGAAGGTAGCAAAGGAGTTTAGAGTTTTTACTCTTTCTCTCTCAAGAAATTTTCTTTGTGAATCAAACAATTGGTTACAATAAGATTTATAGGGAGAGAAATGTTGTATTGAGAAGTGGGAAATGTGGACCTTGATTGGATAGAAGTTGAAGCGGTTGCGTAGATGAGAGTACAACTCATGTCACACTATGGGCCTAGTTATAGGTCTAGCCCTTAGAGTGTCATTATTTGCTGAGAAGTAGGTTTGACACCTAAGATTATTAGCTGCCACTTCGAAATGAAATATAAAGGGGTGATTCTATGTTGAAATACTTCGATGTACTTGATAAACCTAATGGTATAACAGAATGATCAACATAGTTCAAATTTTAGAAGAGGAAAATAGCTTCGCTTCTGTTTACGTTCGAAGTTGATTAGTTCTCATTCATTTACTGATATGAGAACTAAGAGGGCTACTCATAAAGAAGTGGAACTTTGAGGACCAAAATGTAGATAATAAAACTTTGTTTGACTGGTTGTAAACTTAGATGAGGTGTTTAGGACTATGTATTTAAGTCAGGGACTAACGTGTAATTAGCCCTTTTATGTAACCATTTCCAGTTGTATTCTAAGTCTATGCGCCTTTATATAAGGGCCATGACTGATCTAATAAAGGGGTTGATTTTTTAGTTAGAACATTTAAGTACTCTGATTTTCTATCACTAGAATCAATTTCTCTCTCTAAAAACTTTACACTTCTCATTTACTAAAATGATTTAGCGATTCACACGATCCTATGGCACATTAACATGAACGGCTCAGGGAAAACGAAGACAAATCATCAATGATAAAAGAAGTATCTGATGCATTTTTAAAGGTGTTGAGTAAAATGATGTTGTTGTATATGAAACTCTCGTTCAATAAATATTAGTCTGAAATGCTTTGTTAATTCAAAGTATATCTGAAAGTAACTGAATACACCAATACTCAGGTAGAGTTTATCACATGGAAAACTAAGAAGTCATTTAATGTCGATAACCAAATCACTAACCGAGTCAAGCGTTCTCATTCCATCCAAAGTGTTTCCTTGGTTTGAGAAAATGTAGCTTTGAGTCCTTTTGGTTGAAGGTTCACACTTTGGTTGAATTACAACACAAATAAATTAAAGCATCATTTGAAAATAGTCGAGTGTTAGTTATACATAAATTCTAAGACAATGTGTACGACAAACTCATAAATAACATCTCTTACTATGCTTTAGAACTTTTTTCATTGGAAATAGAATAAGCCAAAACAATAGAAGGATGTGTACGGTATGCCTTATAGTTGTGTTATATGAACTGCGCACGATATACCTTATTCATACGTAAAATTAAAATTTGTAAGTAAAGGCTTAAAGGTACATTTACATTCTTTCCATGATCATTAGAATATTTTAAATTTAGTTATTCGTACTGATTTGACGATGATCAAGCAATTGAAAGAAAAACTAGATAAACTCGTACTTGTTGTCATAGAAACCAAGGATAAAGCACGCATAAGACATGTGTAAAACTTCCCTTTTAGAACCTTTGGATAAACTAACACCCCGTGGTTGTCCAACTTCTTAACGTAATTATCTATTGTTGCATCTGTATTATCCACTAAATAAGACAAATCACATTACAAGCGCGTGTTAGATTATGAGAAAACGAGTGCACCTTTGCTAGTTATATTTAAAAAAACTCAATCGGTCATACACAAGGGAGAGAAGTTCATACACAAGAAAGAGGAGTTCCTACTCAATCAAGTGGAAGGATGCATTCTAATAGAATGGTCGATTATAAATCAACGACTACAATGTCAAAAAGTAACGTTTGTTGATTTGAACCCTTACTTAAACCAATTTCCCATCTTGTATAAACCTTTTTATAACTTTGATCAACGATGTTAAATACAGTGGCCTCTGTGGATACCGTTCAAATTTGTTTGGCTTGAACGGATAATAAGATGGATGGAGGTTGATTAGGGATTCCCTCTACAACAAGCTTATGGATTGTGCGTACGTTTATGTGAAGATACTTACTAGTATGATGGATTTATTAAATATCAAAGAACGTGTAAAATGCTCTAGTAGAGCTGCTATTATGAAGAATTGGATAGGAATTCCTAAGATGCGAATCGCAATCGCATCAACAATTAATACATACTTCACTTTGTAAGGACGTCGAAGACCTATTGATGTTAGTTTAACTTTTCTACCGGTAAATTATGCACTCCTTCTAATGTCAAACCGACTATATATCTGGTTGGGTTGGGTCAATACAAACCACTTCATCAACGTAAGTATTTCATTTCATCAAACATTCGATTAAACTGATAACATCAGTGCAAGGATACATCTTTTTTTCCTAAAATTTTGTTTGACTGATGTCAAAGGTTGGGGATAATCGACTCAATTTCGTTTCAAGAGATACAAAAAAAATTAAAAAATGTAGTTTGAAGTAGCCAATTTAGTCGTTTTCGTTTAATTTAGGTGCACCGTTTTCAAAACTATTTGTTATTATCAACTATGTACTATTATAATTGCATAAAAATTGTATATTATGTATAAAAATGCAAGAAAATAGATAGATAGTTTACGTTTTCGACGCGCTTAAGGTTAGGGATAATTCCATTGATGTTTGAAGTGTTTTTGAACGTATATTCTTTTTTGCTAGTTCCATTTGATTTTGTGTAAACAGCTTTGAAGAAATTGGCTTTCAGATCCACTTTGTCTTTTAATTCTTGCAAAATATGAATCTATCATATCTTCCTCTTAAAGTATTTAAATATGAGATTGAAAATCTTACTCACTTCGCGTTCAATTTTATAAGGGTGTGTCGAGATTGGTATACTAAGAAACGTTTTCAAATAATCTAACATGGCATTGATTTATTCAAGTCCGTGTGTTGGGGGCATCATGCATACATCTTTTAAAAGACTTATTAAATTTTTCAAAACCTGGTCATTCCACTGGCACTACTGAATATTTACGCTATCGATAGGAGATTACATCGTGGGTATCAACTTTCCCAAACAAAAGTGTGTAAATTACACCGGTGGTGTACAGCTGTAACAAGGACATGGACTTTTGGTGTCTGAATGAACAAACATAGGATCATAATCCCTAAAATGACAAGGAGCCATGGACTGGTTATTTCCAAAACTCGTTTTGTGAAATTGATAGCCTCTTTCGTGTTGTTGTCGAAAGGACAAATACATTTTATCGTATGAATTGTCTCTACCCATGTACGACCGTAAAATATATACGGATTAATATGAAACCACCCATACTTTGTGCCATATGATTTTTGCTGGGGCGTCGTCTTCTTGCAGTTTTCCATTATGGGTCTTGTGAAGTTGCCAACACAAAAAAATATGTTCGCCAATTATACCAACTCTTGCGGTTAACATGATAGCGGGTGTGTTCTCATTTCTTAATAATCATTCTAGATGTAATAGGTTCTAGCTGTTTCTTCTCGATCCAACCGAAATGCCGTATAAATCGATCTGGTATATACCCCTTAGTCGTACTCATAATCTTAATATGATTGCGAGATAACCCAACCTTCTAGACGAGAAACCTCTCCCCCATATCTGTATACGACTAGAATATCATATACAAACAAATACATAAAAAACTAAAATACAATTAGGGTTTGATAAAAGTAAGAATACACACATAACAATAGTTACATCCTTCTCATGGAGTCCAGTACTAACATCACGGTAGTAGGTTTTGGGACGAACATTTATCTACGTGAGTCTTTTTGGCAACCAGCTAACAAGCTTGGGACTTGATATGTCATATATGTTGTTAAACTAAGGGCAAAAACAAGGGAAATAGTCGTAGATCCAGCAATCTAACAACCTAAAGAAGCTATTAAGACTTTTGAGTGACGACTTCAACACTCATGTTACCCGTGTATAGCCATGCCAAGGCAAACGTACCTCACGCTATCTCACCGAGCTGATCCATATGCTCAAAAGAGGCAAAATAAATCTTTATGTACGGACTTCTGGTTGGTGTTGGTGAAAATGATGAAATCAACATATACATGAGGTACACACGTGCAACATGTATGACCATATCACTAGTACGAGTCAGATTTAAATCCAAATATGTTACCGCCGTTAAGGATTCCCAAGACATTTAAGACCAAATCTGAATCCATCATATTTTTCCAACTCAGGTTACACCTCATCATTTTGAACCTCCAACAATCGGAGCATAATGAGCATACACTTCACTGTAAGTGGCGCTCCCGTATTCTCCCCACCATCAGAGTCCAGTAATGACAAACACATCGTCTAATACTTATCTTGCCGAAGGATAATTAAAAATCATTGGTCTCCTAATATGATCATTGGAGGAAAGCCTTATTCAAATGCGGGTTTGTGTTGAACTAACTCAAGTGCCTAATGATAGGTCAAAATGGAATGACTTCAACGATATTCTTCACAGCCTCCTGCCAACTAAGGTCACATTGGCATAAAAGTCCGTACTTGACTTGGACAGTAGTACTCAGTCGAGACTCCACAATGAAAATAAAATCAAATGATTTTCACATATTGTTATAATATTATTATCAATATAAACCAAAATACAAAATAATAAAAAATAATCGATCTAACTTACAATTGCATTGTAGGTGCTTTAGGTCTCGTGAAGTTGGTAATCCAAAAAACGTATGATACGTTTTTATGACAAAAATAAATTTTTTAGACGATCAGGATGCCTGCTACGTCATTCAGTAAAAATGTGAGACTCGCTTGCCTCATAACTTATATAATCAACCAGTGATCTATAAATATGAGTAGGTTCGTCGCCACCACTAGTCGTACATCATTATCTAGCGGTTTCAAACGTGCTATGTCGGAAAGACATTTTCGTATGCTTAAAATATTCAGTATTGCTTGCTTTGGCTGCATGAGAAGCGATAACGATTTGTCAGACACACGCCCAATTTGAATTGTACTTTCCGTCTCTTTTCAAACATTCTCCTTCAGATCTTTTGAGGTTTTATTAGGCATACTAATATGTTTGTTGGAATAAAAAAAATAACTTTGGTATATATATATATATATATATATATATATATATATATATATATAAAAACAAGAAATATTAGTATAAAAATAATGTTAACGCCGTCAACGTGAAACTATTAGCGCTAGCGGCGACACACATGAACAAACATAAAAATATTAGTCATCAGCGGTGTCAAATATTTACCGCAAGCTGCGAGGAAAAGCTATGCACCAGCAAAAAAAAACAGTTACGAAACCAAATAAA
This sequence comes from Limnanthes douglasii subsp. nivea, assembly GCA_036936605.1. Lineage (NCBI taxonomy): Eukaryota > Viridiplantae > Streptophyta > Magnoliopsida > Brassicales > Limnanthaceae > Limnanthes > Limnanthes douglasii. The sequence continues at coordinate 78,489,976 of JAUPFV010000003.1, read as the reverse complement.
TTGTTATTCGAAAAAATTCTACACGTCTTACTAGAAACACCATTCTAACAAAAAAACAAACATAACCAAACAAATAATTTATTTCAAATTCGAATCTAACCCTAAAGTCAGCTAATTTCGATGCTTAAATAAGTACCGTTATGATAGAAGAAGAGAGTTTGTTTTTAAGGTAAAATGAAAGAGATTTAAGAATTTTAAATTTTGCGTCTTTAAATGGTTTTGAAGAATATAATGTTATGGTAAAGGAAGCGGCATTTTGAAATTGGAATGGCTTAATAAATTATGTGAAAAAAATTAATTTATTTATGATGATATTTTGAAATAAAACAAATTTGTTTTATATACTTTATGAAAAAGGTTAAAATTGACACAATTTATATTTATTTATTTATGACAAACTAGGTTGAACAAGTTTCAAATTCACAACAAATATAAAATTTAATATTAACATTATAGTAAAAACAATTTTGTATGTTGTTTTGTGTGAGTTGTCGGTTTATTATTTAAAAAAGATGGTACTACGAATAACTCAAAGTTTCCAAATACATAATAATTGGAAAAAAACCACATACCTAACAAAAACTTGTCCATGTTTACCAAATATTCAATTTATTAAAGGAAAATGTCACACTAAATACCTTTTCACCAAACTTATTGTCATATAGTACCCCAATTATCTTTTATGCCTATTAAACATTCATCTCGGCAAAATAATTCCTTTCTAATACCCGGCTTATATTTTTATTCCTGAAATACCCTCAAGATTTGGCTCAGTCTACTTTCCAACCAAAATTCAAATTTTGAATACTTAATAGTACAACCTAGCCTGCTATTTTTAAAAGTTGTCATGAATCTATACCTTACCTTCTGAACAAACCATTTTGAATACGTTCTCCTTGTTTAAACTGGTTCGCGAAATCATTTACAGGTAATATTATATATATATATATATATATATATATATATATATATATATATATATATATATATATATATATTGTTGTTTTGATTATTCACGATGTTATAGACCTATTTATCTTCAACCCGATAAAGAAGTTATCATCTGTACTTGTTATCAGTTGGGTTTTGTATTTTTTTTCCACGAGTACAAGCTTTTATCAAACCTGGGTGTTTAAGATTTATCTGCTTTTGTTCTTGGCAGCTGATTTTGTTTTCAACCAGTAGAAGCTTTTATCAACCTGGGTCTGTAAGCTGGGTTTTGTTAGTTTTTTTAAAGATGTCAACTTTAATATGTTTATATTAAAGTCTCGCTTAGAGCTGAAAACAGTTTTTTTTTAAAAATTTCATAGTAGAGGTGAAACCAGGTTCGCTTGTACTGTAATGACGTTTTATTCTTACATGTCGTTGAGTTGAAGACGATACCAGTATTCAACGTTTGCATTTTACACTATTTTGATTAACTTCATGTACTCATTATTGTGTGTTACGCGAGTTATGAAGCGATATAGGTTTGCCCCCAATCCCTGTGAAGTAAGCGCGAGTTACTAGATTTTTTCACTAACACGAGTCACTGGAAGAGGTAAAGCACATCTCTCGCTACGTTGTTAGCGTTTTCAATTTTTCTTTTTTATATAACGCGATATACATTTTTCCCAAATCGTCTCAAACAGACGCGAGTTACTATCGTATTTAACTACACGTGTCACGCAAACAGGTAATATACATATTGCGCTTTGTCTCAAGCGATTTATGGTTCATCCCTCGCCTAGCCTAATTCCTTTTATCATTTGCAGAGTACTAGATGTCCAAGCCAAAAAAATTTATTTTCAAATATTCGAACCAGACTTTAATCGTTCCTTCAAGCGAGTTTGAAAACTTTGAAACTGCTGAAAAATATATTGAAGGTAGATGGGATGATCTGGCTAGGGGTTCCTACCGTCTATCGTGGAATGCTTTAGAAAAGGCGAGGAGGAAAGTTTTTGGAGATAGTAATACTTCGTTTGGCTTGCTCAACGCTTATTTTAAAAGATTAAAAAGTCGAGATATTATTATTGATTGTCATTTGGAGCTTGGTTTTGGGAATGTCTTTAGGAGGTTCTTTGTGGCCTTCAGATCATGCACTCAAGGCTTTCACTCATGTCGACCATTTCTGTATGTGGACAGTACCCATTTAAACGGCAAGCATGATGGTGTTTTGCTGTCTGCAGTAGCAAAGGATGGCAATAACGGTGTGTTTTAAACCTTCATTTCACTTTGTTTTTTAGGTAAATGTAAATCAATATGCGAGTAAATAAGATAGAAGGATGCGTTTCTCACCAATTTGATGCTAAGCCAATATCGAACGCGAGTTGTTATATACCAAACGTCTATGATTCGCACGTTGTCGACTATGCCATCCCTAGAAATCTTGCGATGCTTCTTTTGTTCATAGCTACCCATCGCGCGATACTTTATATACTATATGTACCACCTCGCGAGATAGGTTATGAAATCAAAAGCAATCGCGCTTTAATAGATTCATATAGCCTTATATTTTGGACTCCCTTAACCTATTTTCATATTACAGGTATTTTCCAGTTTCTTTTGGTATTTTCGGTGGTGAAGATTCCGATAACTGGATGTGGTTTATGGAATGTCTTAAACCTCATTTGTTAAACCGTCAAATCACTTTTCTTTCCGACAAACACTTTGGTATTATTAATGTTGTTTCTGTTGTTTATCCAAACTGCTTTCATGCTTACTATATATATATATATTATCTCCTTAATAATTTGAGGACAGATCTTGATTGCACTAACCGCGAGTTTAAGAAAAAGATGTTGAAGTGATTCAAAATTTGTGCTTATGCTCCCACAGTTGAACTTTTTAACGAGAGACTTTACAAGTTTTTAAGTAGAGGTGGTAAAAATATTAAGATTTTCATCGAGAATTTACCTCCCAAAAATTACGACCAGTCATTCGTCGTTGGGAAACGTTATGGGGCAATGGCATCATCTGTTGTCGAATCCTTTAACAATGAGATTAAAAAGTTTTGCAATCTACCAATTGTTGAAATGAAAGACAAGATTAGAGTGATGCTAATGACTCAGATTTCTAGACGTTATTCAGAAGGGCTAAGCTGGAACAGTTATTTATGCCCCGAATATGAGAAGCAGTTTAAGGAGAATGTTATAATCGGTCGAACCTGGGTGGTATCTAAGTCTTCTGCAGGTTCATTCGAAGTTTATTCTGAAGCAGTTATGGTTGTCAACATCCTTGATTTTAAGTGTTCATGTGGTTCATGGCAGCAAGAGTGTTTTCCATGTCCTCACTCATTGGCTGCAATAACATCCGTTAACGAATATCCTATTACATTGGTAGAACCATTCTACACTGTAAGTAATTATAGATCCACCTATTCGTTTAGCATACCTGAAATAACCGACTATGGTGAAAGTTCATCCTCTAATGAATCTGAAGGACCTGTTGTTCTACCTCCTAACGTAAAAAGGCGAGCTGGAAGGTCAAGGAAGAAGAGGATTCCATCTAGAGGAGAAGTATCATCTAGCCACTTGCGTTGTGGCCATTGCTTGAAATTTGGACACAACCGAAGGACATGTGATATCACACTATGAGCTTCCCGTCTTATTTTTTTTTCATCTGTTTTATTCACTATGTATTAACGTGATTCCACTTGTTCTGTATCTTTCTTACTCATTGTCCCAAACGTTTTGAGTTGATACGCTTTAATTGTCTCGCATGCGAGTTATACTCAGTTGTTTCACTACACACTTTTCATTTACATTGAAAACACTAATTAGTTTACCTCTTCCTGACTTATAATACGATTTGGGTTAGTACAAACTCCTGTCGTATTTGTGCGATTCGAATACCACTTACCAGGACATGTGAAGGTTATGTGACGCGAGTTGTATCACAATGGTCTTACGCGAGTCATCCAATATTTTTTACTTATGCGAATGATTAAATGACTTGTATCACGCTAGATGAGTTGAAACACGTCATATCCCGCGATGTCCATGTCACATGACGTCAAATAGTTGAAATGACACCTATCACGCACTGTTTAGTTCATGTAACACGAGTCAAATTGAACTGGATCATAACACGCGATGTTCAATTACTATAATGCGAGATCATTTGATATAGAACTAGTCATCCCTCAGATCATGCATTGTGTGTTTAATATTAATGTGTACTGTATTCGCGCGAGTCACTAAGGACATACAACGCGTGACAAGTTAATTTACAATACATTTTTACAATATTTTGTCTTTCAATTAGCTAGTGTCACATACACTATCAAACTAGTGTAACCAGACCATTAAATCGATTCTGAATTTTAACATTGCAAAGGATGGAAAACGAACTTAATACATATCGATAACAAAAACTTAATTGGCTAACAAGATACCCGAAAATACAATGGGCCTACGCGTGCCCAGATACTAAACCCTAATAAAAAAGACTAAATATTATAGGGTTTAACAATTATAGTTCCAAAAAACTACAACACTTTTAAACAACCACAAACAGTTTTTAATTATCAGAAGAGTTACCCTCCTCTTCATCCTCAAACTCTGTTTCCCACTCCTTTTCGCACTCTTCCTCCTCCTCATATTCATCGTCTTTGTGCTCATCGTCGTCAATTTCCTCGAACCAGTATTCATCATCCGATGAATCCTTGGAAGACTTCCTAGGAGTTATCTTCCTCCTTATCGTCTTCTTCTTCTTCTTCATGATCCTTCGTCGTTTTGGATTCCAGTCGTAGTCAGAATCCTCGTCCGACCACGATAAAGAGTATTCTGAGTCATACTCATGCTTCGGTGAAAGTGAGGGAGAGAAGCCATCTTTAGATTCGTCGGAAGAGTACACCGTCGTAGTCGAGTGGTTGTAGTCGGAGTACCTCGAAATCACGTCAGAATACCCACCGTCAGAAGATTTGTTACCGTAGGAGTCGACTGAAGAACCGCTCATGGTGATGTTTTGCTTTTGTAAAGAATACCAAAAGGCTTTAGATGTGTAATAGTCTAGTGGATAACCATGCAAGCGCCAGACACTTATTTATATTATTTCGAAACCTACCACTACCCTAGTATTCAATTAATGCACATGTAATGAGTACTTTAGCTACCCATGTCAAATCGTGCATTAATAAACCCAATTCCCATTAGTGAAAAGACAACCTATTGTCTTTTCACTAGCCAGTATGCGAATCACAATAACCAACGCGTACGACTACCATCTTATTTGACATCTCCCATCTTATTTAATATCTCCCGATTGATTAATTCTTTAGTGGTAGTTCTCTGCGAATTGATTAATTATAATTTAATTTTTGGTACAATTTATTATTAGGAAATGTTTTTGTAATTAAATTACAAATAGTTAAGTACATTATCTATAACTGAATAATTAACCTTGGTTAACCATTGTTATAATATCTGCAATTGAGAGTCATTTAGGTATATCACGTTAAGATAAATGTGTCTATTACCCCACTGGTTACGTTTTATAAGTTGTAAACCCACAAGTTATATCACGCGAGATGTTCATTTCGTGTAACGCTAGATGTATTAAGCTTGCTCCTATCACGCGGCGTGTTGATGTTGTATAATGCTAGATGAATTAAACTGGCTCCTACCACGCGAGAGGTTCATGTCGTATAATGCTAGATGAATTAAATTGGCTACTATCATGCGAGATGTTCGTGTTGTATAACGGTAGATGAATTAAACTGGTTTCTATCACGCGGGATGATTATGTCGTATAACACTAGATGAATTAAAGTGGCTTCAATCATGCGAGATGTGCATGTTGTCTAACAATAGATGAACTAAACTGGATCTTATAACGAGATGTGTATGTCTTATAATGCTAGATGAAATAAAGTGGCTCCTATTACGCAAGGTGTTCATTATTTATAACGCTAGACGTATTAAGCTGGCTCCTATCACGCGAGGTGTTCATGTCGTATAACGATAGATTATTTAAACTGGCTCCTATCGCGCGAGCTGTTCATGGTGTATATCGCTGGATGAATTAAACTGACTCCTATCACGCGAGTTGGTCGTATAATGCTAGATATGTCTTACTGGCTCTTCCTAAGCAAGATGTTCAGGTCATTTGACGCTAGATATCTCAAACTGGCTCCTCCCACGCGAGATGTTTAGGTCATTTTAGGCGAGCTTAATCGAAATAGAGACTATCACTCGATGTTCATCTAATTTAACGTGCGATGTCTCGAATAAATATACCAGTCCGAACTAATATGTTTTCAAATAGCGCGAGCCGCTAAAGACATACAACGCGTGAAAGCGGCCAAAGTCGATAGACATGCGAGTTAGAAGTATTAAAATGAATTATTTCCACCATTCTGCGCGAATTAGGTGTAACAGATCCATTGTGAGCACGAGGTATGTATCCTATCTAACGCGATTTAGGTGGCGGATAAAATTCATCTCCTAAATACCTCCCTTCATTGATCACGCGAGACTGGTAGTGTTCCTAATATTTTGTAAACATCTAAGCAAGGCCAATGCAATCATTAGGTAACCATTTCAAGAAAAGTACACTTAAAAATGTAAAGTCATACATTTTTATCATTAGTAAATCGATTCCATTACATCCAATTTAAAGACTACTTTGTTTTTTGAATGAAGTTACATTTTTAAAGTCAACAAAATTAAAGTCTTAATTCAAAAACCACGGTTATCATAAACCGGTGAACAATTGGCAATAGCATATTCTCTCTCAGCAATCGATTCATCTAGGTACACAATCATATCTCTTGATATCCAATCATTAAGTTCCCACTTCCATAAGTTTGTTTCCTCTTCGCGCAAAGCTAGACAAAGATCAGACACACGTAGCAAGGGTTCAGATTTTAGTTCGTTGTACCTCGAAGCGACTTCTTCTCGGCTGCGAACGTGGGGGGCGACAGATCCAAGCCTCCCATAGTTAAAGTACATCCTACATAACACTTGATCGAAAAAAACGGCAGTCATTTCATCGGAATTTGTTGTCTTAACGTACTTCACGGCTTGAAGCAAGTGTTGGTCTTCATCGACGCACCAACTCATACTGTTTTCCTATTTGGAGTGTGTTAATTGTTTCAATTTAGAGTATAAGTTGTTTTCTGGAGATTTATATAAGGGGAAAAGTAGGTGGCTAACTAGGCGGGTAATAATTAGTAGGTGTAGGTTTTTGTTGGACAATATCAATCACTCACTAATAATTGGCGGGAGTTGTAGGGTAAAAAATTCAGAGTGTACCACACGATATAATGAGTAAATATCTTTAACTCGCGGCATAAAATTTTAAACGCTTGATTTGTTACAAACTTAACACGCGTGATCGACCCAGAGGCAACATATTAATCACACGTGATAGGTGACAAAAATTGAACTCGTGATGCGAGTCATCTACAACATACAACACGAGTTAACTTACAATTTTCAATACACTAGTTCGTGTGCTACCCAATAACCAATCAAAATGAAATTAGATACGAAGAATTGCTTCTAGTGAATTGAACTTAACAATTAGGCATCCAATGCCCTGAGATTAGTATTCTTATCATTTAGGAAGTGGTTAAAAAGTTCTGCGCATGCTTCAGCTGGCATACACTTGCTATTTTCCTTCGGTACAAACCCGTGCTGGATAATGTCTTTGACATACTGACAAATGAACACTCCACAATCAAGCGAATCTTTATCTTACTGTTGAATCTCTCTAATAACTCTAACTTTGTATCCATTCTTCACATGTGGTATGTATCTCTACTTCATACAATAGTTCAGCTGCTCAAATAAGAAAAAGGTTAGTTTATTTTTTTTTAAATAACATGTGAACCCGTAATGTTGCGAATCAATTTACATTAGGACACGAGTTCCATCTGTAACACGTGATTTGCATATACACTAACGTGAGTTGCGAGCAATTCCTGTAAAGGTTACGAATCACTATCATGCGAATTTTCTAATTCACCTGCAAACAATGAACATACATCATCATGCAATAAGGTTTCATACTACTTACCAAGGCGTCGCCCGTTTTCCTAGTGTCGTCTGGAGTGAATTTGCTAAAAGGGAACAGGGGATTGTAGTTTTTTGCCAAACTATTAGCCATGTCTATTACCAACAACGTCCAGTGGTTAGTACCTTTTTCATTTATGTTGCATACCAGAATGAATGCGACAAATGTGTCGTCTGTCACGTTTTTAAAAAATACGTCAATAACGTTTGTAATATCTTCTTTCTTTGCTAGTAATGTCTGTAATAAAAACAGGATACACCAAAACAATATCAAACTTCTGGTTCACTTTAAATGGCTATTTAATAATTAGATACTAACCATTGCGACACTTGAAATCTGAATAGCTTTATATCTACAGTTGTACTCGTCATCGAGCCCTTTGAAAGGACAGTCCAGTTTGATTCTTTAAGAAGCTTATATATCCAGGCATTGATGATCTACAACACGTAAAAATCACAGCTATATCTAGCGTAGTTGTCAATTATTTGTGTTATATCAAGATTATAAATTTTACCTTGAAATCTAACTCCCTTTCGTATGCTACGGCCATTAGCTTAGTCACACTAACACTTAGCCGGTATGTAAATTCGTGTTCTGGAAAATACCATACTTCCGAGTTTAGTTGATCTTCGTTTCCTTGTATTTGAAGGACCTTGCGGTATTGACTAACGACTATTAACTTTGTAGTTGCTGTTTTTGTTTCCCAAGTTTGATAAATAGCTCCTGCCTGTTGTGACTGTGTAATTAAATCCCAATTTGGACAAATGTTATCTACTAACTGTAAAACGACATAAATTGTGTTAAATAACTATCAACAACTGACAACTAAGTATATGATTATTAGTATAGTTTTGAACTTACCATTGGAGGTGCATCTTTTAACAAAGTTTTAAACGCAATACTGCCAGCCAACTTTCCTCCACTCGAGTGTATAGCCGCCGCCTTATCATATTCGTCAAAAAATGATTGTGTACATAGTAGGAATGCATCATCAAGGTTTGGAAGATCAAAACAATCTGCTCCCCTTTCCCATGCCGGTTGTACTTCTTCTCTTATCTCAGGCTGTGTTAGTACTTCCACCTTTGTTTTGCGTTGCACTTCCAACTTCGGTTGTAACTCTTTTGTTGATTTTATAGCAGCTACGAATTCCATTACGGTTTCAGTTTTTTGTTGTTGCTTACTAGTTATTTGTGTGCATTGATGTATTCCTTTCTTTAATCTTGTTTTTTTTACACTACATACCTGTCAAAATGTAAATAACAATGCGTGTTTTGTTATCCAATGACGCGTGACATGTTAATTCCATCGGACCACGCGAGTTAGGCAATAAATAGTAGACTTACTAGCCTTAGACAACACGCAAGTTAGGCAATAAATAGTAGACTTACGCGATTTAGACAACACGCGAGTTAGGCAATAAATAGTAGACTTACCCGACTCAGACAACACACATGTTTTGTTTGTCACTAAAAGCGAAACATAAGTTGAATTTAACTGCTTTGTTTCACATACCAACAACATGTGATTCACCCATACCTCCATTGAACACTAACATTTGTTTTTGCTAGGGTTTGTTTTTGCTTTTAACATGACGTTATATAAAAAGGACAGACGGTAGAACCTTTAACATGCTTAATGCGAGATAAGAAGAATATCAAGTCTTAAAACTACCGAAACACTCACATAATAGCTATAACATAAAATTTGCAATACTTATAAATTTAAAAACATCCCATGATGTAATAAACAACCGTTAAAACCCCCTATTAAAATCCGAAGTTTAAAAAACAATAGCTTGGCCAAATTAAAAACAAAGCAACTATAAGATAGCTATAAGAAGTTGAATCTTAATATTTTAAGATCCACTTACATCTTCATGTCTTTGCTCCATGGGCTTGGGTACGCTACTGCCACTTTCATGTGGCCCAGCTGTATTCATTTCTGTCCCACTTGTTACCTCACCAACATTTCCAATTGCCAAATCAGCCTCAGTATTTTTTGAAGCACCCTGACCACAATGTACATCATTTGCAGCCTTTCTGCGATTTTCTTCTTCCACAACCTCTTTCGTACTCCCTTTTTCTACAACAACATCTGGTTGTAACTCTTGTGCAGTTTCAGCTACGACAACATTTGGTTCTGCTTCTATGGGTGTTGGTTCAACTACTGCTCCTATAATTTCATGTGGTTCCCCCCCCAGCTGGGAGTACAATAGGAATTTGCACCTCACCATCCGCTGCTACTGCACGTACACCAATATCTACCCCATGCGTGGTTACTTCCTCGTCGTTTTCCACATGGAGTTCTTCAATATGTGGGGAAATTGAACAAGTATTAGCCAAACTAATGAAAATGCATCATTAAAATTGACAACCTCTTAAACAACTTACTTGTCTATTCTTTCGTGCCAGAGAAATCTTAAGGTGTTTATTTTCTACCGAGTATCTGTATTTTCCACTGCTTCTCTTCTTGATATATTCCATCCTCTTAAATAAAATACTACAAGCGCTTGGCTTGTAAACTTTCATCCTCTTCATCCGAGTACTTGAGCTGCCGCCTTTCTCTGGTGTATTTTTATTCTGATCTAACCACCCCCGCAGTGGTTGACCATAATCCTCATCCACTCGCCCGTAATCCACTGTTTAAGATGTCTGTCCAATTTCCATATAATTTGTTTCCCGGCCACTACAATAGTTCGACCGCTTCCCACTTCTACTGGTCATCGTCTTTTTCCTTTTGTTTGTCAACTTCCTACCAGAGCCTCCACTGGTCTCCCGCAACCCGAAGGCCATTTCTTCAGCTTTTGTTAGTTTTATCTCTTCTTCCAATATCTACAACACGTAATTGTATTTTGAAACAAACATCGAACACGCACATATACAATGCGACTCATTTACATGCACAAATACCAAGATGCGAATCATGCAATAATTAAGTAAATAGCTCGTGATTCATTTGCAATATTCCATGCGATTCTCGTCATAAAACTGTAGACCACATCCGCGAGTCACGTATGTATCCTAAGATGCGATTTATTATCTCATAAAGGTCAGTCGATGCGATGTGTGCATAATTAACGTATATATCGTGTGTTTGCCCTGCAGCATACGGTGCGATTCTCTAATGTCAAACACACACCAATGACGTGATTGAATGCCTAGACGTCTCACGCGATTCTAAAAGGCATACATATGCATACAACGATTCAGCTATTAACAACTAATATGTCTCGCGATCCGTTTACGATATATCACGCGAGCCAATACATAAATATCATGCGAGGGCCATATATTACCTCATCATCATGGAGCTTCGTCAGTCTTTTAACAAGGGCCATAGTGGACTCCTTGCACTCCAGCCCTCACCATTTGTAGCACCTAGGAATCATGTTTGGCCTTACCAAATCTTCCCCTAGCGTGGTGTGCTCCATTATGATGGGCTGGGAAAAAACAGGACACAGTCATATCACTTTTATAAGAAAACAAAATAATACAAACCGCGAGTTCAATACTCACCAATAAGTCTGCTACGCGGCCGATGGCATGATCTGGTGTCCCTTTCTCCAAACAATTAACCATAGACTTTGTCAGCTTCTCAACAATTTCTCCCGACCAATCATAGTCATTAATTTTTAGCATGTCTTCTACGTAGAAGACCATTGTCCAGCCCATGATATCTTCAGATACAGAGTAGAACAGGGTAGAACAAATGAAGAGTATCAAAAGCTTGGCAACGTCGGTTACTGATTCCTCACTCCCATCATTTACTGCTATTTCTATTGCTTCCTGTAACAAAACAGATAGTAGTTATTTAATTGGATATGCTAAAACATGCCTATATTTCATAATCTGTTATTTCTACCTTTATCATCGCATTTGAAACAGCCTTTTGGTTTGACGGTCCACTTTTCCTCGCCCTTGGACGCAAGAAATATTTCTGCATCAGTGGAGACTGGTTCTCCGCACCATCAACAAATCTTCCAGTGAATGCCCCTGTTCTGTTCATCCACATTTCCTCCGTTCCGTGTTTAAGACCGAAGATGGCTTTAACATCATTTGTGGTCAGTTTAACCGTCTTCGAACCTATTCTAAAACACCCATTTGTTATAGAATATCTCTTTATAATCTCCTCTATAACTTTGTTAAACTTCTTCTTTGGCAGATCTGCGTTCCTTAGCATGAAGGAAGTTTTCAGCAACATATAGAATGATGTGTTCTTCGTAGCCTCGATATGCTCCTCAGCCACTATGTTTTTCTGCAGCAAATTTAATATGCTGACCAAACCAGACCTGTAAAACGTACCTTTGCCCATAGCAGAACCTGTACGCACAAAAGACCACCCATGTTAGATTTTAGTAATACATATCCCCTTGTAGAACTTATTATAAACCCAACATAAATGAGTCAACATATACAACGCGTGATATATCAAACGTGTTTCGCGAGATACACTCCAATGACCCATATAGTAGCGACATACAACAACCGTATGACGCGACATGTTCACTAGATATCATGCGAGTTACCCTTTAACAAATCTCATATACACCTCCCATTACATAACACGCGAGATATGACGATGTGATGCGCGATATACATACCACAAATCTAACTACACACACCGTTACTGACTCCATGACACACAAAGCGATATATAACGATCCCATGCGCGAGATACATATCACAAACACACAACTCAACATCCATTACAGACCCCACGATATAGAATGCGAGATAGCAACCATTCGATGCGCGAGATACGACCATCAAACGCCCATCCAACATTCCATTACATAACCCATGATACACTACGCGACATGGCAACGATCCCATCCGCGAGGTACATATAACAAACATAACCTCGACTACCATTTCAGACTCCATGACACACAAAGCGAGATGTGATGATGCCATGCGCGAGATACATAAAAAAAACACCCAACTCACCTTCCATTACATAACCCATGATATGTGATACACATACTAAAACTACTATAAACATGATGCATTAAAACACCGAAGCAGACGCGAGATAATCTATAAACATGATGCACTACCCAGGTTTCAATTCCAAACAAGCATGCACGTACAGGAAAACACAAAACCAAAACAAGCCTGACACCACGCCTGAAACGACATGTTACCCCTACTTAAAACAAAAACAGCAACTAAAGAAAAAAATTTGTTTCTCCCTCTCAAACAACATACAATTGACAAGACAAAACAAGACAGCATACAATCACCGGTCGGCGAATGTAAAGCCAGTACTTTCCCGATAACGAAGTTATCGAACAAACAGTCGATAACGAACTTATCGAACAAGTAGTCGACAAAGCGCCATTAACATAATAAGTAAGAAATAAACTGTCGCGTACCTTAACGGTAGTTTCGACTAACGAACTTCGCTAGCAATGGTGGTTCTGCACTCACAAGAGGAAATGAAGATGGAGTTGGCCGATGGATTCGTACGACAGGTCTTCTATAGTCACCGGAGTTTGTTCGGAAACAACCAGACCTTCGCCAGAGTTCTTTTAGTGTTTCACTTCCTTCCCTCTGACTTTCTTCTTTAGTCTTTTCAGTTTCTAAAAATTATTGGGATTTGGGAGGAAAGTGAAAATTAAATTAATAATAACCTACTTTCTCTTTCTTCTAGTATTAGAGTTAATTTGATAAAAAAATTGACTTCTAAATATTAGTAAAGAGGATTTAATATTTGGGTAATCATTAAAAATTTCATACTTGAAAAAGTATTTTGAAAAATTGACTTTTTTAGATAATGAATATTTGGCCAAAAAATATTTTTAAATAGAAATGTATTTATAAACCACCTCCTATATATATATAAAAGTTAGATTTAACAACATTTGATTTTCATATATATTATGTGTGTTCGTTATATTTTTATTTTATGTTTAATATTTTCTAAATAGACTTTTCATATGTTTAGTTTTTTATTCTTAAATTTTTATATTGTTTAGTATTTATGTTCAATAGTTTATAAATCCAAAAAAACACATGTTTTCATGAGTTATAGTATTCGAGACTCATTAGCATCAGCACTGCGGCCGATTGTATACATCAAAAAAATTTATTTTTAAAACTGAATGAAATTATTTTCATTTCGCAAAGTGTATAATTTTTTTGTAAACTTCCGTTCATATCAATTGTATATATAAAACGACCGTCCCACTCCTACATTTTTTCAATTAGCTTTTCATCGATAGTGTGAGTATAGAAATCTGATATTTCTATGTATATATAGAAGCATATAAAGCTAAGACTTTGAAATTTTTGGTACATGGATCAAGTCATAATACATACTCTCATGAATAACATATTTTTATTAATGAAAGATTTATTAATTTCCCGGTATTTATATTGACATCGTAAGCATCAAATTTGTCATATTCTCCAAACAACGCAACATCGTTCACCCTTCAAACAACGCAGCATCGTTCACGTAAATTGAAACCTTTTTTATACCAAAAGAGACCATTACAAATGTTATTGAGAAAAACAGAGTATACATGAAAAAAGTACTATTATTCGTTCATTTTACTCTCTGGATTGTCATTTGTACATAATAAGTTAGCTAATATATAGGCGCACATCTTAGGCTAGAAATTACACTAACTAGTTTAACAATAAATAAGTTAGTTAGTTGAATAATCTTGAAAATATTTTTGAATTCACAGGTTCAGTTAATGAACAGATGTATGTGAAACGTAAAACATCTTCAATGCATGTCTAGTTGTTGAATGCATTGCATGTAGGCCTTATCATTCTACATCCCTTTCAAGATAAAGCTTTTCAAGAAGCCATAAAGGTTCATCTTGGACACAAGAGAACGAAATAAGCACGAAGACAGAGCGTTGATGAATACATCAGCAAATTGTAACTTGGTAGGTGTTAAAGAGAAATCTAACAAGTATTTGTCAAAGTAGTAACTTTTTATTGATTCGAGAAGATACAATTTTTACATTTTTTGGTCTCTTACTTATACTCTTACATAATAGTTATAATTTATCTATTTATTACGTGGCTTTATTAATCTCACACGTAGACCATTATCAATATTGATGGCCCTAAAATCACGACAATTACTACGAAAGTAATGCGTTATGTGGGTTGACCAATAAATATCTTTGACTTGATTGATTACCTTTTTCTTGGTTATTTATCATGCGGTGTCGACCCAATTGCTTTGCTCTTGCTCGGAATACCGTGTGCTCGGTAACTGTCTCTGCTCAGTTTACTTCACGCCCAGATCCTCCCATATTTACTCGGTCCTGCTCGGCTTGGTCTTTTTATCTATCAACTCGAGCTTCTGGTTGCGCGTGGCCTTATGCCCCGCTTGTTTCAGTTTGAACCCGAGCTTCGATCGGGCTCTTTTAGTTACTTTATTTTACGCGAGTTCGGTTTGTTCTTCGAGAGGCGATCTTGAGTGATTTAATTTGAACTTCTGTTCGATTGATATAACCATTTTATTGAATAAATGACATATTACCTTTGGGAAGATTCAGTGTCCTTTGGTTGTTCTTTGGTCTCTTATTCACATCTTCCCAATGATATTGATATGGATGTCATTTCCCGTATCAGGGCTCTCCCATAGTCCATTGAGCAACTGGGCAGTAGCTGCTTTATGAAATAATGACCGTTGGGCTAAAATATGTGAATAGATATATACGTAGTGATGACGTGAGGAATCTTGCGATGTGATAACGGGTGTCGTGACACATGTCCATTTAAATATGGTATTTTGACACCAAGATTTAAAAATAGATCATGGTGTTTAGTGTTCCAAGAGGCGTGTTGTCTATTAACTAACCAAATAATGAGGGTTGACATTCCAGCACATGAAATGTAAAAGTATTAAAAGTGGAGGAAGTTATTATATCATAATTAATTTGCACAATTGTGAAGCAAGTAAGAAAGAAAAGTCTCCATCCATGTGCTATGCTGAGAAAGTTTCTCATTCTATAATTTTTATGGTATATTTCTGATTTTTATTAGTAATGTCTGCAGCATGGAGGTAACGTCCCATGGGTAGCTTTAGGGTGTGATTTTTGAATTTTTTGTTGGTTTTACTCTTTGGGGTTTTACTGTAGGAGAGCCACTATACTAGTAAATCTCTATGAACCACCGTAAAATAGGATAATACCTGATTCTCATGATTTCAGTTGGAACATTAATATTAGTATAACCATGGCGCCAAATTAAAATATGAAGAAGAAGGTTGTAGAAAATGAAAATTCCGAATTCGAAAGCGCTTTGTTTTTAGAGGAGTGCTTTACCAAACTATCTCTCAAATATGGGTATCTGACTAAGGGGTCATTGGAAGAATTTAGGATTAGGTATGGGGTTTCGGATGACATGACGATTAGGGCTTCGACTACTGAGGATCAGCCTTATACGACTTAGGAAGGCAAGATATGACTTTATACCATGATATTTGACTGAGGTCTACGCTTTCCCCTCCGTACATTAATCCGTGATTGTTTCAGTTTATAAATATTTTCTCTACACAGTTAACGACCAACGGGTGGAGGACCTTACTGAGCATAGTGTTAACTTCCAAAGTATTGAGCATACTCATATGCTTAGCCGACTTTTTAGCTACCGTAAACGTTTCTAAATTGGCTCGATCTCCCTTATTTTATATGTAATTAACTGGGGCTAGGCATATAGTAGATATTCTTATGAACTTGCAATTAGAAAGATGATAAAAATCGAAGTGTAAGATAATTATTCTTTTGCGTGGATAATTCATTGGTAAATACTTGCGAAGATTTTTAACCATATTATTTGCTATGCAGGTGAAGGCAAGTTCCAAGAGTGGTGCAAAAATGGTCGATAAAAAGGTTCAATGAATTCACTTATTAAATTAGTTACGGTTGCCTATACTACCTCGGGGTTGAAACTGTTGTAAGTGTTTTGCCCGTTGAATTTCCTAAAATCCGGTTTGTGGCGAGTGCCTGAGTTAGATGTTTCACGAGATAGGAAAATAGTAATAGATGGGAGCGGAGAAACAACAATGATAGGTAGGTTGCGAGCCATGATCGAAAGGATATTTGAAGAGCAAAATAATATCGGTATCAGGCTTTTAGTACCATAGGGTTGAAGGGCACAAAAATGACGAATCATCCGTTTCACATGAAAAATATGGGATTTTGAAGGGGTGCTGGATTGTGGAGCGGCGGAGGTGACAAACCGGTCTGTAGAAGAAGAGATCCAGAAGGAAGGGGTTGTACGTCCTTAAAAAAGATGAAAACACTGAAGATAACTATTTTTTGATAAAGAGAAAGAGGGTTGTCGTGAATGTTGTGTCGTTGTCGCAATAGAGGAGGAAGCTGGTCGATTAAGAAGATATTGATGGGGGCATGGAGGATAATGAAGATGTAAGGTCATCGGTATCAGAGCTAATGAGGCCTGCGATTGAAATGCCTGAATTCATGGTGATCGACGCAGTTAGAAGATAGAATAAATGAATAGGCCCAGCACCATAGAAGATGTGAAAGAAAAGAAAAATATGATCCTTGACGCATTGGCTGAGTGCACAAAATATTTTATGAATGGTTGTGGGTCGGGTTCATCATTTGTAAACATTCTGTTACCTGGTAGCATGAACCAGAAAGGACAAGACAGTAGTGGATCAACTTCATTATTCTGACTTAGCCTTCTACGAAACAATACCGATGAATAAGATTCTATAACGACAATTAAAATTTGTAATTGAGGTATGTATGTGCATGCCTATATGACTAGTGACTATGGAGTTTTTGTTAAATAAAACTATTTTACGTTTGAACAAGTGCATCATAATTCCCCTATTTTGGCCTATCGCCGGATGTCACCAATGGATTGTGCTATAATGTAGAAGTAAAATTTGTACTTATTGTTATTTGGTTTAGTTCGTAGCTTGACGACAAAACTGGCTCCATTTAAGACAGCTTACGGGTCTGTGAAATAAAGTTTGGAAGATGTCGTGAAAGAAAATGATGACCATGAGTAGTACCGCCTCGCTATCTTCCTAAAATAATGATCTGCTGAAGAACAATGACACTCTGATAGTCCAAAATTTCAAATTACTGGTTCAGAATGTAAGCCAAGCTGATAGGGTGGAGAAACAAGCATAAAAAATAGTTGGGTTGATCTTGGAAGTGGCCAAACTAAAGGTATTTCTAGAGAACTTTCAAAGAAAAAAGAATAGACAACATGCCAAGCTATTGAAGAAAGCAGAGGTGGATTCAGAGCACCGGAAGCATCAGGTCATGGAAGTTTCCATGGGTATGACAAAAAAGATAAAAGAAAAAAATTTCGCCGAGCTGGTGGCTCTGAGCCCCAATATGAAACTAGGATCGTATCAGAAGCTACTGTGTGCACATAAAAAAATGAAGGTTAGGTATGCAGATAAGTTGCAAGGTAATGTTGATATGGCAGCGGTGAAGGCGACAAATGGGCCTATCGATGCAACCCTTGTTAAAAAATGTGGAGGGTTACAATCCACCTCTGCCCATGATGATGTATAGATTTATTTTAAGTTGTTGTATATCAAAGACTTTGTTATAGATGATTTCGTGATGACTCGGTAGGATGTAATATTTTGGGGTGAATTATCTATGAAGTTGAACTTTTTCTGGAGATGAAATGAATGTATATGCCATATTTATGTTTCTTTGTTAATATTCCCTTGCAAGATCGAGCTCATTATAGCCCATTGCATAGTCGATGAGAGATATTTCTACCTCGAGTAAATTCGTGGGAGCAACTGGTTTATGAAAGCGATAAATTTTCATTAATGGAGAAAATAATTAGATGCCTTATTAAAAAAAAACCTCCGCGCCATCAGAAGGGAAAAAGAGAGCATCAATTCATTACATGGCTTGATGATATAACTTATTATGACTAATATTCCAAGAATGCTTGAGGGTACAGCCTTCTCCATCGACTAGGTGATAGGCTCCATGGTGGCCTTTAAAAATATAGGTATATGGTCCTTCCTAAGTGGATCCCAACTTGCCAACTACCTTATCCCCAACCTCTTGAAACATGTTTTTCATGACGAGATCCCTCATTTGGAGGGCACGAGTTCAGAATTTAAATCCCCCCCCCCCCCTCATCAGGCTTTTGTAATTCTCGGCTCGTATACGTGCTTGATCCTACCGTTCTTATATGAGATCGACATTAATTATTCAACCACTGTCATTTGAATCTTCATAATAATTAGCAATCTTATAACTCGGGATGATGATTTCTGCCGGAACTACAACTTCTAATCCGTAGACAAAGGAGAATGAAGTCTCGTCTGTGGATGTGCGTGGGGTGTTGCAGTAAGCACACACACCTCTAAAAGTTTGTATGACCATTTACCTATTATAACTTCTAGTTTCTTCTTGATACCATCGAGAATAGTATGATTGGTGACCTCGTCCGTTCGCTTGACGATAGTATGGCGTGGGGAAGTGTTGATTAATATCGTAGCGTTTATAAAATATGGAGACCACTGAATTCTGGAATTGAGGTCCGTTATCGGCCATCCATAATAGCATATGCTAAGGAATTAGTGAAAAAGTGTGACCCATGCCAAAGGTATGGTAACGAAATTCATATCCCAGCAGTTCCTATGGAGTCTATTTCTGAGCCAGTGCCTTTTGCTCGTTAGGGACTGGATTTAGTTGGGCCTCTACCAATGGCGTCTAGAGGATGCAAGATTATTATTGTAGCCATTGATTATTTCTCAAAATGGGTGGAAGCATCTCCCCTGGCAAGAACCACTTTAAAAGCTGTTATAAAATTTATCTTGTCTAACATTTGTTGCAGATTTGGGGTTCCACAAAAGATAACCACAGATAACGGACCACAATTTGATAACAAGGATATGGAGAGTTTCCGTGCATCCAGGGGCATTTAACATTTCTTATCTTCTCCTTTCCACCCACAAGAAAATGGCCAAGTTGAAGTAGCAAACATGACCATTCTGTCCAGTTTAAAAAAGAATTTATAAGGGGCTGCAGGGATGTGGCCAAGCTATTTGCAATAAGTATTATGGGCATACCGGACTACTTGTAGGGCTGCTACATCATACAGGGTCCACAACTATTCTGAATAAGCCAATGAGTTGGAAATTAGGATCCAGTTGGACTTAATTGAAGAAAGAAGGGTTAAAGCTCATCTTAGAACAACCCACTATCAAGGATTGATGAGGAGCAGATTTGGATCCAAGATCAAGAGAGTGGATTTTCAACCAGGAGATAATGTTTTAAGAAAATTTATCTTGCAAACTAAGAAAAGGCAGTTTGGTAAGTTGGCAGTCTCTGAAAAGCTTAAGCCTGGGACATATAGGCTTCAAGACAAAGAGGGAAGAATTTTGAAGCACCCATGGAATATTGAACACCTCAGGTTATATCTGGAATAAATGTTGTGTAAATATTTACTTGTTAAAAGTCAATGTAAATATTAAGGGGCATACTCTTTCCTACCCTGGTGGCACGGAGAGGTTTTAATGAGGTGTCTGGTTTTTTCAATAAATACAATTCCTTCATAAAACATTCGATGTTGTTTGATTAAATTTATTTTCAAGTCTTCAATTTAATACTGAGGATCTTTGACAGATCGGATTAATCTGGTTGAATGATGACCATTAAATACATGTCATCGGAGATATTAAACACTCTCACCTTAAATATTTTTGAAGTATATTAGGGTTCTTTAAATATTAGCCATTAAAATTGAAAGCAAGCATTGAACAAAGCAAAATTTGATAGATAAGCATGTCCGGGTATGAACCGGATATCGTTACTAAAA